>JAIXMO010000044.1:0-254250 GCA_025677825.1 Helicostylum pulchrum
CCAACATTCTTTTAATTATAGTAATGCCACATATAAGTAAGCATGTACTTTAATAAGCCTAAAATTTATGTAATTGAAATCGGACATTAATTTTTTGCTTCTAACAGGTTCCGTTTTGGAATGGACTGGATTAAACAAAAAGAACTGGTCAGTAGAGCTGTAGAAGGTATAGAATTGGTCTATGACAGATTGAAAACACGAAAAGTATGTTGCAACGAAGGAATTATGAACTTTTTAAATTCAGCCGACGCGGAACAGAAAAGGTGAAAGATTTTTTTTTACGCGGCATTTATCCTAATATTCATTGTTTTCATATAGTGTTCATAAGTTTATGAAGTCGTACCAATATCGAGAAAATAAGGGGTACGCCTTTTCTAATTGGCAAGCGTCCCAAGGTCATGCTTCTAGAAGCATGACCTTGGGACGACACATACAGATGAACCGTTCAAGCTATGTCGTACTTCCACGTCCAAACATCGATACAGGAAAAGACGTTTGTATCGCGAAACCATCAAGCAAATATATTTGAAGCGCGCTCATCTTGCTCGTCCCCTTCCAATCTGTGATTTGGTTCAAGACCCCAGAACGGTAGTAGCGTATGGAGACGCGTCTATCAGAGGAACGTATAAAGGGAAAAAAACACGTATATATTTAGTAATTTCGGTCGTATATATAGGGTATACAAAGTGCAATTGCTAACAATGCGATTGTAATACCAGTAGTCGAATTTCGTACGTCTATCACCTGCTTACATTGCCTCAGAAGATTAGAGGACGTGTACAACGATACGTTCTTAGAATGTAATCACCGGTAATATTTTCTGTCACATTATGATTGTTGAATATAGCACTCAAACCTGTTTAACTTATAGAAAAAAAAATTGTTATTATGATCAAGATAGCGAGAATAACGACTGCTGATCGTTTTTAAAATGTCTATAAAAAGACCTTCATTCAATAATATATAAAAAAATAATAGGTCCGAACCCGCGCGACGACGTCACAATTTATCTCAGTTTAAGGCCCTGCTAATTGAATTTTTTTCTCTTTTTTTTTTTTACTCCATACATTTTTCTCCCCTCTCTGTAACAATGATTGCTCCCATTACTGGTAGATTGCGCAAGTTAGTCATCAAGGATATTACCATTGCCCTTACCCTCGGTGCTGCCGGTGGTGCTGCTTGGTGGAACCTTTACCACATGCCTAACGTCAACCGTCGCGATGCTTATTATGCTAAGCTCGAAGCTTCCAAGCAATAAATGCAAATAAAGCAACCAGAACAACAACAACAACAACAACAACAACAACAACACAAACAGCAACAACAATGAGGAACCGTTTTTTTTTTTAAAACTAAAAAAAACTCTACGTCAATTTAATATAAACTACTAAAAAAAAAAAAGTAATTTTGTTAAAAATAAAAACTTATATAGAATTTATATATTATTTATTTAATCTTTTCCGTATATGTGTGTGTGTGTGTGTGTGTGTATTTATATATAAAAAGGGTTATTAGTAGATAGAAAGAGGGCTGTTGTTTCATCAAGTAAGGATATCAGTGTCTAAAGTAAGTTCATCTAAAATACCTGCTTTTTCACATAGAGATTGTAATAAACTGTGTTGTTTGTTTAACAATTCTACAGCAGAATCGTATTCGACAAGGTTACCTTCATCGAATACCATCACCTTATCATAGTTTACAACGTCATGAAGCATATAAGGAATTACAATTAAAGTCTAACACAAAATATAAAATAAGTACAATAACAAAAAACTAGTACAAAAAAAATAATAATTACCGATTCTTCAAACTCTTGGTCTATCACAGATTGAATAATCTCCTGTGATTCTGGACTTAACTGAGCTTCTTCAATAATCACTAGTTTCGTACAGTCTTGTAATAAGGCTCTGGCGATACATAACAGTTGTCTTTCATACACTGGGAGTCGACGACCTTCTTTACCTAGATCTTTATCAAGGTCTTGTATTGCAGAGGACCCAGCGATATATACACTGCTGGTAGCTGTAACATCATGAATGGAAGGTCTTGCTAATTGAACCCGGTACAGTACTTGCCAAAGCGCGTAGTCGTCATACTCGCCAAACGGATCCAGATTACTTCGAACCGTACCACTTAGTAACCAACCATCTTTTGAAATAAAAGTAATACGTGATCGTAAGTCTTCAACACCAATCTATGAAACAAAGAGCTTAAAATTATGTATGTAAAAGTTTTTTTTTTTTTTTTTTTTTTACCCAGGCTATATTAACACCATCAATCTTAATCGATCCTCGCATTGGTTCCATAAATCGAAACAAGCAAGAAATTAACGCGATTTTCTCCGCACCTGCTCTACCAACAAGTGCAATTTTTTCACCAGAAAAGATATTAAATGAAATATGTTTCAGGATTGCATCCGTTTCAGAATTTGTAAAACTGACCATTAGATCACGTACTTGAATAGCTGCAGTTGTAGGCCACTAAAATAAAATAAAATAATCTGTTACTACTACTTTTTTTGCTCATTTGAAAATATAAAAACTTACTGCTGCAGGCGGCCTTGAACCTTCTACAATACTAGGTGGTTCTTGTGGCATATCCATATACTCATTAATCCTCTCTACCGCTTCAAAATGCATATCGACAGTGGTTGACTGTCGCATCAACCAATACACATACTCCAACAGACTTGTCGAGAACGTTAACGCGATACCCGCCAACCCGGCATCTACGGTCTTAATCTTTTGAATCAACGTAACACTTATAAACAGCGATAAAAAGGTGCCCAACAATTCAACGCGTACAAAGAGCCAACGGTTGGTAGTCCACAGGGTATAAAACGGTCTCATATTATCGTCCAACCGAACAAACATCTTTTTCATCATGGTCCATTCTTCACCGTAGGCTCGAATGGTTGCCAACCCAGCTAAAGTGTCTGTGTACAAGTGGAAGATGGGCGGTCGACTTTCTGCGTTGAGCCGCTTTAGTTCGCGCGAGGCACGAATATAGATTAATCCAATGTATAAGTAGAGCAACGCAGCTATTAAACTTGCCGCAAAGAATTGCGGAAGGATCATGCCGATCGTGAACACGACACCAAATACCCCAAATACTGTTTGAAGCAGGAAATTAACGTGCCAGCCAATACTGGAATCCACCGTCTCCATGTCTTTACCGAATCGGCTCATGATTTGACTGACGGGAGTGATATCAAAAAATTGTAAAGGTGCGTGACAGACGGATTGTAAAAGACCAAGGAACATACGGTTAGACGCGCGTAATGAACCTCGGTATTGAATCACGGTTCGAATAAAGTTACAGGCGACGGTTACTAAACATAGGCCCAAGTAGATCATTACGTAGTGGTTGGAAACTGATGTTGGTTCTGCTGGCTGTTGTTCTGTTGGTTGAACGAAAGAGATACTATAGCGAGAGTATGCCATGGACCATACCTAATTAAAAATGTAACGTTATTTTATTTTTTCTTTTATAAAATTTTCTCTCTCTCTCTTTTTGAAAAAAAAAAATGGTTTTACCTTCCTTTAGCCAATAACCTTCAGAAATATTTGCTAAACGAGCAAGTAAAGTAAACAAGATGGCAGAGGTCCAATACTTCCATCCGCCACAAGCTGCATAATAAGTGGCATACGCGTAATCTCTGGACTTGTATACCAACCCTCTACTTTGATCTTGCTCTTGACGAATAGAATCTGGTATAATGGAATCTGTATCAAAGAACTCTTCATCGAACAAAGTATTGTTATGTGTACTGTGCGTCTCTGGGTTATCAAACAAGCTGTCAATGACATCGGGATGCTCGGGTTCTTCTTCAATATCGGGTTTTTGGTTGGACCTTCTTCTCATCTTGATCAAGTTGACGATCTTTTCAGGGTTGGTCTCCGAGACTTGGACGGTGGCGTGGTTATTGTCTTGCAAAGTCATGTTGATAAATAAACGGGCGTCACGGGCCCAGAACATGTCGGGCCATGTCACTACCGCAATAATCGTCCGGGCTTTCATAAGGTCGCCGCGGATGCAGTTTTCGTAGATAAACGTGGACGAGAGTTTGCCTAGTGCGTGGAAGATATCGTCGATCAAAACGGTTTTTGCGCGAGAGTAGACAGCACGAGCCAAAGAAATTTTATGTTGCATTATTTCTATTTTATGTATACGATTATTAAAATTTGTGTACATACATGTGAAAAAAAAAAAAAAACATTTTACCGGAACCAGATATTCCTTGGTCACTGGTACATGTCAAATCTCCATTGTCAAATAACGATAGGTCTCTTAATAAATCACACTGATGTAAAACGGCTCTGTACCTCGTATCATCCCAGGGCTCTGAAAACAAGATATTTTCACGAATTGTACCGTGTTCAATCCAAGGCTGTTGAGCTACATACGCAACCTTGTGCAGGAGCAACGACCGATCACGTACCTTATCCATGGTTAAATACTTGGACGGTAACCAAACCTGACCATTGCCTTCCATATCGCCCAACAGAGCGGCCAAGGTACTTGTTTTCCCGGTGCACTGTGCGCCGGATATAATCGATAACTTACCGATTGGAAATAAGGTCGGTGGTACGACCAATTTAAAATTTGTTTGTTGTTGAGGCCATTCAAAAAGACAGTTGGTTCCGAACCCCACTTTGATTTGCTCTTCGTATGTTTGTTGTTGCTCGTGCTCGCGTTCCGGCGTGTTGAGAAATGCCGTGATGTGTCCTAAACTTATCTTGGCGTCGCTGTACGCCATAAACGCTTGAGGCATTACGTTTAGTGGGTCGCGAAGCATACCGAACAAAACAATGCTTACAAACGCCGTACTACAAAAATGGCGTTAGATTTTTTTTTCCAGAAAAAGGGGAGGTTTTTACCTTGCATCCAAGGTCTTTTTTTCGACCATTGTGTACCATGCAAATGAAATAGTCGTTACAAATACAGGTGTAGCGAACCAAATCAGTCCTAGTATTGTGTTTTGTGTATAAAGTTTAATTAACTTTACGAGCTCATCATCACGCGCGTTCTTGCAAAGAAAAAAAAAAAAAAGTTAATATTGAAAATAATATGAAAAAAAAAACTTACTGTGATTGCTTGTTCCCATCTACGTTCAGAAGCCAAGAATTTAATAGTCTTGATTCCTTCACAGAGTTCACGTAATAATCGAATTCTCCAAGACTTTGCGTCGGCCAGATGAGTTTGAGCCATCATTAAACGACGACTGATATAGTGTGTTGAAGGTAATGCAACTACCATCACTATTAATCCGGCTAGAAATGAGTTGCCTAGAATTTGGTACAGGAATATTACACCTGCTGCGATTTCTAACGGACAGGTATAAAATATCTATTATATACACATATATATAACCCTGCATGTTTAGTTTATTTTTTTCTCTCTTTTTATATATATATATATATATATATGTATACTTTACGTGGAGATAGGAAGCTAGTTCCGCTAATCTTTCTGTATCTTGACTCATTAAACTAGCTTGTTGTTGAATGGATTCATCCTGATTATCGTCTTCTTCTTCTTCCTCACCCTCGCCCTCCTCCTCCTCCTCTCTATCCTCATCTTGTTGGGATCTATTCTTTTTTGTATGATGAACTACTTTTAATCGAAGCGCATGAGCATAAATTTCGGCATTTAACATGTGGGTGATAGTAACATGCCACCTTCTTCCCCACAATAGAGTTTGAGAAGCCACCAAGGTACTGACTACATTACAAGCAAATAAAGCCACGCAATATAAATAACCTACTTCGGATGATTCATGCCCTTGCTGATGATGATGTTGTTGAATATAATTTAACAATTTCCTTAAAAAGAACGGGTTTGCATAGTGAAATAAAACAGCGGCTATGGCGGTAATGAACTGACAAACGACAATCTTTCGGTTGGAGTGGTAGATACGCCGGATCATGGTTTTCATGGAAATGATGGAGGTGGTGTTGGACTCGGTAAATAACCTATAGTTTTCTCGAGCGCGTTGACGGATGGGTAAGGCCCAGAGTGATGCAGAGGTAAGACGCGATTTAAAAGCTAGTTTTAAAAGCGGGTTCATCCAACTGAACGTGATGGAAGAAAGTGGAGATGCACAAGATTCTAAACTAAGAATACGGCCCTACAAAAAACATTTTTTTTTTTAGTAAGTGTGTGTGTCCCCTTACAAAAAGAAAAACTTTTTTTACGTTACATTTCTTACGACTCTACCATCATGAAGGACTAACACACCATCATCATCATCATCAAAGTCAACTAATTCACCTTGATCCAATTCAGACGGAGAAGTAATGATGACTATCCATAATATGAAGCATAATGCTAAATCAATACAGGCAAATGATTTTTCAATAGCAGAAGAAATAAACCAGTTATTATCTACGGTGAAATAATAATCAAAGAATCGGATCATGGCCGATATAAATGTGATGGAGTAGAATGTCAAAAAGTGGTGGCTGTATCTAGTAAATTTTGAAGGATCAATTGGGTTTGTCGGCGTAGTGAATGATTTAATGACTAGGATTAAAATATAAATCTACGTATAAAGGAGAAGAACATTTTTAAATATATAGGAAATAGAATATATATATAAAAGGGACATACTCTGGGTATAAATGCAAGTCCAGGATCAATAACTTGGTACAGAGGAGGAATATGTGTTGAATCTTTGGATCGTTCAAGAATAGCACTCTCTAATCTCCAAGCAAACAAAAAAGCCCAGGAACTGATTTCCAATAAGGTAATAACTAACAATACAAGACTTCGTTTGAAAACAGAAACTGTCTTGGAGGTGGGTAATCGAAGGCAGTCATTGTCGTCAATCACTGTGTATTGGCGTTGGTATCGAGATATAGAGAATATCACACACGATGTAATAAAAAATAGTATTGGAAATAATCCATCTAAAATTCTATAACATAAAAGGGGAGTTATTTTATTGTGAAACACTGTAAATAAAGTAACTTTTTTTTTTTTTTTACGTTTCTCGATAACAAGAATTAATAGTTAGAAAATGAGGATCAATCTAGAACATATACAACGAATATGGTATAATTAGCCTTTTTTTGCTGTATATAAAACAGGTGTTTTTGTTCTAGTAATTTAAACCTTTTCGCCTTGTTTCAATCCACAGAATGCTGTTGACATGTGTATAAAATAATACTCTCTTTTTTTTTTTTTTTTATTATTATTACTATTATTATTATTACACTCAAAAAAAAAAAGGGGTAACAAGTTTTTTTTTTTTTTTTTTTTTTTTTTTTTTTAATAAAAGAAACAGACAGAGAGAAGAAAGGAAACGTATACAAAAGAAAAGAAGGAAAAAAAAGGTTTTTTTTTTCTTGTCTAACGTTCAAAAAGGGGGTGGGTTTCTCGTTTCGGTGACGCGATTTATAATTTTTTTTTTTTCTAATCAACAATGTTAACCTTAACAGTTTCTGAAGCTGTCATAACACCACGACGAAGTTGAATTACTTCAACGAAATCAAAAGCGTAAGATCCAGGTTTAAGGTTAGCAGGAACAGTCCATTGTTTACTGTAAGTCTTGTATTTATCTTCTAATGCAGTAATAGGACTAAAAAATATACGTAAAAACGTAGTCAGTTATCTATTTTTTTTTTTTTTTTTTTTTTTTTTTACTGATCGTTTTACCATTTGGGACTGATATTCTCAAGACGAGCTTGTTTCGTGTTTCCAGTTCTTGTATGGAAATTGACAGTTAATTGTTTTGCAAATCCGTTTGATACTTGATCTAATTTATACGAAAAAAGAGCAGAACAATGAGTAAAAAATAGTAAAGAAGATATAATAAAACTTACTTAAAACTAATGGCTGCATGACATATTTAATAGTAATTTTTTCACCAGCAGAGATACTTTGACCATTGGAAGGAGACACAATTTTCATAAATTGAAGTTGAGAAAAAATATCTGCCATGGCAACTTGGCATAACAATACCATGACAACTAAACATAAACCAATATACTTCATTTTACAACCGAAAAACTTTTTTTTTTAAAAAAAAAGAGGGGATAAAGAGAGATAAAGAGTAAAAAAAAAAGCTCGAGTTATAAATTAAAATGTGGATCCAAAAATAGAGTTAAATCTCATTTTGCACTGCACTAAAATTAGGACAGTACAACACTATACTTTTTGTATGTGTCACAAACAAATCCGTATTTAAATTGATTTCAATTAATGCCGGGAAATGATTTTTTTGAAAAAGAAAGGATTGAATATAACTAAAATAAGCATATTATTATGTATACATAATAATATTGGTACCCGCACCTGCAAAAAATAAAATAAAATTTGTGTATTTTGTCATTTAGAATTTTACAGTAACAGATTAACCAAAAATAAATAAATATCCCTCATTGTTTTTTTTGTCAATTTAAATACAATCAACCTATTTGTGCTATTGTCTCTTATTTTAGTTTGGTAATTTACTATAGAGCTAGTATTGTACTACGCTTTTATGCGAGTGCATCATACATTAATCAAGTCCGTTAATTTGTCATATCAAAAAATGAACAATGGGTCCAAATCTCATTTACACACAAAACAAGTTGGAATTATATTTTTTTGGTAGCAACAACAAGTTGCAATGTGTGTTAAATATTATAACTCTTATTGACACACATACTAGTTTTGGAACAAAAGTAAGTGGACAATTGTTATACGCTCGAAAAAACTCTCACTTTTTCTCTTTTGTTCCGTATAGAATCACTGTAGGTAACTTGGGCTGAGGGCGGCCTTTTTTTTAAAAAAAAGATGAAATGCGTCACTGTAGCAGACGAGAAGGTGGAAAAATAAAATCCCCGCCCCTAAAAAAATAAAATAAAAAACGCACCTTTCTCTTTTTTATTATTTTAATAAACTCCATCATGTCTGACTTTGGCGATTTTAACACACCTTCAGAAGATCCTACCTCTGACTTTCTCGCTCGTGAAAGAGCTGCTTTAGGAGAAGATGCCGATTTCTTTACTTCGGACTCACCTGCTTTAGCTGCCATGTCTCCTAGTATCTTTGAAGAAACAAATACTTTGGAAGGTCATACAAGCTCCATGAGCATTCATTCTAATCCTGGAGCTATGGTTGTTTCCTCTTCTTTTGATGAGGAGTATCCTAAACCAGAAGAATTAGAGACTTCTCACGTAACTATTTTTTTTTCTTTTCTTCATCTTGCCGTTTTATTTATGCCCTTTTTTTTTTAAGGCTTTCCATAAAGCAATGTTGCCAGAAGAAGAGCCAGAGACAGTTCGGTAAGGGTTGCAACTTTTAAAAAAAAAAGAAATGTATACTCATGTTATTGTAGTCAATGGCGTGAAAAGCAAAAGGAAGTTATTGCTGAACGTGATGCTATTTCAGAGGAAAAGAAGCAAGAAACTATTAACCGTGCGCGCGAGGATATTGATAAATTTTATGAAGAGTATAATGATAAAAAGCAAAAGGCTATCGAAGAGAACAGGTAAAAAAAGAAAAAGAAAAGAAGATAAATGATGTTTTTATTGTGTGTGTTAACTTTTTTTTTTTTTTCTTAAGAGAGCGTGAGGAGACTACTGTAAAGAAAAGAGACGATGTTGCAGCTTCCAGTAACGTTTGGGACCGTGTTACTCGTGAGGTAGATACAACAAATGCCAAGACTGGGTATCATACAAGAGATATCACTAGAATGAAGGACTTGATGTTGGATCTTAAGAGAGATACTAAAGCTCCTGGAAACATCATTGAAGCTTAAATAACAATCATAATAATAAAAACTTTAGCATTTAAGAAAATCTCCGCTTTTTTTTTTGTATTAAAAAAATACAATTTTTTGTGACCTTAAATCATGCCCTTTTTTTTTTTCTCTTTTCTTTTTTATCTTTTATTAAAAAAAAGGAATGGAACCAAATACAACACTACCAGATAGTGGAATAGACCAGCCTCTAGAAGAAGAAATGTACTCTTCTTGGGCATTGTTAATTCTAATGACGTTACTTATTGGTGCATTATGGACAAGTTATTACTTGCAACTTCGACAGATTCGTGCAGTTCATGAAACTGTTATTTCCATCATGGCAGGTAAAAAGGAGTGAATACCTTTTCTTTTTATAAAAAAAAAAATCTTAACGCGCGGTTCAAAATAGGCATGTTTGTTGGATTGGTTATTAAGTTAGCTCCTGGCAACATTATTCAAGACATGGTCAAGTTTAAAGAAGGCTTCTTTTTTAATTTGTTGTTACCGCCTATCATTTTAAACTCTGGTTATGAACTAAAGAGGGTAAAATATTATATATGCAAAACGTATTTTTTTTTTACTTACTTTTTTGTGCAGAGAAACTTTTTTCTAAACTTCGGTACTATCTTAACATTTGCTATGGTGGGTACGTTTATTGCAGCAGTTGTTACTGGGTAAAAGTATATACGCAGAGGAAAAACCACAGTTCAACATGTATTAAACTTTTGTAATATTAGTGTGTGCACGTATTTATATGCGTTGATCAACCCAGAAGGTATAAGCATTTCTTTCCTGGACAGCATGATTTTTGGGTCGATTTTATCCGCTACGGATCCTGTAACTATCTTGGCAATTTTCAACCAATTACATGTGGACCCTCAATTATTTTCCATTATCTCTGGCGAATCATTGTTAAATGACGCTGTCGCTATTGTTTTATCAGAGTAAAGTACGGAACAAAAAATAGAATTTGTTGTATTTGATTTAAATTCTGTAGCTAACTTTTTATATATATGTGACATTAGCACACTTCGAAAATTCCGTGGACAGGATTTACACTTAGTTAATATTGTAAAGGGCGTTGGATTGTTCTTGGGTGTGTTTTGGGCATCTACATTTATCGGTATTTTATTTGGAGTTGCAGTTGCGTTAATGTTAAAGTACTCACAGCTGTTCCGGTTCCCAAACATTGAAGCGTGTTTGGTCTTGCTGATGGCGTACAGCAGTTACTTCTTTTCCAACGGTACTCAAATGTCTGGTATTGTCACGTTGTTGTTCGCTGGTATTACGTTAAAACACTACGCCTATGATAATTTGTCAAAGTCAAGTAAACGAGCTACCAAATTCTTGTTTCAAATCTTGTCACAATTATCCGAGAATTTCATCTTTATCTATCTCGGAATCAATCTATTTACGCAAGATGATTTAGACTACAAGCCATTATTTATCTTGGTCACCTTGGCATTTATCTGTATCGCTCGGTATGCTTCTGTAGCTCCTTTATCAATGATGATTAACGCTGTATGTAGAGCGTTGGGTAGAGACGATCAGTTGCCTAGAAATCATCAAATGATGCTGTTCTGGGCCGGTCTTCGTGGAGCTGTTGCGTTTGCATTAGCGTCTGGTATTACGGGTGATAGTGCACCTGCTATGCGAACAACGATTTTAGCAGTGGTTGTATTAACTGTACTATTGTTTGGCGGTACCACCAGTCGTATGTTGCAAGTACTTGATGTTCGAACTGGAGTTATTGAACCAAACGAATCTGGAAGCGAAGGAGAAGAAGAAGAAGAAGAACCAGAAACCAAACGAAAGCATAAATATACCAAATTAAACAATACAGATGATGATTTATTGATTGAAACGGGTACTAGTAGTAGTAGTGGTGGTGGTGGTAGTAGAAGATTATATCAAAACGATGATCAATCGATTGGAGGATTACTTTCAGGGCCACTTGGAGAACCTATTACAGAAGACAGACCACCGCATTGGTTTGTGTCGTTTGATGAAAAATGGTTAAAGCCTTTTTTGACAAAGAAGCATATCCAGCAACGCAATTTAACACTTGCAGAGTATTGGAAGGAAAAGAGAAGAAAGATGGAAAGAGTCAATCGAAATATGTTGGATGGTATTCGGAGTATGGATGACGATGATGAAGATCATACGGACACGTTAACCTTAAATTCTGTCAAAAGACCTCATTTAGGCAGTGCCTCAAAGATTGTTATTGGTTCCGGCAGAGTGTTTGGAAGGTCTCCTTCTGTTGAATCAGATGATGATGACTACACTAGTAATCGATTTCATTAAATAGCCTCCTTTCTTTATATATATAAACAATTATTTTTATTTTTTAAAGAAAAAAGAGTGTAACTAACAATTACTAAATTTATACAATAACAATAACATCGCGATTAAAACATGTACGGATTCATCATGGGTCCCATTCCACTACCATACGGCATCATTTGTTGCGGGTGATACTGCTGTGGTAAAAAGTTTTGTTGCGGATAATACGGTCCCATGGTCTGTTGTTGTTGCATCATCATATTATTTCTATACTGTTGCTGTTGTTGTAATTGATTCATCAGTAACATCATAAAATATGGGTTTTGTTGCTGCTGTTGCTGCGTCATCATCCAAGGTGGTATCATATTTTGAGAAGGTTGCATCATCATTTGTTGTTGCGGAGGCATCATCATTTGCTGCTGTGGAGGCATCGTCATCATCATATTACCGCCTGGTTGTTGCGGGAAGAATTGTGGATGTGGTAACGGAGGTAGTAAGTCTTGGTGCTGGCGGTGGTAGTGCTGAGGTGGCGGCGGTATGTATTCTGGCATATATTCTGGCATGTATTCTTGCTGGGGATAGTACATTTGTTGTTGCTGCTGTATGTGCTGCTGTGGTTGCTGTTGTTGCTGTTGCTGTAATTGTTGTAATTGCTGCTGCTGCTGTAACTGCTGCTGCTGTATCATCTGTAACTGCTCAGGATCCAACTGTTGTTGCTGTTGTTGTTGTTGCTGTTGTTGATTGTTGTTATTATGATCTCGATAGTACTGATACCCTAACGCTAGTGCACCGGCTAATCCTGCATTTCTCCAGAAATGGTTATGGTTGTTCTCGGCACCTTCACCGTCAACACGGTTTAGTAATGCATCGGTTCCGGCAAAGGTTGCTGCATTTTTAATCCAATCCATTGGTCCTGAACCTAAGAATCCTCCGCCTCCGCCTCCGTCTTCTCCTTGTTGAGGTTGATTTGTAACGTAGTTTTGTAGAAAATTATTTACGAGTGAGCCCATTTTTTTTTTTTTTTTTTTTTTTTGGTAGTGGTGGTAAAAAAGAGAGAAAAAGAAAAAAGAAAAAGAAAAAGCAGAATTTTTTTATTTACTTTTTTAGACGGGCACAATATTATCCATCTGTAAACCATACACAGTAATGTTTTTTTAAAACAGTGAAATGACATCAATATTTTTAGAGTTGTCAAAAATTGCAGTTTGTAAAATTTGCCAAGCCAAGCCAAAAAAAAAAAAAAGCGGGTAAATGGATGAGAAAGTAACATTTTAACTTTTTAACGTATTTACTTTTTTTCCCCTGTGTATATCCTCACAGTATAAAGAGGACAACATTATATATTAAACTAATACAAGCCAAAAAAAAAAAAAAAAAAAAAAAAAAAAGAAAAAAAAGAAAGATTGTTTGGATTAAAGTCACACACATAAAAAGATCCACGCTTGAGAAAGGGATTCTTTACGCACAAAAAGAAAAAAGGCTGATCTTTCTTCTTTTTGCTCTGCAGTGAAAACTCCGAAGTAAAAGATATAAAAAAGCAGAAAGATGGTTTTTTTTTCTTCTTCTCTTTTTATTCTGCAACCAAAAAAAAAAAATGTCTCATCATTCTAAAAAACCAAGCTTACCATCTATTCAATTTCTTTTAAACGAATCAACAGTATACCAAAGCAAGCCATCACCTTTAATAAAGCCCATGATTCACAATACAACATCAGCTATTAGAAATAATAAATCAAGCCATAGTCGACAAAGTCACAGTATGAGTAGCCTTCCTTCTGAACTACAACAACTTTCTTTATCTGCGCCAGCTTATGATATACCCGATAAAAGTGAAAATAATCAACCGAGTTGGATGATGATGATGCCATCTTCAATTGGCACTTGTTCAAATAGACCGCCTGGTGCGAGTCATGCAAGATCTAGCAGCTCATCTGTTGTCGGTGTGATAAGAAACCGTCATCAAGTTCACCGACGATCGGTATCAGCCAATCTACTAAATAATATGGAAAATTGTACTGAGCAACAACAACAAACAAGAGCTCGTACAGATAGTCCACCTCATCATGTTGAATCCACAGTTTGTAATTCTAAAGAAACTTTAATTCATGCGTTAGATAATAATAACGGAGAAAAGAAAAAGATGGATTATGAAAATGTCTTGGTAGCAAGAGATGAACAAACTGGAAGATATTATTGTCCGTTTTGTAATAAGGCATTCAATAGACCTTCTTCACTAAGGATTCATACTTACTCTCATACCGGTGAAAAGCCTTTTGTATGTCAGGAAGATGGCTGTGGAAGACAGTTTAGTGTACAGAGTAATATGCGAAGACACATGCGTGTTCATAGATTAGGCCGATCAAAGCCAAAGTCTACTACTACTACCACTCCCTTTGCTTAAAAAAAAAAAATTTGCTTCTTTTTTCTTGTCCTTCTATCCCGATTTGCCGCTGACGGAGTTGTGTGTGTGTGTAGGTGTGTGTTGTGTGTGCGATATAAAATCGACGTTAAAAAAAAAAAGTTCCCCTTCTATAATTAGACTTTTTTTACGTGTAAAAAAAAAAGATCTTCATTTATAATAAATTTATACAGGCTCCCTGAAAACGGACAATGTAAAAAACTCAAATTGAAACATTTTCTTATACTTGGTGTGCAATTTTGTCGATCTGAAACTGATTAAAAAAGAGAGAGAGAGAGCGGAAAAACTCACGCCATTTTTTTTTTCTTATTAAAAAAAGCTTAAATTTTTCGCAAAAGTAACTAAAAGGTTACCGGAGTAGTAGAGTGTCACTTTTGGTGTCAATTGATAAAAAGAAGCCATGTTTCTCTCTTTTGAATTGTTTACCGAGTTTTTTGGGATTGCTGTACTACAGATTCTTTTTGGTCGTTTTTAACTGGACAAAATACATTCTCTTTTACTTTTTTAGAAAAAGAGAATCCCTTCTTGGTTGTGTCTAGACAAGCGGGAGAGTGCGGAAATTCGACCGCGGGATACAGGGGGTCAGTTCGTTTTTTCTTTTTCTCTCTTGGAAAAAAGAGTGCCTAAAGTACATATCTACTATGCATATATAAAAGAAAGAAATATATAATACACGCAAAAAGTAAAAAAGGTTAGCAAGCAGTAAAGAATGTTAATTGGCTTTTTTAAAAAGAGAAAAAACAAGTGTACGACACTAAAAAATAAAGATCATCTAAATATTCCGGAAGGAAGGGTCAGATACAGCTATAATATTTAGTTTTTAAACGTGCGACAACTTGAAAAAGAGAACTCCCCCTTTTTTTTAATTGGTAGTAAACATTTTATTTTACTCTGTTTATTACAGAAATTTGTCCTGACAAAAAAATTCTGTAATCTAATTATGCAGCTCTATTTTTGACGTACTTCAAAGTTGTCAATCGCTACAGAATAAATAGTAAATGTACATGTACTTGAGAGTAAATTAAGGATTTAATTTATTTTCTGTATGCTGTTTTGATACACAAAGAGGAGAGAGGGGGGAATCATCCGAGTTTAACGTTTAGCTGTATGAGCCAATGTAACAGAACTTTGTAAACTGTGCATTTGATATTTTCCAGAAGATATCAACGACTTGATTGTTTCCTACATGTATACACCGATTAGATTTATAAAAGAAAAAGCTTTTTTGTTGTCTTACAATATCCATCTCTTTACGGTGACGCTCAAAATCAGCTCTGGCCCACTGTATTAATTCTTTAGCGTCACTCTTTTCCATTCCTTTTGTGCATCGAACAATCTGTCTGTATAAAGAAATAACTTGTCCTTTTAAAAGAAACTGGTT
Source organism: Helicostylum pulchrum (assembly GCA_025677825.1). Classification (NCBI taxonomy): domain Eukaryota; kingdom Fungi; phylum Mucoromycota; class Mucoromycetes; order Mucorales; family Mucoraceae; genus Helicostylum; species Helicostylum pulchrum. Next base: position 15,817 of record JAIXMO010000044.1, read on the forward strand.
TATGTGCGTCAGTATTTTTTGGTGTCGAACTTTATTTAGTTGCTTACGTGGTCCAAGGTCAAGCCTTTCTCAAAGAATTTAGGCATAGGTGGTGCTTTATGAAATCTGACAAGTGTAGCCAACATGGTATAATGTAATAATAATAATAATAATAATAATAATAAAGGAGATAGGGATGTGGGGGGGTTTTTTTTTCTTTTTTGTTGTTGTTGTCGTAGAAAGTGACCGCCGACAGTCACAAATCCCTTCGCCCAAAAAAAGTAACCCATCAAATAAAACATTTTTTTTTTTTTTTTTTCGTTGTTATTTTTTTTTAAAGCAGTACGCAGTCAAAAATGAGACAAAACTTTGTTGGAATGGTTGTTAGCAATGCTATGCAAAAGACTATCAAGGTGAAAGTGACCAGTCAAAAGTTACATCCTATTGTTCTTAAGGTATTATAATTTTATTTTATTTTATTAGATCTCATACCCTGGTTATACAAGTAATTTAATTTTTTTTTTTGTAAATGTTGTAGACTATGAAATCTCACAAAAATTACCTTGTTCACGATGAAAACGAAGCTTGTAAATTAGGTGATGTTGTTCGTATTGAAGCTTGCAGACCTTTAAGTAGACACAAGCATTTCTCTGTTGCTGAAGTTATTAGAAGCACCAAGGATGTCACTGCATAAATTTTCTTGGATATGTAATAAAAAAAATCCACCAAAAGAAAGAAAGTGTACATATTTAAATATACCCCCCTTCCCCGTCATCTGTTTTTATTTTATTGCATGCAAAAAAAAGAGGTCGCAGGAATATAAAAATCATGTCCCGCAGAATGAGGTCATTTTTAAAGGTACCTGAAAGAACTTGTACCTGATTTTTTTAATCCGAGAAAAAAAGTATACAAATATTGCATATAAAACCCTTGCAGCGGTAAAAATGGATGAATATAGAGTTTTTTTTTTGTAGTGACACATTGTGCCTTTGAAAAAAAAAAAAGAATGATGTAAACATGACTCTTTTTTTATGTGTCTATGTGTGTGCGTATAAAAAAGGGTGGGACTACATGACAACATGCAGAAAAAAAATACTTGTTTTTCTGATAGCAAGTAAAGTTGTTTTAGCGTCATTACGCCGTTTGTTGTTTGTGTAGTATAAAGAAAAAATAACCGTGACATTTTTTTCTCATGATTGTTTTTAAAAAACCGCACATTTTACCAAAGAAGAAAGTTTTTTTTTTTTCCTTTCTTTTTTTCCCTTTTTCTCTCTCTCTCTTTTTCGCTTTAATAAAATGACAGAAGCAGCACAGCCGAACTTTGAAGGAGGAGGAACTACGATGATGACAGGGCTGGATGGATTTGGAAGTACATTTTTATTAGAAAAAAGAGATACAACGATAGCCGACCATATTAACTTTCAACTAGCCCAATATAATACTAATAGTACAGATTCAGCTATTACAGCATTTATTAATAATCATACTGCAAATAACAGCGATTTAATAGATCGGTCCAATCAAAATCAAGTAGAACATGTTCTTGAATGGTCACCAAATAAAAGATATTGTAGGTTGAATACGCTACTGGGAAAAGGTGCATTTAAGGTTGTACATAAAGCCATGGATCTTGAAGAAGGTTACGAAGTAGCGTGGAATGTGTTGCATGTAAAGTATATACTATATAAACCATGAAATAAACACACACATTGTATACTAATACAAAAAAAAAAAAGATAGGGCATGATAATAACAAAGATGTCGGGCATGAGATCGAGATCTTAAAGTCAGTTCGTCATCCAAATATTATTGCGTTTCATGATGCTTGGTTAAGTGAAAACAGAACTGAATTTATATTTGTTACAGAGCTAATGACTTCTGGTACCTTGAGAGAATATATTCGTAAACTAAGTTTACCGAACCCTAAAATCGTAAAGAAGTGGAGCAGGCAAATCTTGAAAGGATTGGCTTATTTGCACGGTCATAATCCACCTATCATTCACAGAGATATCAAGTGCGATAACATCTTTATTAACGGTGCCCACGGTGAAATCAAAATTGGTGATTTGGGAACTGCTGAAAATATGTGGTTGGGCGATAAAAAGTATACCTTGATTGGAACGCCCGAGTTCATGGCTCCAGAGATGTACGAAGAAGAAGGGTACAATGAAAAAGTCGACTTGTATGCATTTGGTATGTGTTTGATGGAGATGACCACTGGTGAATATCCCTATGCAGAGTGTACCAATACTGCTCAAATATACAAGAAGGTCTGTCAGCATATCAAACCAGATTCATTAGCTAAAATTCAAAACCTGCAAGTATTAGAAGTCATTCACAGTTGCTTATCTACCAATGAAAATGAGAGATTATCAGCTCAAGAATTGTTAGAATGCTCCTTTTTAGCTGTGGAACCAGATGTTGTCATATTAGAAAATGATCCATCCCATACCATTGTGACATTACAAGTCGTTTTCAAAGGATCTGATAAACTATCAGTAAAATTTGAATTTAATACCGTGAGTTTCCTTCTTTATATATATATGTACGTATATATGCTTACAAAACATTTTTTTTTCTTGTAGCAAGAAGATACCCCTCAAGAAGTGGTAGCTGAAATGGTAAATATTTTTATTATTGTGCTTACACACACACGCGCACTTTTTTTTGACACTTTCACTAGATTGAAGAACAGGTGTTACCTGAAAGATACCAACAATGGATTACGTCTGAAATACACCGTATTTTAAGAGACATTGAAAAACAAGATACACAAGAAAACACACAAGCGGTTTGGCGAAGAGAAAACGATATTCGATCCGAGTTAGAGAAATCCAAAGTAGAGCTAGCTAACCTAGTAGAACGAGTCATCGAGTTTGAAAACAAGTGTGATCAATTGAAACAGCATGCAATCGTCACTGAAGAAAAGGAATTGCAAGCTTTAAACGAACTGGAAAAAGCGATTAAAGTTTATTACTATCAGCAGAATGAAGATACCATCATGGTATTGTCCGATGAAGAAGATGCCGTCTTGCATTTAAATAAAGTGCTGTCCAAAGGTAGTAAAAACTACATATAAAAACTTACATTTTCTAAAACCCAAAAAGTAGACTATTCGGATGACACAAGTATTGACGTATTTGTAAATGATGTCGCAAAAGCAACCAATCGTAGCTGTACAAAGGCTTCGGAATGGATTCAGAAACTAGAGGGACAAGACATCATGACTGTGGGTGATTTAAGAGAGCTGCTAGACGAAGATTGGTCTAGTATCGGACTTACTGTATTCGCTATACGTGCCTTGAAAAATATGTTGCGCAGTGTTGATAACGCATAATTTTTTTTTTTTCGCCAAGATTCTTATAAATCAGATGACTTTGTGATAATAATAAAAAGCCTCTTTTTTTTCTCTCTCTTTTTTCTTCTTGCCTTCTTTTAGCATCATGTCTAATTTACATCACAATCCTCATCTTGAGTTGCCTCCTGCTCATGTTGCTCAACAGCAGCAACAGCAGCAAAACATACAACAGCAACACCATATTGCTTCAGTGTACCCACAGTTACCTTCACAAGATGAGTTGCCAAGCTATTCTCCTTATCCTAGTCCACAATACGCTCAGCAACCTCCGTATGTTCAGCAACCACAGAATAACAAGCAACAACAATATAACCAACAATATGTTCAACAACAACAGCAATATGCTCAACAACAACATAGCAGTCAACAGCAATATAACCAACCACAGTATAACCAACAACCACAACAAAATTTGTGTCATCACCCTCTTCCAGCACAACCAGCCTTTTACGGTACAATGGCTCCACCTAATATGAGCTCACCTGGTCCCACACACCCTCAAAACAGTCAACCGCCAAGCAGCGTCATTGGTATCCACGAACTAAAGACCGAATCGGAACTTGTTCAGTGTCCTCACTGCCATCAGCTGGTACACACCGTGCTGGATTACGACGCTGGCGTATGTACCGGCCTATCCATTGCAGGGTTATTTTTAGCGGGTTGTAGTAACGGGCTGTGCTTATTGCCTTGGTTGTTTCCTTGGACCAAAGATGTTACACATCAGTGTCCTTCTTGCAGAGAAAAAATCGCAACTTTTACTCGATTAGAAAGAGATACAAGAATTTTATCACCAGCTTAATTTTTTTATTTTATACATTTTTTTTTTTTATTAGTTTATATAAATTAAGCAGTTAAAACTTGGTCAAATTCACCACTTTCAATCTATATTCTTTTGGTTAATAAAATCATACACACACTTTTTTTTTTAAAAAAAATCCTTACCATCTCTTTGACAATATCTAAACCACCTAATAATTCACCCTTATAGAACAACATGGGGAAAGTAGGCCAGTCAACATGAGCCTTCATACCTTGTCTGACCTCATCATCGGACAGGATATCAAAATGACCGTACTTTACATGTCTATCGTTTAATAAAGCTACTAATTGTCTAGAGAATCCACAACGAGGTTCGTCAGGTGTACCCTTGATAAATACCATGACCGGCTGCTTTTCAATAATCTCTTGAAGGCGTGTAGATAAATCTTTGTCCTTTGGTAACATCTCATGGAATTCGCCAGATTCAATCATCTCTTTGATAATGTCTAATCCACCCATTAATTCACCGTTGACGTATACTTGAGGGTAAGTAGGCCAGTCTGAGTATGCCTTTAATCCTGTTCTTGCTTTAGTATTTTTTTTTATCTTACTCTTTTTATATATAAATTCTCTTACCTTGACGGACATCTTCATCAGCAAGAATATTAAATGAACTATACTTGACCTTTTGTGCTGCTAATAATTCAACCAATTGACGAGAGAAACCACAACGAGGCTAGTTTTTTTTTTAAAAAAAAAAATTATTATTAAAACCACTCATATGACTAATCCAAATTTTGTCTTACTTGTTGAGGTGTGCCCTTAATGAAAATCATGACAGGAGCACTGTTGACAAGTGCTTTAAGACGTGAATTAAGATCCTTTACAGGCTTGACACCAGTCTCAGTTCCAGCGGCAGTTGTGTTGGCAAACTTGTTTAATACTCCCTTGGCGTGCTTTGCAACAGCGTTGGTTAATTCGGCGGCTTTGGCACCTTCGATTTGATCTGCAATTTTACCGCCCTACAACATGTATTAGTTTTTTTTTTTTTTTTTTTTTTTTTTTTTTTGTATGTACGGTACCTTAAGGATAATAAATGTAGGAACTGCAGAGATCTCAAAAGTTTCAGAAATATCAGGATATTCTTCTGCTTCAATCTAGATTACATGTGCGTTAATAATTTTATAAAGCCTTTTTTGTTGTTGTTTAAAGTATCTAACCTTTAAGAATTGAAGAGCAGGAAATTTACCTGCTAATTCAGCAAAGACTTCATTCATTTGTTGACAAGGTTCGGCCCATGAAGCCCAAAAGTTTAATACATGAACGGAATCTTTCTTGGATACCAACTCGTTGAATTGTGAATCAGAAGTAATCTCTGTTAAATTAGTCATTTTTTTATTTTAGTAAAAAAAAGAGAAAGATAGAAAAATCTTTTTTTTTTTTTTTTACGTGATTGCTTTAAAGATTTAAGGCCTTTTCATTGGTACGTGTACGGATCAAGCTTTTTTTTTTAAAAAAGAAACAAAGATAGTGTAATTGGCTTTATTGAAACAGCAATTGACTTTATTTTAAGCAGCAATTGACTTTATAGAAACAGTTATTTGATTTTTATTTAAATACCAAGTCGAGTGTCATATCAATCCATAAAGATTGTTCTTATCTATCCGCGTTGTATCTGATATGACGCATTAGTCATATCTATCTTGTGTACTTGATTATATTTTGTACAACTTTGCAAACGGTTAGTAACAAATTTCTGCATATTCATCGACCACTGACATAAGCAAAATAGGGGTCAGTAAATATATCAACTATCGAGTACAATAACAGTATCGTAACTCATTTCTATTTTTTTGGAAATAAAAAATTAAATCTTCCAATGATACGTCTTCATTTTTACTCAAAGATTACCAAATATGGTAATATCGAGTTGAATAAACTTTATTTATTATGGCGTATCCTTTACCTACTAGGAAAACTACTTCTAAGAGACGCCTCATTAGCGACCCTATGCAGAAGAGGATGTAATCAGTGATATTGATGAGCTAGAGGCTGGGATTTCCAGCTCAAACAATAAAGTTTATGCATAAAAAAAAACGTGCCAACATACAACTTTATAGCCTACTACTAGTATGGCTGCTTCCTCTTAAAATAAGCCCAAGAAAACTCGTAAGGCTCGACCGGCAAAAAAAAAAAAGTATGCTAGTTGAAAACTCAGCAGCCGAATCACCTCTGTTATCAGAATCACCTTTGTTGCTCCTCAGCTTGCACTTAAGACTTCGTCAATGAAAGTACGTGTTAGCAGTAAAAATAATTCAAATTTTCCTGTCGAATATTTTCTCGACTAACTCGGCTTCCATATATACCTATCATTAGATTATTGAAAAAGTAAATTCATATAACGTTACAAATCTTCCTTTTTTTTTTCGAAATCGGTGACCTGTTTTGCTTATGAGCAACATTACTAAATATGAAAAAAAAAAGTACATGGTAGCTTCAGGTGGGGCATTTACTAAAACGTAAAAGGAAGTAAAACTCGTATTTTGGCTAAGGAGTATGAATTTTTAAGGTTATAATGGCCTTATGGAAGATGAAGCATAGCATCTCAAACTTGCTCAAAATTCATATTCTTACTCCACCCACTTTATTTTGTAATGTCAGTCGCTGTCACTTCTGCACTTTTATTTAAACTACTCAAAATCGAATATTAGCACTTTCTCTTATTTTGCAATTATTATCTACTTATTAACTTTAACCAACAATATCAATTGGTATGAGTTAGCTATAGATTATTATATTATTTCACTAACAACATATAATTCAATTGGTTTTTATTCTTTAAATAAATTAACTCTCCCATATTTCAAGGGAGACTTACTTTTTTTTCCGAAAAGAGGGGCGTCTATTTTTATTTTATTTTTTTGCTTGCGAACAGCCTTAGTGTTTTTTATTTTTTTTAATGCGTCTTGTTTACTATCATTTGACGTTTCTAGTTAATCGTAGCATTTATTGCTGATTCTTGAATTTTCTTTAATTTTCGAGTCACAAAAAAAATATATCATGATTGTCAACATTTGATCCCTTCTTTCTTTCTTTTTTCTATTGTATGCCAATTTGATGCGACACAAAAGAAGACAAAAAAGTTTCTACATTTCTTGGGTTAGCAGGATTAATCCTCTAGCAGCCTTTTCAACGACAAATATTACAAAACGAAGAGTACCAAAGGATGAACATGAAAGGTACTTCTATGTGTTGAACGAGCAATTTAAAATTAGAATCATTCAAAAAATCAATGAATGTCAAAAAAAAAAGAGGCTCGTTGGAAGACCTTTACAGCTCTTTGTCACAATTAACACAGCTTCCAAGAGGTGTCGTTTCGAATGCTGAGCATAGTATTAACGCTCCAGTGAATTCAATAGTTGTATTTCTAAATAGTCTAACAAAAAGAACTAAAAGAAAAAGCGTTGAACTTTGGAGAGATTATGTGGCAGAAGGAACTGCTGTAAAAATGGTACATAAAGAACAACAAATCTTGAATTAATTATTGCCAAAACGATATGCTCAAGTTATCATACTTGTGCCAGCTCCAATGGATAGAAGCTTTCCTATCAATGATACTGCAAAGAAGAAATACTACGAGTTGTTTCAACAGTCGCACCTGCATCTAATACACTCAACATATTTTGGGCCAAAGGGAACTACTGAAGCTAGTCTGCGTGACTCGTTTTATCACGATGCAATCACGGATATCGTCAAGCGTGATGAGAATCAAGTATATAGGAACCTGTTGCCTCATGTAATGAAAATAGCCAGAAAGAAGTACGTAACCAACTTCTTGAACATGTGGGCTGATAATTCGATTGTAAACAAAACCCTTAACAAACTCTTGAACACATTTCTTATCGTTCATCTATCACCTTCTCGTGACCGGCAGTTCCAAGAAAGGCTGAAAACATTAAAGGCAAGCAAAGACAAACGATATAAAAAAACTCACCCTCCTAATATAAACTGTGTTATACCAAAGGAGTCAATATCTATTATTAAAAAGTCTTACAATGGTCGAAGAAGGTTGCTTGCCAACACAATAAAGAAGAGAGATCGATATCTTACGCAAGAGAAAGTGAGCTGGGTGGTCAAGTCTTGGAGAGCCTCTATGTCTCAGATGAGATTATATACATACGAAGCAGTTTTGGAAAAAGAGGTAAATATGATAATCAATGTATATCAAAAACATGTGATGTACTAATAATAAGTCTCATTCAGAAAGAGGAGCGAGCAGTGGGTAAAATACTAGACCAAAAAGGACACAAAACTAAACAAGAGCAAAGGCCTAAACTTGGACATAAAGAAGATACCTCCCAAGGTAGAATCAACAAACTGAAACAAGTTATAAGGACAGCTCTTTTTGAAGACAAGAAGCCTATATGTAATACATATCTTGTCAGTAAATTGAAAGATATCTGCAGCAAAGAAGTAGTTACTCGCAAGGAAAAAAAAAAGTCTACGTATGGATAAAGTGATAGTAGTACAGCAGCGGCTCTAGTTAAGGGTGTATTTCTCCAGGATCTTGGCCACCCTTAAATAGAGCCACTACAGTATATTTCACATTCTAGACCTATAACAACAATGAATAGAATAACTACATGCGTGATAATAGCATCTGTCAGATCCGAAAAAGTCTTTGAAATAGCATGAAATAACCTTTTTAATATTTATAGCTACGAATAATCCGAACCTTAGTCGTATAATAATAGATACGTTACGTTTTAATAAGAGGGTGCTTATCTATGACGGCGAAAATATATTGAAAGATACACAAGCGCTTAAATAGTTTGTAAAATTGTCTCAAAGATCAAAAAGATGTTCAATAATAAATTACTTGTTTCCTGCTTGAATACTGAAGTTAAAAAAAAAAAACTTTTCATTGAACCCCAAAAATGGTTAAAGCCGAACAAAAAAGATGTACCTACACAGAGAAAAAGTACGGGTACATACAAGTCTTGAAGACTATAATTGAGATGCATACAATTACCCGTTTTCACTCGATTTATACTAGCAAAGTTTATGTATTGTCTGGAACTAATATATTTATGCACACAAACTATAAATAACAGCAAAAAAAAGGGGGGGGGGGAGGAAAGAGAAACATATTGTAATACACACAAAATACTTTATTGAAAGCGGCAAAAAAAAAAGGGCTTTTCTTTTTTTTAAATATATATGAATAGCATGTTATATGGGAAACGGAAGAGGTTTATAAAATAAATGAAAATGGGGGAATTTGTATTTTTTGGGAGGTTAAATAATTTCATTGTTACAATTTTCTTTGTTATTTTTCTTTTTTTTTTAAGAGGAAGAAACCTTGAAAGCACCAGATTGGAAGCTACAAGTCTCGCCCTTAACTTGACTAGTAACATCAATCTTGTAGTAATAAGAAGCATTAGGGTCATACTTATCACTAGAGATCTTGAGATGATCCTTATAGATAAAAGCATTGGTTAAAGATTCTTTACCGGACCAGAGGGTATCAACTAATTGATCAGCACCATCAACAGCCTTATAGATTTCGACCTTGGTTAAAGAATCAGTTTGAGAAGCACCATCACGCTTTAATTCAACAGGGACAAAAGAATCAAGCATTAAGGTTTTTCCTTCAGCTGGAGACTTGACCGTTAAACCGAAACAGCCCTTGGCAAATTCGGGTTTATAATAGGTAGGATCGTCTAATGCTTGTGCATAAGATGTGAACCCAGCATCATTTTGATGAGAAGAAGTAGTGACTTTAAATGTACGAGAAGTCTTGATACAATCAGGTCCATGTTGACCATCGATCATATTGGTGACCCAGACACTATAAATTACGCAAAAAAAAAAAAAAAAAATTAGTTTTTTTTTTTTTTTTTTTTTTTTTTTTCGTACAGTACGGTATCATTTAATTCCTTACCGATAATAATAAAGACCAGCAGCAGTATCAGCAGGAATATCATCAGAAATGGAAGCAGATGTTTGTAACTCATAACTACCAGCCCAAGTATTTTGAACGTATTTAGGGTTACCCTCACCATCGACTGAGTATAACTGTAGATAACTTTTTTAATTAGTAGCTATAATAACAATAATAAAACTAATACACATACATCAAGACCTGTAATTGTCTTTGTGCGTTCATTAGGTACACGAGCTATAAATAAATAATTAAAATGAGCAAATAGTGCAGAAAATTTCCCCCCCTCTTTTTTTTTTCCCTTTCCGCCAAATAGTAATACGTACTGACTGTAACGGTAGCATTGTCACCAGCAACAAATACTTTATCCACTGAAGGAGCAGTTACTTCAAGTCCTATAAATAATAATTAATATTTTTATTTTATCTTGCTGTCATGAAAAATAGAATTTTTACCATCACAGAACTTAGCGATAGCATCAGAGTAGCTGTCAGCTTTTACACTAGAAAAACAAGCAAGAGCAAAGATAGAAGCAGCGGTGATAGATAACTTCATTTTATATACAAAAAAAAAAGAGAGCTTTTTTGTTTTTTGTATAGCAAAGAAAAGAAAAAGAACAAGGAGAAACGAAAATCTTTTTTTGTTTTTTTGCTACTTTTTTATAGTTAAAAAAAAGTGGGGGGTGGGGGTTAAAGAGAAAGACAGTTCAAATAGAATTTTAAAAAGGAGCTCATAAATTAAATGTGTGACACGACGAACCCGAATAAAGAAAAATGTAAATTAAAAATATTTATAGCTTTACTACTTTGAATTTACCAGAATCAAACAAACATTCATGATTATCTTGTTGAACCAATACACTTTGAAAGAAATATTAGACCACAAAAATTAACAACATTGTTAGCTATACTTTACCGAAACCAGTAATCATTATTTACTTCAAGTTTACTTAAATCTTGTTGAATTGCTGTTACTTTTAAAAGATCGTCTTGTCCAATCCAAACTTGTTCTTGTACTTCTTTTCCTTCTTTTTCATGTAAAACTAATACTTTCTTTAAACTACTTGCTTTAACCGTATTACCTATTTTTTATTTTATTTTGTTAGTCTATAATAATATACTCACGCGCGCCTTCATTGTAGCGTGCATCTAATCAACCCCCTTCTTTTTACCAAGTATTAAATAACTAGTTGATTGATCCTCTGTTTGGTCAATAACAGAATCTGTTTTAGGATATAAAATCTCAATACCTATTATTAAACACCCCCATATTAATTTCTTATTTTTTATTTTCTCATTTTATCGCTATTACCTTGACACTGTTGCTGTTGTGCCAAAACAAGAGTAGTAGTAGTAATAGTAAACAAAAGACAAAGTCCTGATAAAATAGAATACTTCATTTAGAAAAAAAATAAAAAGGAAAAAAAGGGCAAAAGGGGGGGACACAAGAGAAGAGAGAAGCATTATAAAAAAGGTTAATAATAACTAAAAAGTGGCTTATAAAACGAAACGGTATGCGTATATAATTAGTTTTTTAAAAATACTTAGGGTCGTACAGTACCCCCCTTGAAAGGATTCAATCCCGAGTGGTTCAAAATAAAGAATCAAATGCTAACAAAAGCTACCACCGCACAGAGATTACCTATTCCTCAAGATGCATATGGTTGGTATTTTATTTAGTAAAAGCGTTCGTACGTTGAAGGGGCTATTTTAAAAACCCAAACAGCCAAAACAAACAAAGTTTTATTCATTAACGGCAAAAAAAAAAAAAAAAAAACGTTAGTCAGTTAGTGTTAAAAAGACGCAACACAATAGATGATCATATAAGTAAGCTATTTGGATCTTGACTTTTAGCGCGTTTTTCAGAAACACCAAAGCTTCTGGCATAATGTTAATACTTGATAAACGTGATACTCATCAACAGTATCTTTATGCTCGCAAACATTAGTATCGTTTGATTGTATATAGACAATTTCGTTCAATTCGGCTCTGATGTTGCTATCAATCACGGGAGTATCAATAACCATAGTAATACCGGGTCTTATTACGCTAAGAAAAAAAAAGTATATAATGTTACTTTACACTTACCTTTATATAAAGTACCAAACAAACGAAAAAAGGAGCGCGATATGCATACAGTCCGGTGGAGTACATTCGAACACTTCTAACAAGAAATGCTCTTATGCACGGCGGTTCCTTCGAGCCGTATCCGTTCGTATGAACACATATATATAGATAAAAATACTTGCTGGTAAAGATATATATAAAAAATAAAAAATAAAACGAGAGCCGCTTTTATTCGTGATAAAGCCTATTTAGTCATTTTTAGGTAATGGCTTCTCTGTCAAAAATTGTATCGATACATATACAAAAAGACTAGACCGTGGTCACGATGACATGTTTGACAGGGACGATCAAATATTAGATCTGATGATACACACTTGTGATTTTTTTTAAAAAAAACAAATAAACAGAACAGCTCTAATCTATTCCTATTACTGAATAGTTACGATATTCCAGATCCCAAAAAGAGGAAATAAGAAAATGTTAGTTTTAAAATTTAAATTCTATTAAAATGTTTCTGCTTTACCCGAAGTAATCAAACCACACAGGCGGCGAAGCACAACCCAGCGCACCAACCGCTTTAAAGCGTGTATTTTTCAGGTGGCCAGGGGCGAAAAAGATATATAATTTGTTAATGTTTAGAAAAAAGAGGAAAGTTTTACTTGTACAAAAATTTTGTCATTGCAGAGATTCCTATTGCAGCAGCAGACATGACATCACGATTATCGGTTGCTCTTCCATGCTTGAATGCGGGACAATCAGGGTTTAAACAACGAGAAGAACCAAGGATTTTTCTATTATCTGATGTTTGAGGATGAGCAATTAGGGAATAACAATACACACACAAATGGGAAGTCATATATTCGTCGGTCATGATAGTTGGTACATATCTGCTGTGTAACTTCTCCAGCCATTTCCCCCTCGTCTGTCATAACCCTTAATTGGACTTCCAACTCCAGCGCCAGCATTACCGATAGCCATTAGAATAGATTTTTTGGAATTTCCTTTTACGAATCTGCGCTTTTTGGCAGCTACACGATCCTTAGTTCTATTTGTAAAAAGCTCAGAGGTTCTTCTTTATATAGACGAAACTCGAGAATAGTAAAACGAACGCAATCTATTCCTTTCTCTCGCATGGTACTACATATACAGTTTAATGCATGTTTGATTTTCTGCCTAATATGTAATGTCATATAATATTTAGTATTAACTTACGTTATACTGTTTCTTTATATAGATCTCTCTCGAACTAGCCGGTTTTTCAAGCTTTGAAACGCCTTTCCCAAGTTGCTATAAATGTAGAAGATTGAGTTAGTTACAATTTACTCTTAATATTTATATATCGTTTTTCTTAGGCTATGGCCGTTTTATTATTTATTTTTGTGTCAAATCAAAGTATTTTTCCACAGTGATTAAATGTGATCTCGGGAAAGGATACTGGGTTTGCTGTGGTCTTAACGCTAACAAAGAAAATGATCTAACACATAACCTCCAATTTTATCAGTGCTAGATATAATTCACCCCTTTTTTAAATACCAGAGATCTACTTTCTATATACGAGGAGTGAATACAAATCCGTGCACAAAACTTTCTTGTAAATCACTCCTGCACATTGCTCTCTTTTAAAAAAAAGCATAATTTTTTTACGGCTGTATTCCCAATTTAGTAATCCTGTATAATGTCACACTTTTTTTTTAAAAAAAGGGACAATATATCTCCACTAATTAGCTCATAATACGTACATAAAGGATGTACTGTAATCACCTACTATGCGTTAATACGTATAGATACTATTACTACTACACTGAAAAGACGAAAAGGGAATTCAATTTCCGTCAAGTCTAGTTAAAAAATCACTTCATACAAATCCAGAAAGAAAGTTTTATAGATTATTATACGTCAAAGAACAGAAAGCCCAATAATTAACTCGTTCTATTATATCCAACGTACAAGAGCTGTACTTAGGATCTGCTACAATCAAAAGAGAGAAAGAGATAGAGAGCCAATTATACTTGGCTTATACATATAAAAATAAGCGAGCTGCCTTTCTAATCCTAAAGAGCATGTAATTAGTTGTATAATATTTGTAGTGCGTGGAGATATACAAACTGAATCTTTTTATTTATTTTTCACCCTCAATTTTAATGTAGAGTCTCCCCAAAAAAAAAGACTATACATCCGTACACACAAATAAAAACAGGCGTGTATATTTTCCTTACATAAAACATTGACGTTTTACCGGTACTCCCAAAAAAAAAAGTAATTGCACAACACCAAAAGTGTTACATGTCAAATAAAAAAAATAAAAAAAGTGACGTTGGAAATATTAAAACTCCATGGTGGGACCCCCCTCCTTCCAACGGCCCTGTCTCTTTTTTTTTTTTTTTTCTTCAATTCAACATTTTTTTAAAGCGATGAAATTGAAGCAACTTAAAGTAAGACCCAAGAAGATCCTTGAAGCCAGTCCTTGTATTGCCGAAATGGGAGCATTATTTGAATGTTGGGCAACTGCTGGTGTTGATGATAAACGTTGTACAGCCATTGCAAAGTCTTTGACACTTTGTATGGGTAAACCTGTAAAGTATAAACTTACATGATTTAATAACTATGGTTTTTACTAACAAACAAATATTTAGGTTCAAAAAGCAAAGCACACCAACACAATTAATTATCATTTAGCACGTTTAAGCAAACAATTATAAATCCACTTTTTTTTTTGTACTATAATTCTTTAACTCAACAACACACACACACACACACACAACACACATATATATGGGGGGAGAAATACATACAAAAAACGACAAAAACCCTCAAAATATACAAACCCGATACACAACATATAACGAAAAACAAAAAAAAGTTATACAAATAATAAAATAAAAAACGATAGATAGTTTTTATTTCATCCTTTTTTTTTTTTTTTTTTGTGTGTAAAAAGACATACGGATTTTTTTTTTCAAGTGTATTTAATTATCAATAGGAGAATATGAACGACGTCTTTGAAAGTTGTTAGTAGAAGCTAAAGGAGAGCGTGATCTTGATCTTAATCGATTACGTGTAGGCGAAGCGTTATTATATCGGGGAGGGGACCTGCCCCGACGAGGAGAAGTAGAACGTTCGCGACGATATGGACTTCGTGATCTACTCTTATTTTGATTCGTATTATAATGATGTTGTGAGCGTCTATTATCAATATTCGACATTCTTGCCCACTAATATTAATAATTAATACCTTATTTATTCCGTATTTTTTTATATATATAAAAGTCCTTACTTGAACACTTAGTGTATAACCGTCAATAGTTCTACCGTGCATCTCGTTAAAGGCATCTTCAGCGTCTCGAGTATTTTCGAATTCAACAAACGCATAACTATAAATGGGTTTAACTCTTTTGGTCTTTTTTTTCTTTTTTGTTTTAAAAAAAATACTAAATCACTTTACGGTTTAGATGAGTAACTTTTTGGTGCAGGTATATCGCAACGAACAAGACGTCCATATCTATTACAAACGTGAGTAAACCCAACATTAACTAAAAAAAAGAAAACTAATACCTTTCAAATTCATAAGCAAGGTCTCTGGCACGAGTTCTAGAGTTAAACCCTGCAACGAATAATGTAGTCTTCATAAGAAAAGAAAAAAAAGTAAATATATGTAGAAAAAAAAAGGCGTTTTTTTTTTCCTTATTTTTTTTTCTTATTTTATAAACCACCCTATTTTCAAAAAGCGCTCCACTCTTTTTTTTATAGAAGAAAAAAAAAATATAACCATGTCTATGAACGATCTTAACCTTTATGAAAGAAAAGAGCTTTATGTCAACTTATACAAAAAAAAAAAAGAGAGAGCATTAGCAAGAGAAATTTAATGTTGCTGAAATTTTTATGGAAACAAAGAATAACATATTTGACCAACGAGATATTACGCTGAAAAGCGAAACTACTTTAATAAGCAAATTGCTCAGGATGACGAGACTTTGGAAGAGTATCATGTTCGCGTAAAGAACTATAAAAAAGGTAGTTCATATCAAGTCCAAATAAAGACAAGCAGGCTCTGGTGTGAAATTTGTACTGGAATCGGACTTTCACGGTATAAATATCGCTCGTAAAGGAGGATGGTCTAAGAAAGGCAAGCCTGTCAAAAGCTATTGTGCGGACCTCTCGCTCAATCTCCGTAAATTAAGAAAGTCTACATAGACGGTAGGAAACAAAAAAAGTATTATAGTACCTGTATAGATGGTTGTGCCCAAGAGTCATGGTAGTTAAAGAACCCTGGAAGTACATCCGGTGTTTATTATTCTCTTGATTAAACGAGTATTTTAAGATAAACTGACTATTAAGACACGAGGAAAAAAAAGCAATGATTGTATGTTTATTTTATTATATATGACGATATTTTTTTTAAAAAAAGTTGTAATAAAGTCTTATTTTACTGTCTCCATCCCGCATTTAATTGCATCAAAGTAAGTACAGCGTCCATTGGATATTCCGGCTTCTTTTTCTCCTTGGGTTCCTCTTCACTCTTTTCACTGTCATTCACAACAACCAGTGGAGAATTATGTTCACTGCTGGTAGTACTGGTATTTGATGAAAGACCTTGGGTAACAGCCTGAACTTCTTCTTCGGTTTGTGATGAATTAGTTGTTGTCTGCATACCATTAGCCAAAGCCAACATACTATTATTCAATTGCTCCAGCAACTGTCTTTGTAAATCGGTAGGGAAATTTAACAACTTGTCTGCTGTGTCTGTATCAATTTGCGGTAAAGGTGTGTAATAATTCATTTGATCGTTTATTGTATTGTTATTGGTGTCCACTACATTATTGATAGTGGTTTCTGTAGTACCGGGTACACTCAATACGTTATTGACTATATGTTTTCTACGCTCCTTATCCATACGCTTTTGACGACGTTTTTCAAATTCTTCTTTAATCCATTTCGTCTTAATTTCACTTTCACCTGGACCATACAATTTATTTGCTCTCTTGTTAACTCGACATCTTAAATCATTGTCTTTATCTAAACAGTTCAAAAAAAAAAATTTTCATGTCGTAAAATTAGAATTTTTTTTCTCTTTTGAAAAATGTTTAAAAAAAAACTTACTTCTTTCTTCATTATGAATACGCCACTTCTTCTTTCTTTCTCTATTAGAAGCACGTATACTTTCTTTCTTTACATGATCTACGTGAGATAAAGACATATGAAGCATATTTTGATCGACATCATTTGTATTGTTAGAAACGAGTTCAGCAGCTGCAGCGGCCGCTGCTGCCGCTGCCATAAACCCAGGTGGCATGCCATGGCTATTGACTGCAGCTAAAACGGCTTCATGCAATTGTTCAAAAGGTTGAAAACCAGAACTGTTGGAGGCACTAGTCACAGTTCTATTGTCTGTATTAGAAGCAACGGTGGCAGTCTCATTGTTGGTAGTCACAGAGGTAGTCTCTTCGGTTTTAATATGCGTGTTTTCCATAGGGGACTATTCTTTTTTTTTTTTTAATATTTTAATATTTTATTTTTTATTTTTTTATAATATTAACCTTTTTCTTTTTCTTTTTGATGTATACTTTTGAACGTTTTACTTTGTAGTATCTTTCTTGCAACAAGAACCCTAAGAAAATATATGGAAAAAAAAAGTAGTCCTCTTTTTTTTATAACTATTTTTTTTACGCTATTTAAATTAGAAAAAAAAAGGAAAAAATCTGCTACATCCGTGTTTTCTTTTTCAACGAATAAACATAGCCAATAAGACGAGCAAACATAAAGTGACGTCGATAGTACAGCAGCAGCGGCTTTTAAGCCCAACATACACACACACTGTAAGCAATTTTTGTTGTACACCTGCAAAGTAATCAAAATGAATGACATGTGTTTCCTTTTTTCTCTCGTTCACACACATAATTTTATTCATCTCATAGTAAAAACTGTTCAGACGCTGGACATACATTTTGAAGTAGATCAATCTCGTATCTGCCATTCTACGCATAAAAAAAAAAGTCTTATTTTGGAGCTTCCTTGCGATCAAAAAATTCACAATATCACGAGATAAGCCAATTGAACGTTATCACTAACAATTGTTACGGTTACACTTGTCTGTATACCTGTTATTTTTTTTACATAAAAATATTACGCCTTTTTTCTCTCCCATTCCTTTTTTTTTTTTTTTTTTTTCCTTTTGCTTATCAATCGATAATTTGAATGTCAATATGTTTAGGGAACTAGTGTTTATCGCAACAATTCTAGGCGTAGCATCCTTAGGAACTGAAATAGGCATGTAACTTATTTATTAATAAATTTATATGCATCTAATACATCAAAAAATAAAATAAAAAATTAACACATATTTTTCTGTGCAGTGTTTCGATTTCGACCTGATAGTTTAACTGGAGAAAAATACATTAACCAAGTAACGTGTAAACTTTTTTTTTTTATTCTTTTTATTCTAATTGTGTTACTTAAATATATGTAGAGTAATGCAGTACTTGCATGTACAGCTGTTGAAGTATTATCTTCTGTATACATAACCAGAGTCATTGAAACAATTTCACCCAAAAAGATGAAAATCATTACTGTTATTGTAATTGCTGCACTTATAACTGCTATTACATTTCGATCTATGTATGGATTTTTTTTACCTCTAGGAAATTCTCAACTCAGTTACGTTTCCTTTCGCTACTTTAAAAAAAAAAGTATATTAACCCACTTTTTTTTTAACATATAAAAACAAAATAGATTTGTATAATGCAACTTCTTTTTTTATTTGTTTAACTACAATTGTTTGGTCAGTATTTTGGTTCTTTAAAAAAGAAGAACCTTTAATAGATACAGTACCTATTGTATTGGACGAAAGAAACTATCGAGAACGACGCAGACCTACCAACAGCCGAGTAAATAGATCCGACGCAGATGATCACTATCATATCGATGGCGAAGCTTTACCATCTTATTACGAATTACCTGCACCTCCCTTATACGTAAAGGTCCCACCTGAATTCAGTGTACCACAAGAAGCGCATTCATCCAGTAGACCTTCTTATCAAAACAACACAACCATCATCGATATAATACCGCATCCTAATATATCTTCTAACTCAACTAATCAAAACTAATCAAACTTAAATCCATTATGTATAATTTAAAATAAAAAAATGCATAATTTTTATTATATAAACGCCAAAGAATGATATACATTATACATGATTTATTATATGAATGCAAAAAAAAAAGGGATATATATTTATTTTTCCTGTTGTACTTTAAACACTCCATTCAAAGTAGAATTATTAGGTGCAGCTTCTAAATCCAAAAGCGTTGTTAAAAACCTATACATTTCCGTATTAAAAAACGGTTCTACTACAGTTCCCGCCGAATAATGTTTTTCCACTTGAGGACCTCTAGCTGTAAAGATGGCTCTCATCTCCAACGCTAAATTATCATACCCATGAATACCGCGCGGTCTATAATCCAGTCCACTGTTAATATCATAATCTGTACTACGTATAATCGAGTATCCAACATCCGGTATAAGCAAGATAGGTGCAATTCGGTCCGTAGCATCGTAATGGAATCGAGCAGGCATTTCGTCTCGTTTAAATACTTGAAACGGTACTGGTTGATTTTGTTGCACATACTGTTGAACTTCGTTATAAATTTGATCTAGCGCATAATCGGGAGCATTTTGCTTAGGTCGAAGACCAAGTAAAGGCCATGCCTCTCTGTCTCTTAAAAACGACTCGGATTCTTTAGAAAGTATGTGATCGTAAAAAATCAGTCTAGACTTATCAGTGGCAGCCATACCGTGATCACTGACGACCACAAGGTGTACGTGCGAATCCAAATTTCGAGTAGTTAAACCCTTCATTAAATGACCAATCGCATCATCCATATCACTCAATACAGAATTAAGCTTAAAAAAAGCAAGTTAAAAAAAAAACGAAAGATAGAATATAAAATTCTAACTTACTTGCTTTCCATCAGGTCCACCACCATGTCCCTTTTGATCAATCTGTGGAATATAAATAGAGATAGATTGCGGTCTTTGTTCAATAGGTAAATCCAACCAATTCAAAGCCAAATCCATTTTATCTATAGCAGTAGTGCTTCTAGTATACGGTATATAATAATCGGGTTCGACGGAATCGATGGGTACGTTAGATCCAGGCCACATAACCACTGCTGATTTCTGGCCTTGTTTTTTACTAGTGACCCAAATAGGTTCTCCTCCCCACCACTTGGGTTCCCCACTAATAGCGGAATTTTTATGAATAAATTCTTGTTGTAATGCAGGATCAAAGAACTCGTTCGCTACAATGCCGTGTGCTTCAGGATACAGTCCAGTAACCAAAGTCCAATGATTTGGGAACGTAATAGACTTTTTTTTACAGTAAAATGTTTAATAAACACAATACAACTTCAGTATGTTATACACTTACAGGAAAAGAAGGGTTCATATACTCTGCTCTAATACCTTGCTCAGCTAAAAAAAAACACCCAGTTTTTTAATATAGTTTTTTTTTATGCATAAAAAAACCTTTTAAAACAAACCTAATAAATCAATATTGGGTGTAACTTTTCTGTCCAAATAATCATTTCTAAATCCATCAAGGGATATGTAAATCACTGTAGAATCAAAGTACGCTGATCCATTATAATACAATGTATCTCTCTTTACCAAGATATCATCTAATTCACCGACCACAGCTTTAGTAGCAACAATAAAGCAACCTAGTACAAAGATAACGAGTAACCCCTTTAATAGATTATTCTTATATATGAGTTAACAAAAAAATAACAGAGTATGAATATTACATATATCGTACCACGGAAAATAAAGGTCGCTTGAAAGAACTCTTTGTTTTAGAAGGACTCCACTGCTCTTCCGCTATACCCATCTCAATCACTTGACTCAATAAACCTTGGTTTTCTTCCGGTACTGCTTCAGTGCCTGAATGATAATTTTGTTCATCCATCGCAAGTGGAGATCCTGCTTTTCTACCCGCACTTTCAGCAACTAATACTCTAAAGTCTTGATTGCTCTTTCTTGTTCTTAACGAAAGTGAGCAATCCGTTTTCGTTAATTTAGGCGACCTCGACATGTAATTGTATAAAGGATTAAAAAAAAAAAATTCTTTTTTTTATCCCTTTTTTGAGAATCCTATTTTTAAACATATTTTTCTGCAAACAAAAATGAAGTTGAAGCATACTCGTAACGTTCTGCATCTTGCAATTACAGAATCTACAGTAAGTCGCTAAAAGAAGAAGAAAAAGATTTACTTTGCTTAAAAAAAAAAAAAAAAAAAAAAAAGGCATTACGAGCTGTGATCTACATTGCGGAAAATAAGATTGACTGGTACAACGAGAATGGTCTGCACGCTTTAGTTTTAGACGCACTATATCCAGTTGTTATCAATAATTTGGTTGTCGATCAAGGTGCTGCTTTAACAAAGAGACAAAAGGTCGATAACCATACTATTCAAAGTAATACTTTTATTTACAAAGAAGAGGGGAAATATTTAACTAATGTCAATGAATAGTGGATGGATTTCGTATCTTGTATCGATTTATACAACGCAATTCGCAGCAAACATTAATTGAGACTGTAGATGTATAATATTTCTTTTATCACGCATACATGTAAACTAATACCAAAAGTATTATAGGAAAAAGATTTCACTTTTGCCGGTCAAGAAGAGGACGAAAAACCTATTATAAAAACCAAGTATAAACCCTTATCAGTATACCCATACCAGCTATTAATTGCGGTAGATGATGAATTATTTATGAACAGTACCAAATCGTTAGATTCTTATTTTCAAATATTATAGAACGATATTTGCATAATTTTTATTGTTTTAAATAAACTGCAAGAGAGAGAGACAATTCTTTTTATATATATATACTTTTCTTGTGCGGTAAAAGAGGGTATCAATACGAGAAAAGTTATTTACACGGATAGGGGGGGATTTTTTCTTTTTAATGATGTTCTTCTCTTGGTCTCTTGTTAGATGGCCTTGTAGTGGTCGTAGCTGTATTTCCTGCTAGTTCTGACTCACCTTCTTCTTCATCATCACTAATCAAATCAATTACTGTGATATTATTAGGTAATTCAGCATATTCTTCTTTTTTAGGAACTGGTGCCACTTCTTCGCACCTTTCCACATCAATAGAAACATCATCGCTACTATCACCATCATCTCTTTCATCATCTGTATCAGGATCATCTACTTTTGTAATCTTATAGTTCTTATGATCCTTCTCAAACTCAATCTCTGCTGCATTCTTGGGTAACTTTTTCAATAAAGATTCCAACAATAAGTCTCTTGCTAATTCGTCAGGGTAGGCCGGTTTATTACAACAAGGACAAAACCATTGTGGATTATTACTTTCGTTGATTAATAAATAAGGAACTAAATCAAAGCACTAACATATATAAAAAAAAAACGTGATTAAAAAACCCCCCCCCTTTTCACCTTTATAATAAATTACTTACATCGAGATGTTTACAGTTTTTACCACGAGTAGGTATTTTGAATTTTTTCAAAGAAATGGGACACTTTAAACTAAGTTTAACAGATCGTTGCAAGATCACAATCTCATCATCATCTCCATCTTCCATACTTCCCAGGAAATTTCGAATCATCCTTTCAGTTTCTTCTACCTTTATAATTGATGCTTCAATCATTCGTTTAGCTGCATTGATACTAAATCGTTTATATATCTGAACACAAAAAAAATACGACTAATAACAATAAAACTGGGTTAATTTCCCCCCATCTCCCTCATTAAACACACTCTTTTTCTTTTTTTATATATGAATATACTTACGCATGCACAACCGATTTGATGAATTCTAATTGAATTCTCTCCAATTCTCAACATCCTTGTTAAATCAAACGGGACATCTTTACCGACATAAGGTGGTCCCGACCCATGCAAATTTTTCGATTTCTATAAGTCAAACCGATTAGCTTTTTTTTTCTTTTTTTTTGTAACAAACCTTTTAAATACAAAACATACCTTTTGTAATACAATCGCTTTACCATTCAACTCAACTTTCAAAGTCTGAGGCCAGTCGCATTTTCTCTCTACACCATCCTGATACCAAGATGTAAACGCAAACCCGATTGGAAACCTACCATCTCTTTCAATCAATATATCATCCGTTAGACTCAGCAAATCAAATTCAACTCTTGGTAAATAGAAAGTCTTTGTTGTGATCGTTTGATCATGCACTAATCGAAATGGTTTTACCGCATATTCATTACTAAATCGAAACCTAACTTTATCCTTTTCTGGATCCAAAGCCTTTTTAATCACTTGTTGATGCAGAGTGGGTAAATGTAAAGGTCGAGGGTATGCAATAGGTGTAGTAACCGCTTTTGGAGATGGCATAATATGTGGTAACGTAGGTGATGCTGTAGATCGATTTGTTGGAAACGTGTTTCTAGTGGGTGAAACCACAGGTGAATGAAGGATAGCAACAGAAGGCTGAAGAGTTGTAGTAGCTGCTGTACCTGATAACATTACTGGTCCACTAAATGGTGCTGCATTAGTTCCACTGTACGATACAGATGCAGATTGTGGAGATAAATGTGTAGCTTGTCCGTTATTATTCTTTAATAATCGTACGACTTGGTCTTGTAAATCCGCTGTCCAATGAACTGACTCTGCCGTTGTTGTTGCTATTGAAGTTGGAGCAAGTGCTATATTTTGCGAACGCTGATTAGAAGATTGACCAGATTGATTGTTAAAGAAATTGTGTGATAAATGTTGTTGTCCTTGCTGTTGTCCTTGCTGTTGTTGCTGCGCATATTGTTGCTGTTGCATATACTCCTGTCGCGCCATTAGTACTGCTTTCTGACGTGCTCGTTGCTGAGTCAAGGCTTGGGTCTGTTGCTGCTGCTGTTGTTGCTGCTGCTGTATAGCCTGCTGTTGAACCAAATGTTGAGCCCGAAGCTGTGCTTGCTGCCGAGCCAACAATTGAGCTTGTTGTTGTGCTTGCTGCTGTGCTTGCTGCTGTGCTTGCTGCTGTGCTTGTTGTTGTGCTTGAAGTTGTGCATTTTGTTGAGCTTGAAGTTGAGCTTGTCTTTGCTGTAACAGCTGAGTTTGATGATGTTGTAACATCTGTTGTTGAGCTAACTGTGGTTGTTGTTGGTACTGCGTTTGATACTGCTGCTGTTGCTGCTGTATGTTGTTTTGTTGTTGTTGCTTTTGTCCTAATACATGTTGATTTCTTTGAATCTGTTGTTGTTGTTGTTGTTGCTGAAAAAGTTGTGGCAACAACTGTTGACGATGTTGATTAAACTGTTGTTGCATCAACTGTCGTTGTAACGAGCTTTGTTGAGCAGATGAAAGATGCAACGGTAATTGTGAATACTGAATAGGTTGTGGCGTAGCAGGTTGACTTGAAAAGGATTGTTGTTGGGGGGAAGTACTACCATCAAGTATACTTTGAACAAGCGCACCAAATGGTGAAGTAGTACTAGTAGTAGTAGTGGTAATAGGTGGGAAAGTAGATGTACTGGGTGATTGTGGTGTGTTGGAAATGGGAACTGATCTAATACTAGTAGTAGGCGATCCAGTGGCAGCGAGATTAGCCGAAGAGTAGGATGTAATTGATCCTTCACTAGGTCTTCTTACATGAGACACATTACAAGCGTCATTATAATATCTTCTAATAACGTCTAGTTTTTTTTTTATAAGCGTCAAGACAAAAACAAATAAAACTTTATATGTATGCATACATACCTCTTGCTATCTCTGACAAACCGCCACATCTTTCATTAGCAATTTTTAATATTTGTATACCAGACCACCTTCCATGTTCAGCATACTTTTCATAAATGGCAGTAATGCATTTAAGTAAAGCGTTTTCGTTTATTGAGCAATAAGCTCGATCGTCCTTTAACCACTCTAATAGCTCGTCACAAGCGTTTCCGTACAAGTGAAATACGCGAATGTCTCTTTCCAATTGTTCTAAACGTCTATTATTATTAGTGTATATCGTCTTGTTCTTTTCAGACAAAAGGAACTCGGAAGGTTGTATCGCAGCATTAGTGTCTGCTGACCCTTCAATGCTGATCATGGGTAGATGAGAATCGCTATTATTCATGGGTGAAGTGCTGCTTGTGGCTAATAAAAGAGAGAAGATTAGTAAATTCATTAAAAAAAAAAAGAGTTGTTTTTTCTGTACAATTACTATACTGAGCATTGAAAGAAGATAATTCTAATAGCGCGTTAGAGCAATGCACTGCACAAAAAAATAAAGAAAAAACACAGACTATTTTTTTTTTTTACCTGTTTCCGAAAACGAATTATTATAATTCATATACTATCTGGTGTTTGAAGTATTTGAAAGCAAAGAAAATAAAGAAGAAAAAAAAAGTTTTTTTTTATTTATTTATTATTATTTTGCGACATCCTCATTGGATACATTTTTGACGCGATGGGTTGGGTTGTCATGTTGGCAACATTTTTTTCTGACCACATAAATATTTTTACAGTGGTTTCCCACTATCAATTAAAGTTTGTAAAAGACCATTAAGAAGAGACTCTTTTTTTTTTTTACTTGTAAAAAGTTTAAATTTCTTCAGAAAAGAGAAACCGTGCATGAGACGGCGACGGAGAGAAAATAAGGGTTCGCATACCGGAATAATGTCCTTCCAGCTGTAATTCTGTATGTAGTCTTAAAGACACACACTAAGAAGGAAGCCACTTGAAGAGTAAAGTAGCAGCCCAAAAATACCACCACACCACACCACACCAGCCAGATAACAAGAAAATACTGTTGTCAGTTTCGACCCAAAAGATGCTTGGCTGGAATAAAAAATAAAAGCCCTTTGAGATTCTCGTAGTTCATAATAATATTTAAAAAAGCAATTATATTTCGTAAAGAGTCTGCGAATTTAAGTTTTAATTTCATTTTTTTTTTATTATTTTAATCCTTTTCTACAATTCTTTGTAAATGATCTTCAATTTCTTCGGTTGATAATGTACGGAAATCAGGTTCTTGTTTAGAAACAATACCAATTTCAATTTCACCAGCCTTAAAATCAACTGCTAAAACAGTAGATAAAGTTGTAATAGCAAGCTAATAATAATAATAATAAAAAAATGTTTAGTGTGCAAGTTGTCAAAAAAAAAAAATCCATTTTAGTAATACCTCAATTGTATCTTCCATATTCAATTCAGGGTTCTTTTTCAACTTCTTTTCCAAATAATTCAATGACTCTTGTTGCTTGGCACCAGCAGATGTTGCTTTATATCCAACATAATATCCAGCAGGATCACACTTGTATAATTGAGGTCCTAATTCATCATCATGACCAACCAAAATCATAGCTAACAAAAGCAACAACAAAAATCAGTATAAAAAAAAAGCGTGTACCTTTTTTTTAAATATATATCTGTGTACTTACAAACACCATAAGGTCTCATAGCAGCTTGTTGTGTATATACTTGGTTAATATTAGCTACACGTTTAGCAAGCATATCAGTAGGGATTTCATAACCGTATTTATAACGGAACTCAGCTGCTTCTTGACGAGCTCTGGTTACTTGAGAACGAGCATCAGCTAAAATAAATAAATTATATATTAGTCTCTCTCTCTTTCACTCTATTCCCATAAACATTTTGCTTTTTACCAATCATGCCAGTCATAACACAACCAATCTTGGGTGTTAACTTGAATACATGAGTAATAGTTGAAGGATCTAACAATTTATCCTTTTTTTAAAAAAGAAAAGACGTTACTTTAAATTTCAACGAAACAGAATAAAAAAAAACTTACAGGAACCTTTCTTTGAGTTACGATAACGCAACCATCACGTCCACGAACACCAACGGAAGTAATACCGCTGTTAGAAATAGCCTTGAAAGCATATTCTATATACCACTAAATTAACTACTATTTTATTTGAACTACTTTTAAAATGAATATTTACCAACTTGATATAATCTACCCTCGGGTGAGAAAATGGTAATGTGACGATCGTAACCTGCTCCACGACTCATGTTTTATATAGATTAATTAAAGAAAAAAAGGTGAATAAAAGATGTAAAAAAAAAATACACTTGGCACACTTTAAACGCGCGTTTACTCTTTTTTTTTTTCAAACACGCAATCATTTAGAATCCTTATACCTACGTCACCCAGCATTGAATTCGTAGTTTCAATATACTAAAGTGGGTCTTTTGCGCAACACCAAACAAGCAAGTGTGTTTAACTAACTGCAGCAAGTACTGGGTGAACCTGGAACAGGTTGAACCAGAACTTTAAGCATTTGAATTTATCTGTTGAGTTTTTTATAAAAAAAAAATGAAGCGAAAAAAAGATGACAGTCTACTAAATCAGAGACCTTATTGTCTTTGTACCTGTCCACCCAAAATATATAAATAATTACCCTTAAACGGGTAAAAGATTGTATCAACACTTCTTTTTTTCTGCCAATGTCTTCGTCGTTACTAAATATCACTTTACCAAACCCTATTGTTCTACCAACACTTCAGTTAACAGGCCTGTACGCCTGCGTACTTGGTCTCGACTATATCCTACTTCGAAACCAAAATAACCTAGTCTTTATTTCCAAAAACTCTTTACGTATTGCCATGACAATAACTCATGCCATTATACCTTTAACTGTTGTCTCACCCCTCTCACCCAATAACGTTACTTTCGCTGCCGTACCATGGTTTCTTGCTTCTTATAGCTCTTACCTTCCTACGCAAGAATTTACCTTAAAGGAATGGTTACGATCGCTCTATGATACTATTGTCGATCGTGAAGCGGACCACCATAATATACAACGATCAGGTTTGATAAAGGCCGGTAGAGGCTTATTAAAACTTGCAGTTTTATATTTTGGTATTGACCCATTGTTACCAACTATGCCTGATCAAATGTTACAGTATCCTTGGTTAAGTCAAAAAAGTTTAATGGATACTTTTTTGTTTGGTATAAAGGCATATTTGGTGTTGGGTGTGGTGGATGTAACAACAGGGGTTGCGCAGGCTGTTACTGGATGGTGTATGGTAGATATGTTTGATTCGCCTTTATTAGCTACTAGGTAAAAAAAAAAAATGCGGTTCGCGTACGTAAAATACTAATTGTTAATTTAGTCCTATTGATTTCTGGAGGTACACACGAAAAAAAAAGTCTATGCTTAAACTAATCTATCTTATTTTTTATTACAGTAAACGATGGAACAAAACTATTCGTAACTTATTACACGCTCAAGTATTCACTTCTAACCACACCCCAAAAGATGAAAAAAAGAAACCTGTTGGATTTCTTTCTACAAACGCAGGCCGAGGTCTACTCTCATTTATTGTCAGTGGCGCATTTCATGAACTCATTATCTGCAGTGTCTGTCGAAAGCTAACTTTAGAAAACTTTTGTTTTTTCAGTATACACGGATTAGCGTGTATGCTAGAATCTAAATACTTTAACAAAAAGAAACCGACAACAAATATTGGAAAAGTCAGTAGAATAGCATGTCAATTAGGATTTATGGTTTTAACAGGTCGATTATTTTTAGCTCCGTTTCTTAGACATAAATTTACAGAGATATTACCTTTAACTTTTTAATGAATAAATAATAGTTTTTTATTTAAATATTTAAATAGGTACAGTTTCCTTCTTGAGCCAATCAACAGCTAATGGATCATCAGCAATAAGAGGCATCAACTTGGTTAAACATTCTTGATGGTACTCATTAATCCATTTAATTTCAGAAGGAGATAAAAGTTCGACATTGATCAAGTTAAGACCAATAGGTACAATAGTAATATGTTCAAATCCAAGGTATCCACGACCACCAAAGTTATTAGGTGTATCAACATCTTTAACCAAGATAACATTTTCAATACGAATACCAAATTTACCATCTTCATAATACCCAGGTTCATCGGTAACTGTCATACCAGCAGCAAGAGCAGTATCATTAAAATGAGGACGAATACCAATACCATGAGGTCCCTCATGTACATTCAAGAAACTTCCAACACCGTGTCCGGTACCGTGAAGGAAATTAAGCCCGTCCTTCCAAAGTGCTTGACGAGCAAAAGGATCTAACAAGTAACCAGTAGTTCCTTTAGGAAAGATTGCTTCGTCAATAGCGATATGACCTTGAAGGACCCGAGTGAAGCACCTCTTTTCATAATCAGTAGGAGTACCGAAATGGAAGGTACGTGTGACATCTGTAGTACCGTCAAAGTACTGTCCTCCAGAATCACAGAGGTAGATTTGTGTAGGATCAATGACCTTACAAGTTCCCTTTTCTGGCTTGTAATGAATAATAGCTCCGTTGGAACCACTAGAAGAAATTGTAGCAAATGACAATCCAACAAAGTGTTCTTGTGCAGCACGGAATTGCTCTAATCGATCAGCTGCATCTACTTCATCTAATTTCTCACCAGATAATAACTTTTGCTCTAACCAGGCAAAATAATGGATAAGTGCTGCTCCGTCACGAAGGTGACAAGCACGCATACCGTTTAATTCTTCCGGTGTTTTAATAGCTTTACGGTCGGTGATAAAAGATCTTTCTTCCAAGACATTTGTCTATTTTTTGGGAAGGGTAATTAGTGCCTTTTTTTTAAAAAAGAAAGAAAAAATGGTAAACTTACTTCTCCTACAGCAACCTCGACAGCTAAACTAGTCTTATTATTAACAATTAATTTTTTACCATTTAAATCCAACTCTTTAAGATCTTGAAAGAGTTGTGAATATGCCTTAACAGTGACATCAGATCCCAAATGTTCTTTGACTTGTTCAGTTAATTTATCCAAATCCAAATACAAGATAGCATTCTTTTCAGATACAATAGCATAAGAAAAGAAAACCGGGTTACATTCAATATCAGATCCACGAAGGTTAAACAACCAAGCTACTTCGTCTAAAGCAGATACAACTACACCAAACGTATGTTTGCTTTCAATATAGGCCCGCAAATCGGCCAACTTTTCTTGAATAGTTTTACCTAAAACAAAAAAAGCGTTACCTTATTTAGTAATTCTTGACTTATTTAATTATTTTTTTACCAGTGTATTGAACAGGTTGCACAAATACTTTATCCTTTGGAGACTCGGGTCTATCTTTACCCCAGGCCAGGTCAATTAAGTTTTCTTGGATAGGGACCAAACAAGAACCCAAGGATTCAAGTTGTAATGTCAATTGATGAGCGTCCACTGTAAATATACGTTAATACAACAACATAAAAAAATATGTTTTTTTCACGTTACCAGCATTAATAAGAGTAGGATCTAAACCAATTCGAGATCCAGCGGGAAGATTCTAGACAAAAAATATAAGACACATAATACACAAACATTATTATATACAAAACTTACGTTAATCAAATACTCTTGCCAAGTAGGTACACCGGGAATACCCTGCTTCATTAAAGTCCAGTTATCATCTAATTGTTGAGAAGCTTGTAAGAAATAACGGCCATCAGTGAATAAAGCTGCTTCTGTAGTTGTAACAATAGCGAAACCTTAAAAAAAAAAAGTTTAGTATAACCGTGAGAAAAGTTTATTCTCTTAACATACCAGCAGAACCAGTGAACCCGGAAATCCAATGACGACGTTTATCACAATCAGCGATATATTCACTCTACACACGTAGCCGAAATCAATAAAAAAAAACCCCACTTTTATTATCTAGTAGTCAACTTACTTGGTGAGCATCTTCAGAAGGTGCGAGGCTATTATATCGAGAGAATATTAGCTTTAAAAATTACTCGGTATATATAAACCCTTACAAGACATCGACATTATGTGCCTTCATTAATTCGCGAAGATTAGCTAAACGATCTGTTGTTACTGTAACCATTTTTTAGTATATAAAAAGTATAACTCGAAAAGAAAAAAAAGAAAAATATGTTTTATAAAAAGCTTTTATAGCCGCATTAAGCAACGTCATTTTATTTTTAAAATGTTCTGTACGACAATATCTCGTTGTTGAGATATAATTTATCAACCGACCTGTGCAAATGTTAAATTTTCTACACTAGGCCTTAAAAAAATCACAAAGATTACTAGCTACGGTGGGTTGTAATTTAATGATTATGATATTTATTATACACGAGTCATGAGCCATTCTTCGGGATCCTCCACACCTACAAGTTCTTCAACAACAGTCAACAAAGCTTGAAGTTCATCCACAAACACAAGACTGTTCATCAGATAAGCACTGTAACTTGGAAACGAAGGGTCTGCTAAATCCTTTGGCTCAATCATAATCTTCTTTTCTAAAAGATTTACAAATCGTTGTCTGGATTCTACTGGTGATATCATATAAGGCGGTAAAGACGTTTTAGATGAAAGTGTCGTTGATAAAAGTTTCAAGCTGGTAAGAATAGATGAAAGCTATACATATAAAAAATATTAAAAAATTAAAGTTATATAATATATAAAAAATGTTACGTTACGTATTCTTTTCTTTCTTTCATAAGAATAGATCCAATATTTCTTCTCCATTCTGGACGAACTAAATGTAACGTAGAACCCTAAAAAACAATTGTGTTTAGTTCTACTAACCGTCCTTCTTTTAAAAAAAAATATATATACCATATTTATAACTAAATCAGACATATTATCTATTTTTTCTACAAGTGTATTATAACTCTTTTCGGGAAAGTACCCGCGAAGTGGAGGTTCATATTTAGCATCATGCAACAACGTACGTTCTTCAGCAATCTGACGTCTAAGTTCCAAAGCCAATTTACCAAACGCTTTCACCACAGCCGGTTGCGCTCTCTGGCCAAGTGGTGCAATAGCGCTTGCGGATATAATACCATGTGCCTTTCCAATATCTCTAATCGTATGTGCCACTCTCTTTCGAAGTTCAACACGACTTGTAGGCGGGAAAGGGATAGCCAGTAGGATACCAGATGCAATAATGCCAATAATAATCAACAATAAACGTTTTCCTGCCACTGTCCAAATTTTATCATATGCACCCTCCTCTTCAAGGGTATAAGTATACTCGTAGGATATAACCAAAAGCATGGTAATCTTAGTCATTAATGCTACAACCCTATATCTAGGTATAAAGAAAAATACATGGTATAATGGAAGAAAGCAAATAAAACAAACAAGTGGCATAGCGTAAGGGTTTCCTCGACATATTTCCCAAACTACAATGCCGCCGATACATCCAATGATAGATCCTCCGACTCGTTCAACAATTCTACAAAAAAAAAAAAAATTAGTATATTTTTAAACTGCATATATACACATATTTACCCAAAAATAAATGCACCAGTCATCGGAAACATCCAAAGCACTATAGTAATCATACACCACTGTCCTCTCCACTCCATATACCAAGTAAAATCCTGTGGTCTCCAAGCAGGGATCGCCAACAACACAACACCGACTGAAGTCTTGAGCGCGAAAAAAGTATTGGTATCACATAACCACTGACCGAACAAATACAAACCATAAAAGAACTTCTGAAACCAAGTTACGGGAGCTGAGACATCAGGGTCAACAAACAAATTGTTTCTTTTATTTGACAGTTTGGCTTCAAACACGTTACCACTGACATCATCTACGTGATCACTTCTACCATCTTGACGTGTAGATACGCGAACCATGTTGTTACCACTAGTTTGCTCTGAGTACTGGTCGACACCTGTACCAACATCTGCAGCAATATCAGAACTAGAAAGAATCCATTTCTTAAGCGTTTGATGAGGGAACCAGAATCTACTGTGTGTACGTTTTTCTTCTAACGATTCAATTAATTCCAACAATTTTAATACTTGTTTAGCGTGCTCTTTAAGGTTATGAATATACAAGTAGATTAAATACAGTGGTCCATTACGAGGAATATCTGCCGGATTTAATTCTAAAAATTTATAAAATACTGTATCGCTTTTTGAAATGGTATCGAGTTGTTGTATGGCATCCTTAATTTGTTGCGGAGTAGTCTTGGTA
Source organism: Helicostylum pulchrum (assembly GCA_025677825.1). Classification (NCBI taxonomy): domain Eukaryota; kingdom Fungi; phylum Mucoromycota; class Mucoromycetes; order Mucorales; family Mucoraceae; genus Helicostylum; species Helicostylum pulchrum. The sequence continues at coordinate 48,861 of JAIXMO010000044.1, forward strand.
TTCAATTGGTGTGCTTGCGGTTCGGTTGATTTTGGCTTTGATACCCATATTCTAGGGAACGGCCATAGTATACTATTTAAAGTAGTTCGTGGATGATAATGAAGGTCTGCAATTCTACCTGACCCTTCTGTTGCTGCTTTAATACATAAATCTGACAGCTCAGTACATGTAGGTCGAATGTTCTCTACCGCTGATGTAAACGCATCGATAATACAAGGTTTCTTGAAATTTCTAAAATAAATGTTCTTTGTATCTGAATTCAAGTAATTATTCTTGATGATCAAACTAAGTGCAATACCATGAAGGGAAGTACGCATTCCCTTGACAGAATTAGCAAGCAAACTACAATCTTTATCCGATATCCTTGAATAAATAATTTCTCGTTTAACTGCTCGTTTACAATCAATCATTAATAGAAATCCGTTTTGTAGCCTAGCTTTGACCGCAGGTAAGTTAAATTTGGTATCGTCGGGTGAAGGACAAAGAAACGCCTCTGAATGTTCTTTAAAAAATGCATTGTATCCGCCAAGTGTCATTCTCAACACACCTAAAAAATTATTAACACTGTCGTCTGGCCAAAGTAAATAATTAACGAGTAAAGCAATAGCACCCGCGAGAGCAACTGGTCGTAAAAATAACCACTACATAATTACCCAAATTAGTACATATATATTTATCTAGCGCCATATCAAATACTAACAGTAATTTCTGGAACAAACTGACTAATTGCTGCACCATACGTCATAGTGAACTATTCAATAGTAACGAGATCAGAAAATATATGTCGAAAAAAAATTATAAACTTACCGTTAACACAATACAAGCATTTACAGAACCGAAATTAGCTATACATAAATATTTTGTTAGATATATTTTTTCTTTAAAAAAACATATATAAAGAAGTTACCTTTGGGTATTTTCATACGAATCAAATTAACAACAAAAGTTCCCGAAAATAAAAAGACGGCTAAAACGACACAAGCAGGAACCTGTACAGGATTAGGATCCAATTTATCTCTGGCTAAGCTGGCCAAATAAGTACCTAAAAAACTCCAAGCTGCAGCCAACAATGCACCCAATGTGCCAAGTATAACTGCCTAAATATAATATGCGGATTAGTCATTTGAAATGTTTATGTCGGTCATTGTTTTTTATTTACCTCGGTTTGAATACCTAAAACAAGCCGAAAAAAAAGTAAAATATTTTAGTATGATATACATATAAATTGCATGATATGAATATATATAAAAATTGTACAATATATATGTTTACCAATTGTTCTGACTGGAAAGTAAAATATGACTACAATAGGAATAAGTAAAATTGATTCTCCTGTCACTTCTCTGGTACTTGATGCGAAAATAAAAATTGTGCCGATCAATAAAGCAATTGACGCTTTAATCGTCTTTCGCATATATGAAAACATTGGTAACGAAGCTTTAAATCGGTTGAAAAGATTAGGCTTTTGCACTTTAGTACTGCTGTCTGGAATTATCAATTCCGGTGGTGGTGGCTGCGGTGCAGACGAAGTAGAAGTATTAATCTGTTCTTCATTTCTCTCTGCTTGTTTTGATAATAAAGATTTTCGAGAGGTCAAGTTTGGTAAATTAATGTTATTAAATGAATCTCGTTTTGTATCCTGGGAACTAGCATTATTCATAAAAGTAGGACTATATAAAGTAGTTTGCGCGTTTGAATCTTCGGTTGAATTTGAATACCATGATGATCTATTCGAGGTATTTCTATCATGAGATTTTCTCAAATGATTTAGTTCGGTGTTATCTTCGTCCATACTTTTTTTTTTTCAAGAAAGAGAAAAAAACTTAAACAATTGCTATTTTATAGTTTCAAAATATTGCAAATTCTTTGAAACTCCTAAAAAAATAAGAAACATTTTATTGGCTTGTCTGAAAAGGTTAAGGCAACAAAATACATGATTATGTAAAAGACATTGCACATTGGTAATAGGAGTTCGTATCTAAAAGAGTTTTCGCTAATACAGGTTTTTAGTCTTAATTGGTACGCTTGATTTTTTTTTTTTGGTACGGTTTAATTTTTTTTTTGGTATGACTCCAAAATAAATTTGGCACTTTATTATTTTTTTTGGCACGCATTTTTTTATTTTTGGTACGGTTTGAAAAAGAAGTTGGGACGAATTAATTCTTTTTTGGTACGAAATACATTTTTATTTTGGATTAGATACGTAAGAAAAGTAACATACAGTGATAATATTTACCTTAAGCCTAGTTCTTTGTTAATACACCTGTCCTAGAAGGTCTCAGCATATCTGACCCAATCTTGGCAGTCTTGAACAGTAACAGATCCGCAAGCTCCAGGAAGACGCGATGTCAAATTATCTGCTTTACCAAGTGGGCTTCTCTTGATATTGCTCTTTATTTTTGACCAGCATTCTTCGATCGGGTTTAAAAAAGGAGAGTAAGGAGGCATGAACAAAGGCTCATACCCTCTCTTATTAATAGCATCGATAACAAATGCAGAATGGCGAATTCTACAATTATCCAACACTATGAAAAAACCCTTTTTGTCGTGCTTATCAAGTGTGTCTATTGTTACTTCCAAAAACTTGACAATATGATATGCCGTGGTTCCCTTTTTCAAAGGATTTTTCTTCTCAGGGTCTTTTGCTTTTCTTTTTTTTTTTTGCTGGCAGGGTTCGCATACTCTTGTTCAAGCTTTTCTACAGCCGTCTTTGTTAAAGGCTCAACTTTTGAAAAATTGACTGTTCCAAAATACGCATATGATAAGAGGGCGAGCTTGGTCCAAAGTAGGAGAGCCAGCGAATGTTACTGTTCACAAGCAAAGAGGTGCTAATATCAGTACCGTTGGATGCATTGCGTATTTTGGAACAGTCAATTTTTCAAAAGTTGAGCCTTTAACAAAGACGGCTGTAGAAAAGCTTGAACAAGAGTATGCGAACCCTGCCAGCAAAAAAAAAAAAGAAAAGCAAAAGACCCTGAGAAGAAAAATCCTTTGAAAAAGGGAACCACGGCATATCATATTGTCAAGTTTTTGGAAGTAACAATAGACACACTTGATAAGCACGACAAAAAGGGTTTTTTCATAGTGTTGGATAATTGTAGAATTCGCCATTCTGCATTTGTTATCGATGCTATTAATAAGAGAGGGTATGAGCCTTTGTTCATGCCTCCTTACTCTCCTTTTTTAAACCCGATCGAAGAATGCTGGTCAAAAATAAAGAGCAATATCAAGAGAAGCCCACTTGGTAAAGCAGATAATTTGACATCGCGTCTTCCTGGAGCTTGCGGATCTGTTACTGTTCAAGACTGCCAAGATTGGGTCAGATATGCTGAGACCTTCTAGGACAGGTGTATTAACAAAGAACTAGGCTTAAGGTAAATATTATCACTGTATGTTACTTTTCTTACGTATCTAATCCAAAATAAAAATGTATTTCGTACCAAAAAAGAATTAATTCGTCCCAACTTCTTTTTCAAACCGTACCAAAAATAAAAAAATGCGTGCCAAAAAAAATAATAAAGTGTGCCAAATTTATTTTGGAGTCATACCAAAAAAAAAATTAAACCGTACCAAAAAAAAAAAATCAAGCGTACCAATTAAGACTAAAAACCTGTATTTAAACTCTATTTTTTAATTCTATTGATCGTCATGGATGAAACTGTAATCTTTTTAAGTAAGCATATTTCTACTGATAGTTTTTATTTTTTTAGAAGACCAATGGTAATTTTTATTTACTAAAAAAATATAAATGTGCTACAAACGGGCTCGAGACGCCTCCAATCTTTGTTCTTCCTTGATCCATTCCTTCACCTCCCTTCGTAAAATTTTACCACTGGCACTTTTAGGCACTTCTTTGATAATACGAACTCCACCTCTCAATTTTTTATAATTTGTAACATTTTCCTCAACATATTTAGAAATCATATCTATTGTAGCGTTATTATTTTCTACTGAAGGTTGAAGTACAACATATGCTCTTGGAAGCTCTGTTGCCTGTGATGAATCATATACGCCAACAACACAACAATCAGCTATACTTGCATGACTTAAAATTAACGCTTCAAGTTCTATTTAAATTACTTTTAGCCTTTTTTTTTTTACCCAGAATAATAATAATAATAATAAATTACCTGCTGGAGCAACTTGATAACCCTTATATTTAATCAACTCCTTCAAACGATCTACAATAAAAAATTCTCCAGTCCTTGAATCATATTTTGCAACGTCACCTGTACGCATCCAACCATCGCTAGTAAACGTTTCATTATTTGCTTTATCATCGTTTAAATAACCTTTCATAATAACAGGGCCCTTTAAAAGAATTTCGCCAGGAACATCAGGTCCAAGTTCTATTACCATCAATTCCCAAAATTATAAGTATTTCCTTGCGCAACAATGTTTTTTTTTACCTTTTCCGTTATCAATGTCTACTAATTTACATTCCATATTGGCAATAAGAACACCTGTAGATCCTGCAGGACTAACTCCGATTTTTTGATATATACAACCAGCCGTTGTCTCTGTCATTCCATAACCTTGTCTTATTGGTACATTAATACGTAACTGAAGTGCCTCGATATGTTCAATACCGAGTGGAGCGGCACCACTACCAATCGTTCGAAGTGAAGATAAATCATATTTCAAAACCACATCACTTTTAGCAAAATGAACTGCGACAGGAGGAACAATAGGACCAATTGTAATTCTATACTTTTCAATCAACCGACAGATCAACTCTAAATCATATCTAGGTACAATGACAATAGGTGTATTGGTATAAAACGCGCGAAGTACCAGAGTTGTTAAACCGAATATATGAAAGAAGGGTAAAAATCCAATAATCACATCGTCTGGTTGGTTAGAATCAGTACCTTCAAAATCAGTTACCATCACCATTTGAGAAACAAAGTTACGGTGTGTCAGCATAACACCCTTTGCCACACCTGTAGTGCCGCTTGAAAAGCAGATAAACGCTACATCGTCTGCAGCTTGAATCTCTTTAATTGGCAATATAATGGTATCGTTATCTGTGGCTAGAGATCTAAAAGATTGAATTCCGTCTACTGACTCATCACCAAACAAGAAGATCATATCTTTTGAAATATTGTTTCGTTTAGCTATCTTTAACATGATAGGAAGTAAAGCCGGTATAGTAACGATGGCTTTAGCGCCTGATTTATTTACTTGGTGATTGAATTCGGCTTCGGTATAACTGGGGTTACTGTGATAATTATGTATAAATGTCAATGTAACTGTGTTTTAAATTGTTTGAAATTTTTTAAAAAAAAAATTGTTTACCCTGGACTGATGATACACTGAGCACCCAACAAAGAAAAGTAAAGCACGGCATGATCATATTGATTCGGCGCAAAGACAGCTACCACATCACCCTTTTTTAAGCCAACTGTTTCTTCCCATGCATTTGCCAATCTTCCGCTAAGGCTCTTTGATTGTTGAAAAGAAAGTGACTTACCTGTCAAACCATCAATTAGTAACGGCCTGCTTTGAGGTCTAGTAGAATTAAATTGATTGGTTCTAAACAAAAACGAATATATGTCGATATCTGGAATAGCAAGTGCTCGTCTTTTTGATCTAAAAATTGTCATGGTTATAAAATTAGGTAAAAAGAGAGAAAGAAAAGAGACAAAAAGGTAATTTTTAACAACAACAAAAAATGGGGAAGGATAATAGTTTTTTCCTGTGAGTTTTTCGCATAACTGCCCTCTTTTTCTTTTTTTTGTTCCCCGATAATTTGAAGTTTTCCCAAACCCAGTTACGATATTAAATACTCTGACTAAAATGATATTCAGTTGTAAGAGTTTACCCGGGTAATGTATATATGCAACGGAATATTCCACTCTATCTTTCTAGGTACTCGTCTTTTTTATCGGCCGGTATCAACTTGCTATTGGCGGTAAGATTTAAGATTTAACCTTTACACATACTCTTCTTTTTTTTTTAAAAAAAAAACCCTCATTTATTCTAGGTCACGAAAAAAAATAGTTACTATGATTTTCCCACAGTGTATAATATGAGTAATGGACCCAACCTGGGTAAAAGAATACCTTTAATATTACGCGCGCACGCTAAGAATGGTATCGGTTTAAACGTAAACTTCATAAACCAAAGTTTGAAATTGTAGAAGAGAAAATATAGCAATTCTAGACATTGTGGTTGCAGTAATTGCACTGCTTAAAGAATGATCAGACAAAGCGTAAAAAAAAAAACCTTAAATATGGGTTTAATAAAATTTATTGCTAATTTATACTTTTTTTTTTTCTCGTCAAATATGCATATATAAAAGTATGATATGCTTTTATGCATACAATTATTCTTTATGTGGATCCTTATAAAACCCGGCTATATTCACGGATAACTAAGTATCTCTTACGAAAAGGTTATTTCTTACCTTCCTTGTCAGTCAAAAATCATACAATTTTTTTTTACTGTATAATATAGTTGTGGTTCTTTTTAATCATCGCGTCGATAATCAACAACAGGATTTTTCGGATGCTATAACTCTTACATTGGGACAATAATCGGCCAGTTTTTCAAAGTAACCTCCTTGATTCCAAGCGTTTTCAGAGTCACGAATAGTCACATTAGAATTTATCCTGTTTACACGTCCTCCCAAGTGTTCTAATAATTGTAAAGTATTGAAAATCTTTTTTAATTGCGTACCGTAACTTGAAATATCAATGGTTTGATATACAGCTCGTTCTGCTGGCCTTTTCAATGCTTTACAAACAAGTTCGCATTGGAAAATAGTTTTTCTATCGTGTACTTTTTGGAGTATGTATTGTAATAACTCAGCTGTTAATTCGCTCCATGAGTGCTGACTATAGTTTAGCATTGTAATTTTACTTGATGATAAAAAAAAAAAAGGAAAAGAAAAGAAAGAAAACAGAGTCGTTTATGAAAAAAGATAAAACTAGAAAAAACATTTGTCGCAGCAAGTCATTTTTTTTTATGATTAAACTTACAGTGAAAGCAACTCTCCCACCGATGGCTGAAATAAGCAAATACATAGTAGCTCAGTGGATAGTATCCTTAGTCCATTTGAGTCGAACTTAAAAAAACATGTCCACTGACATAATAAATTAATCAAGTACCTAAATCTGTGCCAATTACTCAATTTTGGTGGGTGACGTTTAATGACTCTCTTTTAAATAGACTTACAGTGTAAACTTCAAGTAGTTTTTGATACTAGGAGGACTTGATAAATTTGATTTATGGTACAGTTGCAGCTCTACTTAAGGATGGATTTCTCCGACCGTCGTCCCCCGCTTTAACACCACTATTACCACTATTCTGTTTAAGGAAGGGATCCAATTTTACAAATACTATGTTCTGTGATGAAATGATTATATTATTCAGTGATAACTTGTTATAAAAGGAACACTATTTTTTACCATGAACAACTCTCCATCTAATAATAAAGGATATAAAGGAACAAAGAGACTCATTCCTTTTTCTGTTTTTATTTTCCTTTTATCCATCTTTCACACAAGACCCTTTAAAAAGATGAGCCTTTACTCAGTAGCGACTTGTTGATTTTAATCTTTCGCAATATCCTTAATTTTAAAACTGGCTCACCTTTTTCTTCTCTCCACACGGTCGATCCAAAAAAGTGTGACATATAACTTCTTTTTTTTTTTTTTTCATGCGCATTAAATAAATAAATTTGTTTGAGCAATAAGCACAAGCTGCTTAATATAAACGTACACTAAAATGGAATATATAAACATGTGAATAATAGTTTACATGAAATATTAAACCGTACAATATATTAGTTTAATAGAAGAATAAAGAAAAAAAGCAAATTGAACAATATCGAAATTAATCAAATGTAATGATTAGGTAACTATAATATAATTAGATTATCATTGAAGAAGAGGAAGTGTGGTATCGCTAATCTGAGTTAAGAGTAAATAAATTACCAATTGAATTACAAAAGAAAATGTAATTTGATATTACAAGTATAACAAAAGGTGATTTATGAATATAAGTTTATTAAAAGAGAATCATAAAGATTTAAAGAATAATAAGGATATTAAACAGATATAAACTCTGAGGTTATATTTATACCTGTTTACTAAGCATTTATAGTTATTGATTATTGGAATGATGTTAAGTCGGGATATATTTGTATTAAAACTTGTAACATAGTCATTACATCAAAGCAGCAGGTATAAATATGAAAAAAAAGTGGGGATAATTAAATTTGATTTACAAAATCGATACATAGAGCATTTGTATTAAGATAAGCGTATAAAAATAATATAAGAAGGAGTGAATAAAATGAATGAATATAAAGGAGTGTATAAAATGAATGTAAAAAATAAGGTTTCAAAGGAAGGAATAAAGATGTGAGCGTAAATTATGAGGCTTTAAAGGAAGGAATATAAAAATGAATGTAAATAGGCATATGAAAATAAGTGTAAAATGACATAAAATAAACGTAAAAAGGGGTATATAAGAAGGATCGTCTATTTACGACTATAATAAAGAACGGAATAATTTTCTTTACATATGTCAGGATTTGAGCGAAATAATCGCTCGTGGTCCATATTAAGTACTGGCTTTATGAATTTCTTCAAACGACCAGTAGGTGTACGCTTGAATTCGACATAGTAGAAATGATTGTGTGCTAAAAGGATCGTAATGGGGTGTTCGGCATTTCTTAAATCCATGTGAATCAACGGGAAAAATACTTGGGGCTCATGGTTGATTCTGATTTTCCCAGTCTTCAACATATTCCCCACGTAGTTCAAGATAATTACAGGTCTTTGGTAGGTATCCGCGACGACCTGAGGACAAGACAAGGTACTGAACCATAAAGGAGGGTCTTCCTCGTTGAGACAAGGTGACTTTTTCGAATTTAACCTTTTTATCATTTTATCTTTTTCATATTCTACTGTATTTTCCATTACAGGCTTGTAAAGTGTATCACAATACTTCAGGTATGTTTCAAACATATCATACTTGACTTTTAACCATCTACTTTGGACCTTGTAAATATCAAAACTGGTAGCACGAAAGCCGCAATTTCCGTCAGCACCTACATTGTGAATAGCGGCAATAGCATCGATAGGAGTTATACCTGTCCACCTAAATACTGCATCCGTCTTAGGATCACGGTAAGTTTCGACCTTATAATTTTTTTTTGGTTTCAAAAAAGTAATATTAGTTAGTTACTGAAATCGAATTGCTTTTTTTTTATCTATCGTAACGAGAAACGTATTTTTCGACTTCAATGCATTCATCAGATTTGTTAGTCTTTACCAAGGCTTCAGTGCCAACAAACAAAGTCAAATTTCTTTTCTTCTGATCAATATTTAACTGCATCTCTTCAATCTCCAACAGTTTTCTTTTTTTTCGATATTATCATCTTCTTTTTCTTTAATATTTTTTGTTTGATATTCGTCAAACAACTCTTTATTGGTCTGGAGTCTTTCCGTACTGCTTTTGACTCCTTGTTTAGCTTTACGTCCTTTTCTGTTAGTATTAACAGAAGGAGGTTTCAGCTCATCCATTCTAATAGGAGGTGCCTCTATGGAGGACTTAGCCAACTCAAGTGCTTTGATTGCATCTGATATCTCTTGCTGTGTTTCGAAAGCAGAAATTTTGGTAAACATACCATGCAGAAGCTTCTCAACACGAAGCAATAATCGATCCTTGTTGGTCGTATTAGGATTTTCACTGGACACTATAGTTTTAAAATAATGAATACAATATTGGTTGTTAGTTTTTATAACTACATTATTTAATTACCTTCTTGTTCCAAAACAACTTCATTAGCTACATCTATTATAAGGTTAGAGTCACATACTTCTATAATAAAAATTACATTATTAGTTATCGATATGGAGCTAGTGCTCTTAATTGTTTTTTTTTTTTAGTTTTATCTTTGAATGATTTCGGTAAAAAAAAAATTAAATACGATGAATATGTTTTACTTTATTTATCTTTTTTATAATCGAATAGTACAAAGGGATATCCTTTGAAAAATAAGAAACATCTATCACTCCCGCCCATTTTTTTATAAACTTACCATTTTGACCCTCATCACTTGCATATTTCGCATTTGTGCCGTTTGAAGTAATATCATTACTATCATTGTCTTCAAAGTCTACTGAAACAAATAAAAAAAGATATGGTTAATAGAAGCTTTTTTTTAAAAAAAAAGTAAACATACTTTCATCTCGCTCAAATCTCCAACGCTCATCCACAATAAATAAAGGTAGAATCAGAGGACTGGCACTAATGATACAAGGACAAGGCAACTTGAATCTAATACGATCCCAACAATTACAATTATCACCTTTAGAGACAAAATCTTCTTGGAGAGAAAGAAGAGTGTTTTCACTAATTTTATCCATGGCAAGCCGGACTACTTTAAATACAAAGTTTTTGAAACGGTACTCCCTTTGAAATAACCAGGCGTAACAATGGTCTGTTCGAAATTACCGAGAGCTTTTCTATACGACGTTTCATTGTAACTAGTCATAACAGCCTTGAAGGCAACTTCAGCTTCAGTGCGTCGAAAGTTGTATTCGACCAAACTAATTGATTTTCTAATTGCAAGCTTTAAACCCATGGTGTTCCATAAATGCCAGGTGCAAAGCAAGTGTTGACTTTCCGGAAAGATACTTTCAATGGCATTACGCAAAGCTTGTTCGTTATCCGTAATGAATACGGACGGTAACTGGAAATTAGCTTCGGCAGTCCAAACAGCTTCTCTCAACTCCTCCATAATCCACGTGTATGCCAGCTCAGTTTCGTTGATAACAAAAGCAGTAGCAATAGCAAACGTTTGTAAGCGGTTTATGCCTTTTACAGAAGAAACATTACTAGAACCTACGATATTAACGAGAGACAATTTATGAGCATTGGTTTTATACGTAGCATCCGCTGTAATAGCTTCTGGCCATAATCTTGCTTCCTTGATTGCTTTCTCATGAATAAAAAAACACTTTTGATTTCTTGATCAGGCTTGACTTGAATACGGATTACATATTCTAAACTTTACAAATAGGTAACAAGAGAATACATCTCTTTATCGGTTCCACTTTTCAAGAACATACTTTGAATATTTTGGATATCTTTTTTAATAACGTTATTGTCGTTCAATGCTTTCAAAATCTAAAAAAAAGTCAATATTTATACTGGGGAGGATAATAATTAAATTGCATATATTTACATCCATAACACTAGTAACGAGATCCTTATGACCGGAAGACAACAAAGAAAATATGCATTATATAATTTCAGGCGTTTAATTACGATGAATTGCATAGGCGGTGACATCCTGAGAGATGGGATGGTTGTGAACCATGTAGTTTATAGTCACGGTATATCCATAAAAACTAATGAAAGCAGGACAACATAACTTCTGGATACTCTTTTTATATGGTTTTTTATCGGTTTCTGGAGGGATCCAGTTGAGCCATTTGTAAGATCAATTACATCAGAATCGCCCTTTTCTTCCCGCTTGAAACCCGCGTGCTTGCAAATGTACAAAAACTGTCCTTTCTTGGGATGAGAGTCGTCAATCGAAGAAAAAACAACTTTAAAGGTTTTACCAAACTCGAGAATAGCTTCGTTCAGTTCCTCTCTGTTATTAAAGTGTTTTCCTACACCAAATGTACCGTCGAATTCAGCATACATGCTTTCACAATTACTTCTAGTTTGAAAACATTGTCACAATAATAGGAACTGCAATTACACTTTTAGATATTTATGAATATAAGTAACCTTTGTATAAATCGAAATAGTTTACTCATGAAAATAAAAAATAAAAAATGCTGAACGTTTTTATTGATGTAAGAATAATCATGCACTCTTTTTACAGGGTTTCCCACTATTTTTGGGAATAAATGTGGAAATTAATGGGATAAAAGTTGAACGAAGTTTAAACAAAATTTGAAAATTAATGGAAAGTTAATGGAGCAAAGTTTAAATATTAATAAAATGAAGTTAATTAATAATGCGACTTTTAAAGACATTTTAAGGTTTTACTTGTATCTTGATTATCCAAAGCGATAACTTTGGAGGAAAATTATTGAAGACGGGGTTTTTTCCAATCTTTAACCAGATTTGGCTTCTGGAAAAACTTGCTGGTTTTTGCGATGTGGCTCGTAAGCTAAAAACAATGTTTCTAAAATTAAGAACGGCAGCAAAGTCCCTGTTCCATAATCTATAGTTGTTAAATTCTTGAACATCTTCAGTAATTGTTTGTGGCTTTAAACATTTGAGATTTGTACATCCAAAAGTGATAAGAATACTTCTTTATAAAAACTTTGAACTGCATATTCTTCCAAATTAAGATTAGGCTCTTGAATAAATATATATCTTATAAATGAATATGTGTGAGTGACAATAACATGAACGTCATGAACGAGTTTCTTCAAATTTGAAAGGTATTGAGGTTTCCATTTTATTACAATAATTGAAGACTTTACGACCATAACTTTTTTATTGTCACTATTGCTAGTTGATAATGTATTCATCTGTGAAAATAAATGAGTGGAATATTATATTTAAACTTGTTAAAAACACTTACAGAGGTAGATTTTTCAATAGAATCCTGTAAAAAAGAAGGAAAAAGAGATTTTGGCAATATCAAAAAAAAATATTTTTTTGATATGTTTATAAGAGGTCAGATGGTTTATTATTAGATAGTCATAGCAGTTCCTTTTTTTATTATTATTGTAATTAAGTCCCAAAAAATTCAGAGTAAGTCCCAAAATTACTGGGAAATCCAGTATGTAACTGTTCGCATGAACGCCGATAAAAAAAAGAAAAAAGAACCTCCTTATTTGCCAAACAGTTAAGGAAAGTAAGGTGATTGGATGAAACGAAAGATGACATCAGTTTTAATTTCTTGGGGATTTATGAGCTCCATCCTTACCTAATTAAAGGGGCGCCTGGGCCGAACGGTGTTGAAACCGCGGCTGAAGAAACTTTTCTAAGTTTCGTCATTTATATCTTGACATTTCTTCAGATCCGTTAGTAACATCAAAGTCCATGTTCAAACACACTAATAAAAAGGCTTCATATTAGTATGAATGTATATACAGCTACAACTTATATTACGTACCAATTTATCGGAGTTATTGGGCACTGGACACTGGGGAAACAGTTGCAATGATCAAATTCTCATGATATATTGCTCTAAAAGAGTAATATGATTAATTTGTTATAAATGTTCGGTTTTTTTTAGCTAGATATCTTACGTTAACTAATCTAAATTACTCTTTGTAACGGAAACCATGTACTAGGATTAAGGGACCATATCGGAATAAGAGTAGACAGCATTCTTGCGTAAATAGATAAATGAGCTGTGTTCGTACTAAACCTTGGCATCAATAAAAACCTCTTGCCACCATTAAAAAACCTTTCAAGAGGAAAAAAATTAACGGGTACAAGAGGAAAAGATAACCAAAGAGTAGCATTAGCTTGAAAATATAGAGGCAGCAGTTGTTACCAAAGGCCATAAAAGATTACTAACTAGCAAGAATTTTAGCCGGCCTTCAATAAAGGTAAGTAACCTATTGTAGGATTGATTTATTATGAATAAGGATAGATACTTTACCAAGAGGATATGTAAATTTATAACACCTAAGTAGGTATTCGCTTTTCTTTTCAGCAACCATCTTGATTATCAGAACAGTGTATTTCTATAAAATAAGTAAAACTGAGTACCGTATATGAAAACTATTCTTTTCACTTATGAAATTTATACTTCTCTCTTTTTTCTCGGATTATGCAGATGAAAAAAAATAAAGAAAGAAAGAAAAAAGTTGGAAAAGAAATGGAAGGTATTTATAAGAACAATGAAAGTTTGATTTATAGTCTGAGATGTCCTGATATACGAGTTTTTTTTTTAAAAAAAAAAATCTTATTTCAATCCTTTTATGAAAAAGTAGATTCAAAACAATACGTTAAGCTACAAAAATGAGGATATGTTGACACCCTCCATTCTATTGAAATACTTAGTGTTTGAAAGTATACTTAAGTACCGTAAAAAGATCGAGAGTAACAACATAACATGTGTATACTTTCATTATACTTGAGTTTCGTCCATTTTGATTGATGTAAGATGTCAATGAAACTTTATTCTAAACTCAAAAATAATATTTATTAAAAAAAAGAGAAATCTCTCGACTTCTAAACCATGAAAAATAGAAATATTTAGCGCCTACTTTCATTGTTTTCGAGTCTGGGTTGTTTCGATTGACGTAAAAGACGAATAGTTGAGTAATAGCATTTTTCAGTGATATATTCTTTTGGTTGAGCGCTAGAAGGAGTCTCTTCGCCCATTGCAGGTGTGAGTCCGCTGTTACTGATAAATATAGGTAAATATTTCTTTGTTTATACAGGAGGGGCATAAACGTATCTGTATTTTCTTTGCCTTTATAAATCTCTTTCTTTACGCCATCTGTCGACACTTTTTTATTTTACACTTTATTATAATCTATCTGCCATCTTAGATAAGTATTCCAATTCTGATTAAAATGTCAAGTAAGTGAAAAGAAGCTCTGTATGTGTATTTTAAACTAGTATTCATATCCTTTTCTGCTCAGGAAAAAGAAAGAATACCGGACCCGAACCAGGACCTTCCACTCGTCGAAGAAAAGATAATGATCCTCCAGTTGAGCCCCCTCAAGATCCAAATTTGCTTGAACTCCCTAATGAAATTGTTTACTTTACCCGCAAATGCAAAGTTAGTACACTTCTGAGTCCTCTATGTAATGGATATAGAGTAAGTATATAAATAGTACTATTGAGTATACATGCTGATAGTTTATTTTATTAGGACACGATGCGTACTATCGCCGAAGAATTTTCTATTCTTCGAAGAGATGCAGTTAATTTAACTCTCTTTATTGTTATACAATTCATGATAACCCAGCAAATTGAAATTAGGGAAAACTACACTAGAAGAATAACGAATATTCAACGTGCTGCTTATCAATTAGTTCATGATCTTGATTTTGCTCGTCAATTACAATTGGATTTGGAAAACTTAAATCGAAATGTAGAAGTCCAAAGAGTACAAGAAGAGATTAATCATAACAATGTGTTAAATAACGTGCAAAATCAGTTGGACGAACGTATTACTGGTATTTAACCAAACGTACAGCTTATAAACACCATCGTAGAAGAAATACAAGACTGTATCGCGTTAGAAGAACCTAATTTCGGATTGCTCAATGACCTTCATTTTGCGTTCACTGAAGCTATTGCAACCATTGTGCCTTTGGTCACAGCTCTTCAACAGTTTACGGCCGAGGTGGTACAAATGATTACTGATATTAAAAACAATCTGGAAGGTAATTTGCCCGATATCATGAACATGTTGCCCGAACAAGAAAGAACAATACTACAAACCGTAATAGAAGCAAGAGCATTGCAAGTTCAGAGCATACAGACTCAGGCCTTGCTTCAAAGTCGTATGCAAAATCAGCGAAGATCAGGTACATCTAATGCGGAAGCACTAGTCGAACAGCAGCTTGCTACCCAAACTAGAGTATATCTTATGGCAGTTCAAAGTAGACTTCAAAGATTAGAAGAGTATGAGACACAAAATCAAAATTTTCTTGAACAAAATGATCATAGTCAACATTATTTTTTAATTTACGGCACAATAACAAGAATTAACGCCATTATAAGTCGCTACGGTCAAATTTTCCAGCAAGTAGAAATAATCGGATAGCAATTACACCTTATGACCATGGCCGAACAAACTAACATTATGTTTCCGGATATAACTAACGTTACATTCTGGTCTCATGTTTATCGAAAAGTTGCTTTGGACCCAAATGGTATGAACGCAATAATGGTAAGCCTTTTTTTTTTTTTTTTTTTTTTTTTTGAAGATATCCTAATAGTTACCTTTTTTTCAGAATTTTCATCCGTCGATCACTAGAAACTTCAATAATTTTGATCTTTCAAGAAAGAGACCAGGTTTAGATGAATACTTATATCAAATTCCTCCCTTGGACTATACTCACCGTGCTATCTCTCAAAACTATGGTAGTACAATTATTCAGAGTAAGTTTATTATTATAGATTGTTTTTAGACTATATCTAACAAAACATGGTACATAGATACTATCATGCATCTTTTAAATATAAGATTGTGGGTTATTCGTATTTTCAAAGGTTTTTTTTATTAACCAGCAACGGCCTGACAGAAGACTACCTATCATGGGTTTAGGTATAACATTATATACATTATTATTTTTGGTTACAATAGTAATTATACTAACATATCTTTTTTTTCTGCAGCAAATAGAGTCGCTACCAGCATTGTTAATCATACCACTTTACATAACTTTACTTTTCAAAATGAAGAAGAAAGTGCTGATGATTACCCTGGATTTGATGATCTCTACACCCGTGTTTTTCGAGTATACAACGCCGAATTCGGAAACAGTAACTACGAAGCAGTTGTAAATGACTACTCTAATGCTACCAACCACCCTTTGAAATACTTAAGAGCAAGTTACCGCCTATTGAAAATAGCTACCGCTGAAGTCAATTTGAAAATAAAACTTTGGAATCTTTTACCTGATCCAGGTCCACTCCATTGTATTTGCACCTTCGAGCGGCGTTGAGGCTATGTATGGAATTTTTAGAAGAGCTTCTCTTGGAAGACTCCCGGTCCCTGATTTTTTACTTGGATATCGAAATGAACTTGTTACTATCACCGAATTTAAAGATTTATATTCCGCGCCCAATGACAAAAGGAGAATTTGGGAATCAATCTTCATCCTGGATAATCTTCAACATGGACTAGGTAACTTTGATGCTCCAGTAAGACTAGGATATGGTATGAAAACGGACGGGCATATGATATCCATTCTTTTCGAAAAAGATTCTCGTCTTTTTGTCCCCCTTACTACCAGAGACGTAAAAATGCAAAAGCGAAATATTACTCTTCAAAACTGGCAGAAAGGGATGTATCCGCTATATAAAAGCCCAACAGGAATCACCGAAAACGATAGAATTATTGGAATAGATCCCGGTAAGTTTCTCGAAAATATCGGTTTTACATTTATGCATGTATGTTTATATTATTTGATATAGGTGTTAGGGATTTAATTTGTGGTGTTGATTGCCAAGATTTGGCGCTTACAAACAAATATACTACCCGTCAGCATTCTTTCAGTTACAGTAACGCCACATATAAGTAAGCATATAATAAGCCTAAAATTTATGTAATTGAAATCGGACATTAATTTTTTTCTTCTGACAGGCTCCGTTCTGGAATGGACTGGATTAAACAAAAAGAGCTGGTCAGTAGAGCTGTGGAAGGTATAGAATTGGTTTATGACAGATTGAAAACACGAAAAGTATGTAGCAACGGAGGTATTATGAACTTCTTAAATTCAGCCGCCGCGGAACAGAAAAGGTACAAGTGAAAGATCTTCTTTTTACACAACATTTATCCTAATATTCATTGTTTTGCTTTATACTTATAGTATTCATGAGTTTATGAAGTCGTACCGACATCGAGAGAATAAGGAGTACGCGTTTTCCAATCGACAAGCGTCACAAGATCATGCTGCTAGAGTAGTAATTGGGACAACACATACAGATGAACCATTCAAACTTTGTCATACCTCCACTTCCAAACGTTGATACAGAAAAAGACGTTTGTATCGCGAAACCATTAAGCAAATTTATTCGCAGCGCCCTTATCCTGCTCGTCCCCTTCAAATCCGTGATTTGGTTCAAGACTCAAGAAGAATGGTAGTGGCGTATGGGGACGCATCTCTCAAAGGAACGTATAAAGGGAACACCCCTGTTCCCGTAAAGGTAAAGAAAAACACGTTATAAAGTGTAGTATATATTTAGTAATTTTGGTTGTATATATAGAGTATACAAAGAGCAATCGCTAACAAAGCTATTGTTATATCAGTAGACGAATTTCGTACGTCTGTCACCTGCTCACATTGCCTCAGAAGATTAGAGAACGTGTATAATGATACGTTCTTAGAATGTAATCACCGGTAATATTTTCTGGCACATTATGAATGTTGAATATCGCACTCAACCCTGTTTAACTTATAGAAAAAAAAAACATCGTTATTATGATCAAGACAGCGAGAGTAACGACTGCCGAGCGTTTTTAAAATGTCTGGACGAAGATGGTAACATCCTACATAGATCAAGTGCTTGTCCAGAAGGTAAAGTATGCATTCTTGATTATTATAGAAAATCAATCTTATACTTTTTTAAGCTCAAGAAAAACGTCGCTTAATTTATCCACTGAAGCAATGCAAGGAATGTCCTATGAGTGCAAATACAGACATACAGGTATTTAACATACATATGTATATAACGTATATTTTTTTAATATGTACCCTTTTTAGTATTGGAACAGGGACGTGAATGCGGCAACCAACATCCGTGAAATTCTTTTTCGGTATATCACGCATGGATTCGATTTGAATTCGAGGCAGCCTCAATTGTCTCGCATAAGAGAAATAAACAATGATGACGAAAACTAAGTGTTTTTAAGTCTGGTTAAAAAAAAAATCACATTTTTACTTTAATAAATATAAAATATTTTTATTTTAAACAATGTCAAGTAATAACGCTACATCTATTCATATCAGTTGTTATACGCCCATTTCAGAGAGACTTACCGTACCTTTGACCAATTGGGAGAAATCCGTAGTAGACTATACTCCCCTACACGGTGTCAGATTTGTGAAAGGCACAACTAGAACCGCAGAGGGGCAAGAGAGGGCAAAAGCTCAGCGATTAAATGCCACCGAAGGTCCCAAGCCCAGAACCCGGTATATTGATTATGTTTTCAAAACGTATTACTCTTGTCATCGTTCTGGTGAAAAGACAAGCTAAAACCGAGCAAAATAATAGCAGCGAAGGATCTAGAAAATTACAAAAAAAAAGTAAAAAAAATTGAATGTACTGCTAATTTGGTAGCTACCTGTTATAAAAGCGATCCTAATAATGTTGTCTTGCATCACACCGGTAACCATAATCATCAGATTGGTGGTCTTGAAGACTTGAAGTTTCTGCCATTGTCGCAAGTAGCTAAACAGTTGATTGAGCAAAGATTACGCGAAGGATTTAGAAAGAGAGACACCAGAATTTCAATTCAAAACCATTTTCTTCGTTATAGTCAAGCCAACTTGAATACCGATGTAGAGCAATCTCTTGGTAACGAAGCTCAACTTATCGTTCACTGTGATCAGATGGTTTACTCCACAGAGATTTATAACATCTATAAAAAAATACAAGAAGCTTTCTACAAAAAAGCAGATGATCAGAATGAATCTGTTAAACTTTGGTTGACCGAGTTAAAAGAAAATGAAGGATACGATACTTTTTTGGCAGATAATTTTGATAGCACCTTCTCGTTTGGATTTGTCTCACCATGGCAAAAGGCACTCTTGATTGAAAGTGAAAGTGTATGTCTGGATGCCACTCATTGTACCTCTAACATTAATAAGGGGATACTTTACACCATCGTGACCCGTCATCCATGGACTGGTACAGGATGTCCTGTAGCATTCTTTTTTACGACTGATCATTCGATGTTACCAGTAAAGCATTTTCTTTACTTCTTGAGATATACCGTTCACTTTTCGAGCTTGAAAAAGATCACCATCGATATCAGTACCGCCGAAAGAAATGCAATCAATTCTGTCTACCCAGAAGTTGTGATTCAGTGGTGCCTTTTCCACGTCGCAAGAGCCTGGATGGGTAAGATTCGCGAGTATATCAAGCTTGGAAGTTCAGCAGCCAACGCCCGGGTACATAGAGCAATTATTACCGATTTGAAAAGAATGATGTGGGAGAAGGACACCTCTGTTTTTCTGCCAATGCTTAGTGAATTTGTGATTACTTATGCAGCATATCCTGATTTCATCCAGTACTTTAAGCGACAATACTTGGAGAACGATGCTTTTATGCGCTGGTCTGTCGCATTTTAGCCTCAAGTTTTTACCAGTATGGAGACCAACAACTATGTTGAGAGCTGGCACAATCAGCTTAAAACGACATATTTAAACAGAAAAAGAAATAGACGCGTTGATAGATTGATTTTCATCCTTGTCAGAGATGTACTTCCTGACTACGTTCAAAACGTAAATAGAATGGTGTTGAATATCGGCAAAATGAGTCCAGAAGAAAGAAGAAGAAGGGCTCGCGAGATGAGTGCAGAAGATGTGAACGTGGCTACTCTTGTAACAATGATTGAAGAGCTGGAAGAGCAAACTGGATACAAGGTTCGCTCTTTTTCAGATGAGGAAGTGTACTACATTATTCAAGTGGAGCAGGATAGCATGAAATCTTGTGGTTGTAAAGATTTCCGTTGGAACCGTATCTCTTGCAAGCACATGTACCTTCTCAAACGTTTGCACAGGGATTTAGCTACTTTTGAGCGTGAGTATAAAAAAAAATCAGCATTTTTTTTTTTATTATTAAAATCTAACCATTATGTATTTTAAGCCGTCGTGTACGATGGAATTAGAATGGCAAGAGCTGAAGAAACAGCAAACGAGGAACCTGTACTTGAACCTTCTACCGTATTCGATTTTTCTGATTTGATTGCAACATTATCTATGTATCAACACAATACTTGCAATCTGAATGAGCAACAGTTAGAAAGTGTCAAATCACACGTAGATGGAATTAGTTTGTTACTTCAAAACGATGACAGATTACCTTCAAACATAAATTTACAAACGCAACGTCGATAAAATAATAAAGAGGCCATGATTGATATTTAAAATCCGCTTGTCTGTTAGGTAAATAAGGGCGTTCGAAAAAAAGTTACACGTCACACTTTTTAGGATCGACCGTGCGTACAGACAGTGTATCAAGAATTCCCCTTCTTTTTTCATAAAACAAAAAATGTATACAAGACGCCTACGCTTAAATACCAACCGACTATTTCATACAACTTCGGTATCATGTAAAATTCGACCGGGGTTCTTTACTTCAGTTATATGCAACAAAGAAAAACCGCCACAAACGGTATTATCTTCTTACCCGCTCAGGACCAGTAAAGAAACCCATGACTATCATATACCACCTGTCGGTTCCAAAATGCTTGTACGCGAGTTTATTGACGATTCACTCTATAACCCTCATTACGGGTTTTATTCCAAATCTACCATGGCTGTTGATGAATTCGAGGAAATGGAACAGGAAGAGGATCATATTCAGTATTTGAGTAGAGTGGTTCGGTCGCGCGGACGTGTCCATCACCACAATATCCAACAACTAAGGTATACCTTAACAGAACTATTCAAGGTAAAAAAAAAATCGATACATAATTCGAAATAGGTGTTAACTTTTTTTTTAAAAAAAAAAGCCTTGGTATGGTTATGCGATAGCAAAGTACATGGTATCTGAATACAAGTTAAACCTTTACCCGCACAAGGATTTAATTATTTATGAAATGGGAGGAGGTAATGGAAGATTGATGGGCCATATATTAGACTATATTCAAAAATACGAGCCTTCAGTGTATAAAAGAACTCAGTATAATATGATTGAGCTATCTGATCGCGTTGTCTCACCTTCGTTTATGGAGAGAGGAAAAGCAAATAGACATGACTGCGTACAAGTTTTGAATCAAAATATCTTTGAATGGAACACACTTGTTTCAGAACAATGCTTTTTCTTAGGGATGGAAGTAATTGTAAGTGTAGGTACTACTTAGCAATAACATATGCTGATCTTTTTTCTTTTTTGTTATTACTAATAGAATCATTTTGCGCATGATGTAATACGTTACGATACGAATAGCCTTAAAGCTCATCAGGGATACGTCTGCGTCGACGAAAAAAGAAATTACTACGAGTTATTTGAACCTATCGGCGACGATTCCACCATTTTAAAATACCTGTCTTTAAAGAAAAGAATAGGAACAAACCATACCAAAACCAGCTTTCAACAAAAAATTAAACAGTGGTTTAGTTCTCCATTATCCGCCAACCGAACCGAATATATCCCAACTAAACTATTACAATTTATGAACATCTTAAACACTTATTTTCCTCGGCACAGGCTAGTCTTAACAGATTACAATTCGTTAAATAACGTGATGGAGGGGGTAAATGGACCGTTGGTGCAAACAGCTTATAAAGGATTAATGGTGCCCTGCTCAAACTATCTATCACCGCCAGGTTGGTGCGATATCGTATTCCCTGTAAACTTTGAACTGTTGCGAGATATGTACTTATTAACCTGTCGCGCGTCTACGGCCGGTAACGAAAAGAACACGAAGGTTGTTAAGTACGATGATTTTTTGGAACGATACGGGGATATCGAAGCATCAAGGTCTAAAAAAGGTGCACCATTAAAACTAATGCATCAACCAAACGTCAAAGTATTCTTGACCTAAGTTGCAAAAGTAATAAAATACAATTAGTCAATTGATTAAACCCAAAAAGAGTTTTTGTTTATTTGCCATATTTCCCAGGAATTGAGTTCAAACCAACTGAGTTTACATTTTTTGCTTTTTGGCGTTGTCAGCATATACATGTGAAGATTGCCACGCTTTTCTCAATCACATAAAAAAATCAGATTTTTTTTTTCTCTTTCTCTTTTTTTTTTCTCTTATTCTTTATACAACTTTTACCTTTAAGAAAAATGTCACAATTCCCTGTTGCCCTCCCTAGTAAAGAAACTCACCTTATGACGCTTTCTCAAGAAGGTCCATTGTTCATTCTCCATTTACACCACAACGACAATCGCTTCAATACCGAATTCTGTTTGTCTATTCTTAAAGCACTTCAAATTGTTGAAGATTATTTCCTTGCAAGTGAAGAAATTGGTGGCATGGCATTAGTTACTGTTGGTAACGACAAGATCTACAGTAATGGTTTAGATTTAATGCATGCTCTCAGTTACACGCCATTTATGGATGTTTATCTTACCATGCTTAAGCGTTTGGTTACATTTTGTATTCCTACAGTTGCTGCATTAAACGGGTAAAACAAAAAGCTTATTTTTTATTTATTTTAAAAAACTTGTTTTTTAAAAAAAAAAACCGTTTTATTATAGTCATGCTTTTGCTGGTGGATGTATGTTAGCTTTTGCTCATGGTAAAATAACATAAATGCCTTTTTTCTGTATGTATATCAAACCCTAAATATATTGTGTGATAGATTACAGAGTTATGCGCTCTGATCGCGGTTACTTGTGTATGAACGAAGTAGATCTTCCATCTCCTCTTCATCCTGGTATGGCCGGTATTTTGCGCCACAAAACTACACCAAAGACCTACCGTGACATGGTTTTGCAGGGACACCGTTTCACTGCTCAACAAGCATTGGACCAAGAGATTGTTGATATCATTTGTCCTGGTGATCAAGTTTTAGATCAAGCTAAACAACTTGCATTAAAATGGGCACCTAAAGCTAAATCTGGTATTGTCTATAAGCAATTAAAGGATGAAGTAAGTACCAAAAGTAAAATAAAAAAAAAGTAAAAATTGTTACTAACTATATAATTAGATGTATACCGATATTGTCAGACTCTTAAGTATTCCTTTCCATAGATTGGCACCCAAGATGTAAATAAAATAAATAGTATATCCTTTTTGTTTTTAATTTTGAAGTGAGGGGAGGAGCAAGGGGGGAGGATTAATAGTCAAATAAGGGGTGGGGGGACATGAGGAGTTATAATTTGAATTTATGATAGATATTTGCCTAAACCACGTATAAATTCAATTACCAATTTATACTTTTATGTTCATGTAGAGTTCAACTTTATATATACTTCTCCTTATTTCTTTTTTTTAAGACTTCTTTTAATTTTTTTAGGGTTTTTTTTTCATTTTTCTCTCTTTTCCTTTTTTTAAAAAAAAAACTGTATACAATAAGAACTAATAATGATTGAAATCGATATATTAAAAGCATCAACCCACCATACTAAACCATTACCACCATCTAATTACAACAATGACGATACAGATATATCCGAACCTGACACGGCATTAAACACACCTACTGGTAGTTTGACAGACTCACTTCCAAGACGGTATTCATACACATGTTTTAAGAACTATCCACAACGAAAGCCGTCTTTCACACCGAAATCAACCGACTTTGATTCCCAACATCAGACCACCATCGATATATTAGAAAAAAGGATCCAAGCCTTGGAAGAAGATATCAATCAACATGTGAAAAGAGAAGCCGACTTGCAAAGTCAAGTATTTTTATTGACTGAACAACAACAGGGAGTTCAATATAAGTCAACATTATCACGAATTAGTAAACAGATCGATCAGTTTTTAGTCAATCACGAAGAAGGTATCAAGTCTAGTAAATCTTCCGGTTATTGGACACAAGACTGGTCAGGTAACGAAATATCACAATTGTACGGGTATCAAGACCTGCCAAAAGAATCAGAACCAGCCGATATTACAAGCAGTACGCAAACAAATATACCTATCCTATTAATCTATCGCTTAAAAACCATGATGGAAAACTTTACCTTAAAAGACCACAAGGACCCTACCGTACAATCGTTTTCTAATCAAGTGTACGGTACATTAGACTCTTGGCAAGTATTTTATCATAAAAAACTAATGCTTGAAAAGAAAAACAAAATACACGAACAAACCCGAATTACCCGGTTACTACAAGCACTTCAAAAGACGATTCTTAAAAACAAATTGATGAAGCAAGATTATAGTATATTAATTAAAAAATATATATCCGATATTGATCAACTCGTACACCAAATTAGTTTAAATCCTTCGCTAGATCAAAAGCAACAACAACAAACTGAACCAGTAGTTCAGAAAAGAAAAGAGCTGCAATTGGTCGAACAAGAGGATAATAATACAAATAGTACAAAATTTATTCGAAATGTACTCGAGTCGCAAATTCGTACACTGGAGAAGGATTTATCAAAGTGTCAAGATGAACGAGACGAGTACGAGTCTACGTTGGAAATGGTAAGGCGGGAGATGGAAACCATGTTGGAAGAGTTGGAGGATACCAGGCAGCAGAGGTTAAGGTACAAGACGCAGGCTAGCAGGTTACGAGCTGGTTTAGAGGCGATTCAAAAACGCCATCAATCCGATGAATCCGAAAGCAGTAATGACGAATCAGAAGATGAGGGAAAGGAAGCCATTCGATTAATGTACAATGAAGCTGAACGACAGGCAATTGACCTTGACCGAGAATGCAAAAGACAGGCATTAACCTTGAGCGGTATCCGTCAAGAGCTAAAAACAAGTCAAGAAAAATATCGAACACTTCAAACGGAAAAGGATACTGAATTAAAGATCTTGCAGCGTACCAATCAAAGATTAAATCGAGATATTGAAATGCTTCGAGTTGAAAAACATGAGTTGGTATCCTTGCAGCAACAAAATTACCAGTCAGCAGGTCAATCAAAGACATCATCAGCCGAAGAGGAATTGGATGAGCATTATTATTTAGCAAAGATTTATGCTTTGCAGACGAATTTAAAGGCAACTCAATGCGATGCAGTGATGCAACGTACCAAAATATCTCAATTAGAACGGCAAGCAACCTTGGTAGATATCGACCATAGTTTTGTAGCTGGACTACAGGTCTTGTTCCAGCAGGAAAGGTCGGTATCAGACGAACCCAACCTAAAAGAGATGGCGGATATCATCGAGAACGAACAAACGCTGTGGAAATATACATGTACAAAAACGTTTCAAAAGAGATACGATATCGATTTACTAACAGTGAATCGCGAACTAAGATTTCTAAGCTGTAAATTAAATGATGTAGAAGATGAAATGAATGTATTAAAAGCAAGACATTTAGAAGAACTTTCGTTATTAAAATACCAAACGAATGCTGAATTTCAGAACAAGTTACAGCGTATTAGTTCCACTTATCGATTAAGAGAACAAGAATTACAGTCTCAATTAGAAACTTTGTTTCAAAAAAATCAAACTTTAAAAGATGAATCTGTTATACTCTATGGTCGAAATATGTTGATGGCCCATCAGTTAGGAAAAATAGCGCCATAAATAATCACCCCATCAACCGGAGAAATATTTTTTTTATAATAAAATAATTGTAAAAAAAAATGTATTTTTTCCTTTTCGTTTCTTTTTTTTTTTAATTATGCCACCTATTGTAAAATCAGGTTCGCCGCTAACATTAAATACTATAATTAATGCTCCTGCAAATAATACCAATCATACTTTAATCAGTCCCTCCATGCACCACGGATTATCACCTTATATTTTACAAACCTCTTCAGAGACTAATATGGAACAATCTTATCATGCTGTTCAAATGGCGTCTAGAAACTACTGCTTTGCTCATAATACGTACTATGTAGTAAGTTGGTGTCCAAGTTGTAGATTTAACATTTAGAATGTCCGAATTATAATTATTTTATCTCCCTGTCACTTTTTTTTTTTGTGTGTACCCCTTCACTTTTTTTTTATTATTTTTTTTAAACACATATAATGTTGAAAGGATTTAATAAAAGTACATTGTCATGTCAATTGACCAGAAGTTACAGTACCATTCCAAATGCTAAAAAGCCCATAACAGCCCGTAAAAAGATTATGTTCTCAACCGTAGCACTTACCAGCAGTCTTTACTGTGGTTGGGAATATTTACAAGATAAAACGAACCAACTTGACACAGATAAATATAAACCGTTAAAGCTTCTAAAAAAGGAGCAAATTTCACCTGACTCGTATCGTTTAAGGATTTCAACAAAACAACAAAGCAAGCAATTTCCTGTTCCGTCCTGTCTTTATATTAAAGATGATACGATCCAGGTCATGAGACCCTATACGCCCATTAATGCCGACCCATATAAAGACGGGTTTATTGATTTAGTCGTAAAAAAGTATCAGGATGGTTCCGTGTCTCGTACGTTAAGTGGATTTGAACCCAATGATGAGGTACATATGAGAGGTCCAATGACAGAAGAGTATGAGTACAAGGAAAATACTTTAGATGAAGTTGGCATGGTAAGATAATTTTGACAGCTTTTTCGAAAAAAAAAATTAAACACGAATGTATATATTTTAGATTGCTGGTGGCACGGGTATTGCACCAATGTATCAAATATTAAGTAGAATCTTGGAGAACCCAAAGGACAAAAATACACGTATTTGGCTAGTATACGGAAACAAGAGCGAGCAAGATATTTTACTACGACCCGAATTAGACCAATTACAACAAAAGTACGGCGATCGACTCAAGATCCAATATATTGTTGAACAGGGGAATAATACATTGCCAAAAGGCTACATTACTCAATCAGTAATCGAAAGTATGATGGGTAAAGATATTAAGCGTAGAAAGGTATTTGTTTGCGGACCTAGTAAGATGATGGAATTAGTATGCGGAGAAAGAGCCAGGGATTATTCTCAAGGCCAAGTGACTGGTCTATTATCTCATTTGGGTCTTGACTCTAATGAGGTATGGAAGTTCCAATAAAATTAAGAATCATTCCTGTTCTTTTTTTTTCCCTATTTTCTTTTTTCTTTTTCTTTTATATACCTATTTTCTTTTGTTTTGTTTACCCTTCATCAATGGCACAAACGTCAGAAGTAACTCCTCCTTCTCCTAGTTTATCTACTACATCTTTTATCTCTTCAATTTCATGGACTAAAAAGACGCCTAATGAACTCATTCCTATGCTCAAGAATGCGTATGATTCCTTGAAAGACAAGGAAAGAGGTTAGTTTTTAGAAGAAAAAAATTAAATTAAATTGATTTTTTATCATTAAAAATGGCAAGTTTATTAGACTTGAGATTAGCCGCAGAGATTGGGAAATCTTTATTAGAAAATAACAAGACATTAAAATCCAATTACCAAGACTTATTAAACACACCTTACCCAACGCCTACTAACTCTACATCACTGGTTCATAATGACATGATGCACTTACAAGAATTTGAAAACGAATTAAACTACATACCAGTGAACCGAACTCGCGAAGCGCTAGTAGAGATGCTGGAAAAGCAAAACCATGATTTATCACTGCAGCTTGAAGAATCCTTAATAAACCAAGATAAACTAGACCGTAAAGCTACTAAAAAGACGCGCCAACTAAAAACCGAACTTGACTTTCTTCAAAGTAGTCTTGACCAAGCTACGCAAAAGATTCAAGAACTGGAAGAATTTAGACGAAAGAAAACATCGACCAAAGAAGGAGGAACAGATGAAACATGGCCAGATCAACATGATCAGTGCGTTGAAACATTTATCAGTCAATTAAAGCAAGAGAACGAACAGCTGACTCAATCTAAACAAGAAATTGAAAAAAACTTGGCTCATTCTTTACAAGACTTGAGGACATTAAAACAACAGTGTCAACAGTTTCAATTTACTGCTGAGGCGCATGAACAATTAAAACAATCGTTTGAGGCTCAAAACTTACATATTCAAGAACTAAAACAAAGCTTAGAAGACCATCGCTTGCTATTCTCTAGGTTAAGAGACCGTGGTATCGATATTCCATCAACTTTTAACAGTTCTATTGACGGCGAATCAACCGATGATGACGACGATATGAACAAGTATAATTTATCAAGCGAATTAGAAAACGCTTGGTTTAAACACCAGACATGTCCAGTTAGTAGTAGTAGTCGGTCAGATGCAACCAGTATATTTCAGCCGTTTCAAGCTATGTATAACCAATTACCAAGTGTAGATTCCGCATTGGAATCAATCATTTTGAAGGCCGGCGTTGTTGAAAAAGACGCGTTAGATGATGCTCTTAGTTTAATTGGAAGGTTAGAAGATGAATACGATCATCAAAAATTCTTGCAGGAAAAGAGACATATATATTGTGAACAAGATTATGAAGGAAAGCTAGAGATTGATTATGATTATGATGATACTTCATTTGACGAAAAAACAGATGAGTCTGTATATTACGAAGAAGAGGAAGTTGAAGAAGACGACGAAAAACAAGTATACGTGAATCAATCACCTGATGGAATTATTGGCTACGTTAAAAGTACCATTAAGTCTATACTTTACACAACCTGGCGTTGGTTCAGATTCCTTATCGTTATGACGATTGCCATTTTTCTTAGTTTAAAGCAAGGTCCCAATGGTCTAAAAAAAACACGTACATAATATCCCCCTAATGCCTTTTTTTTAAAAATAAATATTCCCTCTTTTATTGGCTGGAAATATCAGTTTCGACTCTTTTTTTTTTTTGTTTTCTAAAAAAAAATACATATTCGTCTCTTTCTCTCTTTACAAGATGCGCAAAGGGTTTTTTGGATTAATAACACTTTGCAATGCGTTTGTCACAGTATTAACACAGACTGGTAAAAAGCATACACACGCACATACACACACACACACGCTTTAAACTTTCAAGTAAAGACTCATGTTTCTTTTTTTTGTTTAGTTGAAGATTACAAAGTAACATCTTTGCCTGGTATCGACCTTGATACTTTAAATTTTACACAATATGCAGGGTAATATAAAAAAAGAGGGAAAATAAAAATGTTTATATGCTAATAGAACGAGTTATCTATAGACACATTGAATTATCAAAAACAAATGGTTCCACTATGTTTTTCTGGATGATCGAAAGAGAAGTAAAGACGGAACCTGAAAAGCTGGTAAGAAGAAGATGGGCTGAGGGCATACAAAAAAAAAGTGTTTATTTACGCGTGACTATAAATTAGATTATATGGTTAAATGGTGGTCCTGGTTGTTCAAGGTAGCTAGTTATACACACTAAAAAAAAGAAGTAATACTAATCAAAAGTTTATAGTATGGATGGGTTGTTTTTAGAAAACGGACCTTTCCGAGTGAATAAGGATTTATCGTTATCGGTTAATCAAGGTGGATGGCAAAATTATGCAACTAATGTTTATGGTTTGTTTAGAACAATTTTTTTTAAAAAAAAGTGTAATTCTTTAACCGCGATTTATCCTATAGTGGACCAACCTGTAGGTACTGGTTTTAGTTTTGCTAATACAGATAGCTATATGCAGAGTATGGAGCAGGTAAAGAGAAATACATTATTTTTTATTTTTATAAAAGAGTACTTTTGTTAAAAAGTATTATAATAGACTACAGAGCAATTCATATTATTCTTGGATAAATTATTTGAGCTGTTTCCTGACCTTTTAAAACAAGACATGTATATTGCTGGTGAAAGTTATGCTGGTACATATATTCCTTATTTTACTACAAAAATATTAGAACTGAATATGCAAAAACAAAAGGTAAGGATTTTTTTTCCCTTTCTTATTTTAATTAAAAAAGTATATGTTAAAAAGAAAAATAGTATAATTTACAAGGTATTGCAATTGGAAACGGTTGGATATCTGCTGAACATCAATATAATGCATATTACGATTACAGCATTGCCAATAATTTAATATCTCCCGATCATATGGTAAGTATTTTTCTTTAAATTATTATTTAGTTACTGATTAAATTATTACCTATAGTCTCTTGTTTCTACTCACCTTAAACAATGCCAAGATGAACTCAAAAAGAAGAATTTAATTCATGTCAGTCCTTGTGAAAAAATCTTGACTGACGTTATTAATAGCAGTACGCATGAGTAAGTTTTGAACCCGTTAAAAGTAAAATAATAATATATACTTATTATTGATATAGTGACGAAAATGGAGAGAAAAAGTGTTTAAATATTTACGATATTCGATTAAAAGAAGAGACGTCGCCATACTGTGGCTCGACATGGCCTTACGAATTAACAGAAGTGACAGCTTATTTAAGAGTAATATATTTTTATACGCTTGCATAGCAAACATATACAAACCCCATTTATTTACTTATTTTAAAAAAAATAGCAAAGTGAAGTTAAAAAAGCAGTTCATGCCGAAAAGCAAAATTTGGGTTGGAAAGAATGTACATCGCTTGTTTATTCAGAATTACGTGGCGATCAAAGTAAACCTTCCTACGAAGTAAGTATTTTCTTTATTATATGCACGCCCAAGTTTTTACTTACTTTTTTTTTATATGTATAGCTTTTACCTGGTATCTTGAAAAAAATTCCAATTCTATTATTCAGTGGAGAGTTTGATTTGATTTGTAATTACCTCGGTACAGAATACCTTATTGGAAACATGACATGGAACGGAGGTCGAGGCTTTTCTAAAAAGACGAAGACAGAAGACTGGAAGATTGATAACGAACTAGTAGGATATTATAAACAAGAACGTAATTTGACATACGTGTTGATTAAAGATGGAAGTCATATGGTACCTTACGATAAACCTATTGAATGTCTTGACATGATCAATAGGTTTATGAATGTTGGAAGCGACGTAGTTAAAGGAATGAAAAGTATTGTAGGTACAAGAGAAACCATTGTTACTCCACCTAAAGATGATGAAAAAAAAGAAGACAAGAAACAAGATAAAGAGGAAGATAAAGAGGAAGAGGAAGATGATAAAAAGCCAGATGAGGAGCAACAATCTGTAGAAAAAGATGACGAGTGGAGCCAATACTATAGTTGGGGAACAACTACGTTAGTATTCGTTATTTTATTTGCCATTGCATTATGCTGTTGTTGGTGCCGAGGTAAAAAACCTTCTGGGTCTGCGTTGGATCAATTTGGTGGAGCCCCTCAACGAGAACGAGAAGACTTGAAGAAACCAGGATTATTAACGTCTATTCAAAACCTGTTTAAATCAAACAAGGCCAAGGCAGCCAGAAGGTTTAGACTCGGAGATAATGATGAATCAAACGAATTGTAAGTATATAATTAAAAAAAATTTGACGTTGTTTATACTGACAAATTGTTTCAAGGGATGAACTTGTAATTGAAACACCTACATTATTTGAAGCAGAAGATGGTGATTCAGATCAAGAAGAGATACCTACTACAAATCAATATCGAAATCAACCAGAGTCTAGTCATGCATTTGCTATTGACGATGATGAAACTGATGATGATTTTGAAGACTTTGCTGATTTTGATGATGGTGAACCTTTAACAAGTACCAAAAAGTTTAAAAAGAAAGAATAATTAAAACAAAAATTATACAGTAAACAAAATTCTAGTTTTTTTTTTTTTTTGCTTTATTTATTTAAATAATGAAGGTTTGATTGAAGCTACTTTTTTCATCCTTGACATAAATGACCCTAATTTTGATGTTTGAGCTACCGAGTTATTACTCATTTGAGGAACAGGTCCCGTTATAGAAAACCGTCTTGGTCTTTCAACAATAGGGTCGTGATTTGGTAAGAGAGCAAATGGGCTTCCCACAATCGGTTTATCAGCCTCTTCTTCCAGCTGATATAACTGAGGAGAAGGTGAAGAAAACGAAACAGGGCGTCTACGTAACGGAGAATTAGAAGCAGAAGTAGGTCTGGATGAAATAATCGATGACAAATAATCCCCTTCGCTAAATCGATACGAAGAAATATCTTCATCATCTAACAAAATATCACTTTCCATCATCATCGACAGAGGCGATATGGTATTAGGTGATTTCTCTCTATCGTTAAAATGATTATATGTATGGTTCTGGTTATGATAATCTTCTGCATGATGAATAATAGTTGCATCGTCATGGTATTTATTACCATTAGTCTGCGGTACAGATTCCATTCCAATATCTTGCCACGATTTCACTTCTGGTAATTTTTGTGTTGGGGTACTATAGAGTTTTGGAGTAGGTGAAGCCGAAGGAAATACAACGGGTGAAGGCGTATTAAACACACGACTAGGTGAATTGTCACCACTATGATAAAACTGTCTTGTATCCATAACGTCAAAAATATGAAAGAAGAGAAAAAAGTGAACATTAACATTATTCTAATGTAATTTATTATATATGTACAAATGACCAATTTGATCATATGAATAATTTACAGCGCACAAGGTTTGTACACTAATATTTTTTTTGGTTACACTATACGCTCTTATGTTTTGATTTTTTTTTTTACAAAACATTCGCTTTTGCCTGCAATGTCAGTTCCGGTATAATTATGAGAACGTGCCACTATTTATTTATTGTTTTTTGAACGATTTAGAAATAAAACGTTGCGTCGATCATGAGCCGACAGACTAATATTCAATGTGTATATCATCATGTGCATATATCACTGTTGTGCAAAAGGAAAAAAGACTGAATATATATGTACGTAAGAATAGAATAATAATTCTTTTTAAAAAAAATGTACTACAGTATTAAAAAATCCTTTTTTTTATTTATTGTGCGGCTTTCTCTCTCTCTTTTTTTCTAAATACTTCTTTGTGGGCTTAGATCGCGTATAAACTTGAAAGTAAAAAGTTGATTTATTGTTATTTATTTGTAGTTTTTTTTTTACAGTAGTGATCTACGATACATAAAAAAAAAAATTAATTAGGCTGTGTATATTTCGAAGTACCACAAGAAAAAAAAGGGACTGTACCAGAGTAGCCCTCTTGGTATACATTTTCCTTTGTTCTCATTCTTTTATTAGATGAATTTTTCGAAACAAATTATAATAGATGACCAAAAGCATATGAAATTATTGAGACGTATAGGCTATCATTTATAAACATGTGTCAGATGGCACCTATTGGTTCTTATTTTTTCCATTTAGTATTGCATCATATGTAAATATTCTAGAAACTTTATCTCTTTTTTTTTTAATTAAGCGTTTTAAAAGTAGCATTAGTGGAAACAGAGTTTCGATATTTAACTTGGTAAACAAATAAGACGTAATAAAAAAAAGGGGGGAGGGTTTTAAGTAAAAGGTATAAATGTGTTACTCACACACCACTGGGTCCCTCAGTCGAGATAATATGTTTCTAAACTAGGAAAAAGCAGTAGTAAGGAGCTGTCGTTAATTTATGCAGTAAAAATATTGTTTACTGCCATTTGGAACCACTAAATCCAATCTTTTCTCGCTTGATAGGGAGTATATATAAACAGCCACATCTTGTTTCTCTCTCTTTAAAGACATACTCTTTAATTTTGGTTGCTTTACTGGTCCTGGTGACTCTTCCTTATTTAACAATGGCTCAGTCCTTATACGGAGGGAAATTAACGCGTTCTGGAATGATCACCACCTCCCGCGTGGCAGTGGTCTTGTACGCCGTACTATTTAATTAAAAAGAGTTTCTCGCTGCATATGTATAAATAATTTGGGAGTTACATCGCTCATCCATATCTTTGTTTGTAGATCAAAGGTTATAATCCAATGATTTGTAGAAATAAAAACGTGATTACTTTGAAGATACATCTTTTGAGGTGTGATATACGTCCTTATTCAATCGGAGAATAAAATTTAAGAGTTTTATGTAATGAGCACCAAATCAATAGGTTTGATTAAGCCGTTATTATTATGAAAAGAGTTAAAGTCAAAGACTTGGAATAAAAAGATAGATAGATAAATTCTGCTATTTTAAAAAAGGGACTTGTTCGGTGACGATTTGTTCTCTTTTAGGGCTGATACTTTTAAGTGTAACTTATATAAAGGTTGTATGGTTCCGATTAAGGATGTTTACTAACGCAGAGGTTACTTATAAAGTTTTTTATCGCAATAGAAAAGGCTTTCCCGTAATCTATTTAAAGTGTATTATGTTACTTTTCAGTTATTTAAGTACACAGAGATCACAAAGTGAATGAATGTTTCTACTTAAAGATGTTTTCAGACACTAGAAAAAAGAAAATAAAGAAAAAAAGAAAAGAAAAAGAACTTGAGCAACAAAGGCTTCAAGGTAATAAAATAAAAGATAGATTTTAAGTGAGAAACATGTCTGAGGATTTATTTTAGAAGAGGAAAAGTCGACTCCATTTATAAGAAAAAAGGTGAAATACAGAAAGAGAAGAAAAGAAAATAAGAATAATAACAAACAAAGAAGAAAAGAAACGGACGAGAGAAGATGGTTAAATCACCGTGAGGATGGGTTTTTACAGAGGCCATGTTCTTTCCTTATTTAATATACATACCTGGTCAGTTTTTTCGTAAAATCTAAAAATCTGAAATATAAACTTACAGTGTAAACGTCAAGTAGTTTTTAGTACTAGGACTTACGGCGCGTGTAAAATAAGTAACCCCCCTAATAGTTGTTTAAAGTTAATATTAGTATAAATGTATTTTCCAGACAATAGTTATACAGATCGAACAACATCAGAAACAGTTTCAATAGATAAATTCCATCTGAGAGTGATAAAAATAAAATGTAAATGGTGGGCTTTCTACAGAGCTTAAAGCTGCGTAAAGTTTATATTTAGATATCATACCTGTAACAATATAAAGCATTATTTGTAACATAAACCATGTATTTGAATTAAGGGAACTTGCAGCATAACCAGACTACATTGTAAAATAGATGATAAAAAAAATTAATCAAAAATACTATACCGATATTTTACCTTTGTGATAAATAATTGTAAACGACAATCTTAAAAACCTCTTAAAAAAACCTTTCGAGAGTAAAAAAAAATAGCACAAGAGGAAAAGATAACGGGAGAGTAGCATCAGCTTGAAATATAACCGCACCAGTTGGCACCAAAAACCATAAAAATATTACTAGCACCACTCAAAGATCCAAGCAGAACAAATAATTCGAAACAGAGCAAAAAGTACAAGAAGAGCAAGAGTCCAAGAAGAGCAAGATTTCAAGAACAAAAAAAGCCCAAGCAGAGTACATAAAGAATTTCAACATATCTTGAAGAAATATAATAAAAAATCCATACTTCGAAATTGGTTTTATCGTATATAATGACAGATACTTTACCAAGAGGAGACCTTCTTTTTTCATTTCAGCAGCCATCTTGATTATCAGAACAGTGTATTTCTAAAAATAAATAAATAAAACTGAGTATCATTTATGAAAACTACCCTTTTTATGTATGAAACTGATATATCCCTCTTATTTTTCTTCTTGCTTGATACAGAGATATACTTGCCAGTTAATTATGAGAAAGAAAAAATTAAAGTAATTTTTTTTTATAGGCAGTGGTTGACAACATTTTAGAATATCAGGTTTTTTTTTTTTTTTTTTTGCTCAAGGTTTTTTAAATCATTATATAAGAAACTTGATAGTAAATGCATAATAATTAAAAGCTTACACCGCCTACTTCTTGATCCTTTGCTTTTATAACAGAATTAAAAGCACCACCACCTAAATTCGTCATGGCTGTTTCGTAATGGTTTTTTTTACGGCATATTTTTACTTAGAAATTATAAAAAATATAAACGTCCGTTTATTTCATTTCATGATTCTCTTTTCTTTTATAAATCTTTTTTATTATTATTATTATATAAAACAGTCAGGTATATATTTTACTTTAAATAATAAAACACTTATACGTTGTTCATTAGATTTACATCTTTCACAATTACGCCTCGATAAGTGTTATTTGTAAGTGATATCATGTTAAAGCCCAACACTCATAAATATATACTTTTAGTTTTGACATTTGTAAATAATTATATCATTCAACAAGTAAGTATAATGTAACACCTTATCAGTATAACTCATTTTCGCTCTTAACAAAGTTTCCTTTCTTTATCATAGTGTATGTACTAATGCTATCAGTCAAATATAAAGCTTCCCTGTACTGGATTTTTTTATTTTATTTTTGCATTATTGAAACGAAAATCCACGCCCAGAAAACATATTAACGCCCCGCGTATGCTAACCATATTCAAAGCGTAAACTTAATTCTATTTTTTGAAAAAAAAAACCAAAAAAGTGACTTCACGTAATCACAGTCCTAAAGAAAAATTTTTTCATGGCAAGTATATAAATTCAATTTATTTTTTGACAAGGGGATTTACAAAAAGTAATTCTTTTTTCTTTTTACTATCACGAATAAATATAAAAAAAAGGTAAATATTAACTATTGGATATTATAGATTATTATAGTATGTAAAGAAAATATGTGTATAATATATATAAAAAATGAAAGAAAAAGAGAGTATGATGATAATTGTCCGAATTATTTATTCAACCCTGAATTACCATTATGTTGCCCAAAAAAGACATTAAGTTTTCAGCCTTGTCTGACTCTTTTTCTTCAGTATTTACACGTATTTTTTTTATGTACTATTTTAACTGTCAATATCTATTAACTGTATAAAAAAACTTTTTTACTTACAAATTTATTCTCTTAGATCTCATTTACTTGATTCTTTTCTTAAATGTTTATTCGTAAATACCCTTGAGAAATTATTTTAACTAATGGTAAGTTTCCTTGTCTTTTTTTTTAAAGAGTATCTTGATATATTTGTATTATCTTTTTGGGATGATAAAACCGACGGGCGGACGGACTAGAGCCTGTACAAGCTCACTATAGAATGTCGATTGTCTTTGTATCTGAAATTTTTTTATTTTCTTATATCAATTTACTCTAAAAAAAAAGTTTTTCATACCACGATTTCAATTTTATTAATTACTATTTCAACTTTTTAGGCTTCTCCCTCTCTTTTTGTTTAAACACTTAATAATAATAAAAAACTATTACATATCATTACTTTTTACGGTTTTTTTTTTTTTCATTATTATTTATTAATTGTGGCTTGTTTAAAATAAACTACTTCCCCAAGGTTGTAATTGTTGATGTTTTGGTGCGGAATTACTAAAGGGATTATGACTGGCATTTGGAGATGCCATGATAGCGGGAGGAGATACCATAATGGTGGTAGGTGATTGACTCATAGCGAAGGGATTATTGCTACTGACGGAAGGGGTAGGTTGAGTCTGCATCGTTGTAGAATTTCCTAATGATTGGAAATTATTACCAGTATTGCTAAAATAAGGAAGTGCTGGTGTGGAAGTACTGATTTGAGGCATTGTGCTGGACCGGAAGGGATTTGCAGTTTGTTGTTGTTGCTGTGGCAATACCATGGAATTAGATGGTTGAGGTATGGTTGTCATCATCATATTACTATTATCGTTGGTTCGAAACGGATTATGTCCAGTGGGTTGCATTGCAACTGGTGAAAACATGGGTTGTTGTTGTTGGATAACAGGGTTATAAAATATATTCACCTTTTCGTTTTCGAGACTAGCAAAGAAGTCAATTAATTCTTTTGGTTGTTGGGTTGTGATGCTGTTGGGTTGGTTTGGAGGTTGGAAGGTATTGTTGTTTGCAATGACTGGTTGTGCTAATTAAGAAAGTTTGGGTTAGTTTAGCAATACAATAAGAGTTTACTGCTATTTTACCAAAATTAGAAGTCGTTTGTTCTTGAGGCTTCTTTACTGGTGTTTTATTTACATCGTCCAAATATTCTTGTAACGCAGTAGCTAAAGATAATGGAGCCTACACAAAACAAGTTATTAAATTGATGGTAAAAAAGAGAAAGTAAATAGCTTACATGTTTTACGGAAGGAATAGAGATGTTTAATTCGTGTTGAAGGCTCTTTGCTCGGTTAAAAAAAGAGATGGTATCTTCTGTCTGTCTAGCAAACCTCTTGTATATTTCCAGGCTAGTTCTAGCATCCGATTTATCCATTGCGAAATAATGTTCCAAAATATTGACGATAGATTCATTAATCACTTGAAACAATACAAGTAAATCCTCTACTAATAATCTGTATGCGTATAAACTAATATTGTTATCCACATCATCCAAAATAAACTATCTATTATTTTTAATATTATTTTTTTCCCTTATTTATGTTGCGATTACAAACACTTACATTACATTTTAATAATGTACCAATTTGCTTTTGAAGTACAATGGTTTCTTTTAATAATCCATCTTTTACTGATAATCGTCTTAATCTTCCTTCTTTGCTGCCCATTGTGTTCTTTACATAGTCGTATCGAAGATGGCGATATGCAATTACTTTCTGCTCCAAGTAAGCAGTATATAAATAAATATTTTGAATATGAACAACACCTGTAATTTTTTTATTAATTGAGTATGGATACACAGATAAAAAAATTTATTTGTTTATTACCTGATGATTTCTCTCTTAGTTTACTCGTATCTAAAGCTGAAGGTTTTGTTTCAACATAGGCTATTGTCTTTTCTCCATCCCCGAGCCTCATTAAAGTATGAATGGTGATTAACACTTTAAAGATGATCTTTATATAAACAAGTTAATAATAATAATAGTAATAAAAAAAGAATATGTTTCTTATATATTTATTTACTTACAATCCAAGAGTTTTCTCGTAGTCTTTTATCTAACAGGTCGATAATACTAGCAGCATTACCAGGACTTTGAAAGGTTAAACTAGTCAAAGCTACCGAAAAATAAATAAATATGATTTTTTTATATGTGTATTGTGATAGTGAACCATACTTGATAAATGCTTCTGCTTTGGTGGATTATAGTCGAGACGAGTCGCTTTTCTTACTGCTGTTTCCATGGTCATAACTGAAGGAGGGGGTTTTTTTTTTTATTTTATAAAAAAAAGAAGAGTATAGGAAAGGGAGTAAAACCAGTGAGTGAGAATGGGCAATTGGTTTAATTTGAGTATATTTCAGTCTCAGAAAAAAAAACAATGCTTGAGATTTCCTTAAATAGAGTTTTTTTCGAGACAAAATATCTTTTTTACTCTTATGAGTGTATCGACAGCTTGTAACAGAAAAGTCAATTAAAATAAACAAATACGTCTGTAAACGAATTGAGTTTATCCGTTAAAATATTAGCCATGTTGGATAATGTAATTGTATATTTTTTTTCGCGTTGTATTCTTTCGGGATAATTATACATCCAGTAGTAATAAAGATGAGGAAGTTTGCTTATAAATTAATATGGTTTTCTAGTATCGTATTTCAAGAGTATGATAATATGGTTTTCCGATACGTCGAGAAATAAGTGATGCAATTAAAAAGTAAATATACTTAATATCGCTATCTACCAATAGAAAAGACGAAGGTTTTATTGGTTCATACAAAAAACAAATATTTATGTCTCTTTAATAATTGTATTCATGGAGAAGGGGGTAAACAAAGGAAAACGATCCTTTTTTTTAACTTTTATAGTTTCGTTCCTATGCCCTCGCTATAATTCAATTTTCATTAGCCTGCTAATAAGAATTACATTACACTCTTTTATTTTGACCATCCAACAACTTTGTTTACGATGTGAACTTTCGGATTGGTGGTTACATACTCAATTCCTTAGTATAAAAAAGGTTGTACTGTGAGTTTCTTTTACGAAATTATTTTATGCAGTTATGTAATAAAAGAGTATACACACAAGTATATTCAGTTAGAAAATAAAATGCGTCATACTAATTCAATTGTTACTTCTTTCCGTTCAATTTTAAACGTACAATTTGTTTGGTTACGCCAGAGGAACAATAAGAATTTTTTTAGAACTTCTTCGAAAAAAAAGCATAGGCTTCTAAAACTTCTACGGTAAAAAATAAATAAGCAGCTGTGTCGTTAAAGGTAATTGGTTTAGTTTTTCTTTTTAGCTACTTGAGGATAAGCGTCCCTGTATACCTCTCCTTGATTTCATAGGCGATATAAATTTATAGGGATTCCTTTTGAGAGTTCTACATAGGGTTATGAATCCGTTTTTAAAAAAAGTTTGAATTTAATCGCTTGTTCAGCAACTTGATACACTCTTTCTACAAATGTTTTTTAAAAAGAAAAACGCTACTAGCCATGACGTCATATCAAACGAACGCGGGAGTTTATTTTAATTTTTTTTCTTTTTTACCTTTGTTGTGAGGTCATTTATACGATATAAGAAACGATCTTTTTTTCTTTTTAAACTAGATCATATACGAGAAAAATGTCAGTTTTGCATAATAATAAACACGATTTTTTTTTACTTTTTTTTATTAAATATTTACAGTAGATGAGAAAAAAAGAGGGCTTTTTTTAAAAAAAATAAGTTTAAATTTTCTATAATATTATGTGAGAAAGAGGGAGAAAAAAAAGAGAGGGGGAGAATAATAATAAGAATTATATGATGTACAAAAGTATTTGAAGTTTTTTTACTTCTTCTTGAAACTAGCGACGATATCTTCAATAGCTCTACCCTTAGTTTCAGGTAAGAAGAAGAAAGTAACGACAGCAGAGGTAAAGCAAATGACAGCAAAGATAAGGAAAGACCAACCTTGAATGGCAGCAAAAATAATAGGGAAGACTTGACCAATCAAGAAATTCATGGCCCAGTTCATGGCAGTAGCAACAGCACCGACAGATGAAGATGCTTCAATAGGGGTCATTTCAGAGGTAATCATCCAGGGAATTGGTCCAATACCAATAGCGAAACTAGCGACATAGACAAAGACGGAGGCGATCAAGAGATTAGGAATATTGTAAAGATAACCAATAACAAGAAGAATAGAGAAGATGGTGGTACCAAGTTCAGAAGCGAGCAATAAGACACGACGACCAGAACGATCAATAAAGATCATAGCAATAACGGACATACCAAAGTTAACCAAGGTAGTGTAAATAGCCATCAATTGAGCCTCTTCATGAGAAACAGCTTGTTCGAAAATAGTAGTAGAGTAATACATGACAGCATTCATACCAGAAAGTTGTTGGATAACGTGATGGAATAAAACGATAAGAGTGATCTTACGAATGACAGGATCTCTGAAAATTTGAATGACACTCATAGGAGGACGTTGCTCGTTATCATCATCACCAGCTTCTAAATCAGAACTACCGCCAGCGGCGTCTAATTCCTTCTTGTGGTAATCAGCACTAGAATCGAAATCAGTATCATTATTGTCGAAGCCTTCATCAGCATTAAGGTTCTTGAGGTTCTTTTCGTGAGAGTTTTCTTTCAAGAGACGAGCAGCTCTCTTCTTACCGACTTGACCAGCAACGATATCGAAGAACTCGTTTGAGACGTCAGCAGTACCACGGAGCTTTTGAAGACTAATAAGAGCATCTTCAATACGACCAACTGAAATTAACCAACGAGGAGACTCAACACAAGTACCCATAGCGAAAATTTGGAATACGGCAGGAATAGCAACAATGGCAAATGCTACACGCCAGAGAGGTACAGTAGCAGTAGGTAAACCAATAACTGAAGATAACAAAATACCAGTTACAACGAAAAATCTAAGAAAAAAAAGTTAATACAGCTTGATCGGATAACGATATTAAAAAAAAAAACTTACTGGTTAAAGAAACCCAGCAAACCTCTACCTTTACGAGTAGAGATTTCACCTAGATAAGTAGGAATAACAAGAGAACCAAGACCACAAGATAAACCACAGAAGATACGACCAACGATAAACATAGCAGGGTGAACAGAACAACCGATCAAAATTCCGCCAAGAATAAAACCAGCGTTGTTAATAATGATAGTTAATTTACGACCTAATTTGGTTTGAATAGCTCCACCGATGGCACTACCAACAAGACCACCAAGACAGAAAGATGCTACGGCAAAACCCCTATGAATTTTTTTTTTTTGTTAGTATTTTTTTTTTACAAGTAAATAGAGTTTTTTTTTTTTCTATCTTACCATAATGAGGTATCCATAGGTAAACAATCTGGGAAAGCAGGACTTTGAAGATGTTGAGAACCGGTGGGACAGTTGTGTGTGATATCTCCTGGTACATTGGGAGACCCAATGGTCCAACCATTGGAGAAAGCACCGATACCTGCGATAACACCGCAGTATACCATATATTTAGGTAAATTCAAATCACGAGAATCCATTTAATAAAAAGATGTCAAGTGAAAAAGAAAGAGAAAAAAATGTATTTAGAGAAAAAGATAATTGTTTGTTTGAACCGAGAAATTATTTGAGTCCTCTTTTATAGTATTTTTAAAACTTTTTTTTTTCTTTTTTTTTCTTTTTTAGTTAAACACCGATATACATTTGAGCCTAAACGAATCATATTTTTCATTTATTCCAGAAAAAGAGAAATTGTGTCAGCTCTTTACTCTTACGAGAGATCGCTGGGTAAGTTAAAACACTTTTTTTTGCTAAAGTACCTTTATTTTATTTTATTTTCATAAGAAAGCTTATTATCTTTATTTGATTTTATTTATTTAAAGCAGGGTCACATTCTGTACAACTATAGTACTTTTTTTCCTTTTTTTTTACTGCGTTTGCCCGAATGTTTCTGTAGAAAGAAAAAAACATGTTTTAAACATAAAAAAAGTACACTATTACAAAAAAGAACTTTTTTGCGAATTGCCAGCTTCAATAACCGAAATCGGAGATTTGACAAGTTAACCCACAAAGATTCCCTTTTATGTTTAATATGATGTCAGTATGCACCCATCATTTTTCTTGGACATATCCAATGAACATTTTTTTTCACTTTATTATTATTATCACCCGTCATAGGCTCAAATATGTCATAGTTGATTAGGTAAGATTCAGAAAAAAAAAAAGAATAAAAAAAAAGGAATGGGAGGGAGCGAAATATATAAAAAATGGGTCTATAACTAAAAAAGAGTTATAAACTCGAAGTAATTAAAAAAAGGTGGGGATGGAGAGTAAAATAAGTATAAAATAGTGATGAAAAAGCATGCAAAGAAAGAAAAACAGAGAAAAACGAAAGGGTCGATTAGAACTCAGTAAAGTACTTTCTATATGGATCGGGTTCAGTTGCTCCGTAAGATATTTTCTCTTCTTCATAATTATCGAAATTACTGGCATCACCTTCACATTTGACGTCAGGTACAAATGGTGCCTTAATTTGACGGTTTTCCAATTGCTTGAAATCGATAGATTTAAACCAAGGGTGATTAATTACGTCTTGACTACCTGCCTTCAAGTTCCCATACCTTTGACTTAAATCAGGTGTTAACAAATGTTTCAGTAAATCGACGACTTCTTCGCTAAAGTAACTCGGGTAAACTGGTTTGCAGGTAACTATTTTCTCATATAATTTAAATTGATTATCATCAAAAAATGGTGCAACACTGGGAAGAGGTGGGAAGATTTTGTAAAATACGTTAGACAACTGGAAAAAAATGTCCCTTTTTTTAGGCTGTTATTTTTTTTTTTACTGTACCCAGATAACATTTCGTAAATTAAAATACCCAAAGCCCAATAATCGACTGGCTTTCCATATCCTTTAGACTGAATGATTTCTGGAGCTAGAAAATACAGAAATTAGGATTAAAGTTATTAATAAACAATCTCCCTCCCTCCGCCTTACCAAGGTAATCTGGGGTACCACATAGCGTCCAGGTAATATCTGGCACCACTTTTGCAAACCCAAAATCAGTCATCTTAATGTGACCTCGAGCGTCTAGCAAAATATTTTCTGGCTTTAAATCTCTATAGATTACGTTCTGAGTATGAAGATAAGCTATTGTTAATAAAACTTCTGCAGCATAGAATTTTGCTACATCTTCTTGTAATTTCTATTATTTTTTTTTGGGTTAAAAAATTATTATTATTTGTTACGCTGTAAAAAAAACCTACTGTACACTTTCTCATAAAAGTAAATAATTCTCCCCCAGGTACATAATCCATTACCATATATAAATTTCCATCATCTTGAAAGGTTCCCCATAAATTAACAATAAAAGTATACTTTACGCTAGATAGTATGGCTCTCTCATTCTTT
This sequence comes from Helicostylum pulchrum, assembly GCA_025677825.1. Classification (NCBI taxonomy): domain Eukaryota; kingdom Fungi; phylum Mucoromycota; class Mucoromycetes; order Mucorales; family Mucoraceae; genus Helicostylum; species Helicostylum pulchrum. Next base: position 93,293 of record JAIXMO010000044.1, read on the forward strand.
GTATGTTCAACTTGCTTTAGCCTAACCACATCTACTTTCCGTAATACCTTTATAGCGTAAAATCTTTGATTCATATTTGATTTGGCCAGGTGAACACGACCGAATGACCCTGTGCCTAGCGTCCTGATCAATGTGAAATTTTTTAAATTTAACTCAACAGATGATCTACGCTTAGGTTTTCGTTCGATTGTACCTAAATCTTCTTTTTGGTCAGATAAATCCACATGCGTAGATACTTCTGCAATATCTTCTCTTCCTTTAGAGACGGATCCTAATGGTGTAGGCGGTGGGGATTGTGGAAATGAATCACAAGTTAGTTGTTCTACAAAACCATTTTTTAGGGGTTCAATCACAGTCACTTTTTTTTAATATGTTATCTTTCGTAAGAATTACGTACGAAATTTTAAGCATGTTTCCTTAGAATCCATATCCTCACCACGATTTCGCTTAATTTTATCCATTGGTCCTACTATTATTTTATTTAGAAAAAAAAAGTTGTCGTATATATATAGAGATAAGGGGGTTTATTGATATACTGTACTTGGTAGTTCCTCATTGTTATTATTCCTTTGGTCTATTGTTTGAGATTGAAACATAGAAAAACTTTGAGGAGGAGACTTTGTAATATTTTCTGTCATTTATTTATTTTTTTTAAAAAAAATAACACTGTTTTTTTTTTGGAAGACTAATGTTGTAAGATTATTACTGAAAACAATGTTGTCAATTATGAGGAAAAAAAAAAAGGAAAGGAAAAAAAAAACCAAAAAAGGTGGATGGGGGTATTGGTCTTACTAAATTCATGCTAAATAAAATTTTCTCCGGTATCAAGACTTAAATGTTTCACTTTTTGGGAAACATGAAAAAATTACTTTTTTTTTTATTGAAATACTTTGAGTGAATTAATCTTCCAATAAGCTTCACCAAATGCATTGGGAGTATTTTGTACGAAATCAACACAAGTTGAAGGACACCCAGTGTTTCCATAAACACTTCCTGCCCAATCTCCACAAAAGGTCAAATTCAATACAATTCTTAAATCTTTGAATTTATTTGCAGGACAAGCTTGGAAAGGAAATGTTGCTACAGGTAATCCCCAACTATCAGGGTTAGGATTGTTGGAAGAAAGATCCCCAGGAATAGCAGATCGAGTGAAGAACCATACTTGAATACCTTGACCTGCAGTCCAACGAGTAGCATATACACCTCCTTTATTGTTATTAAATCCTTTACCATATGTACGCGTATCTCCAGATGATACAACGCATCCTTCATTAGCCCCTTGTCCAGGTGCGTTCACATCACAGTTGGGTGTTTTGACACTACCTAATTGAGGTCTATCTACACCTGCCATAGTGCATCCACTGCTCGTATGCAAAGCAACTGAGTTCGCTGTTTGTTCATTGACTCCTTCAATAATCTATAATTTTTATAGTTTTTAATATTTTAATGCAAAAAAAAAATGAATGTGATATATTTTTTACTTACGTCAATTTCACCTTGATTGGGCCAGTTATCCCCGAACATCCAGAAAGCTGGCCAGGTACCACAACCAACAGGCATGTGTTCAATATCAAGTACAAACAACCCAAAGTTGAAAGTAGATTTAGATTCGATACGCACAGAGGGTCTACCTCCTGGAGTCACGGTCGTATTATCAGCTTTAATAATTGTCTGTTCTCCTTGCATATAAATCAAATTCTTTGCTGCTGCAGTGGATTGATCTACGTATTGAACAAAACCGTGTGTAGGGTCTGCTCCATTATAGAAATTAAAAAAATTGATAAAGTTTGAACCTGCAGAAATGCTATGGAGAGACCAGGCGTTGGCTACACTTGAAAAGAGCGCGGTAGTAATAGCAAGTTTAATCAACATATTGTTTTGATAGTTGAATAATAATAGCGATAATAATTAAAATCTTCTCTTTTTATATACTTTTTTTTTTCTCTGTATATTACACCAATTTTTGTACTCGGTTGGCATTGCCTTTTCTCGTCATTACAGTCGATTAAATTAATATAAGAAGTAATAAATCTAACTGATTGTGTATCATTCATCCCCCATTTTTCCCAGCGCAGTACATTTCCCACTGACTCGGGATGTAATTTCTTGTAAAAGAGAAGGGATAATGCCGCTCAAGTTGCATTATAAATTTAATTATAGTACAACCATATAAATGAAATATATGCACAATATAATGAAGTCAAAGGTAAAAAAATATAATAATCTAGGGTGTCTTTATGTAATCCACTTTTTTTTTTCCCTCGGAAGACAGGTGATCTAGATTCCCATCAAATATATATATATATATATATATACAACGACAGTAACAAAAAAAAAACGCGGGAAGCGGGTAAAAAAGAAATATATTTTGAAGGATCATATGGTTAATGTATGCATATAATACATTTAAAAGAGGTACGTGATTTGAGTTATATTTATGCTGCGTCCAAGCACAGAAATTTGTGGTTTAATATAGTAACAGTTGACCGAGTTTAGACCGGGACCAATTGGTTTCGGTCTAAATATACAACATGCTATCATTTCATCATCAAAATGTACGCATGGCATTGTGCATTTAAATATGTTAGAACTTGTATAAAAAAGCATAGCTTAGGAAAATTTAAATAAATAAAAGTCTTTCTTAGTCCCTTAATTTTTATTCGTTTCCTTAGACACACAAAAAAAAAAAAGTTTTTTTTTCGAGTTGTTAAAACTTGTGCCATTAGTGAACGCAACAACAGTAGTAATCAGAATATGAAACATACAGTGGGGTCAAAATTGAGTGTTTATCCAATCCTATGGTTCATACTGCATTACTAAGGGTCATCCATATTAAAAACAAATCTGCAAAATTTTGATGGGTTAAGTATTATAAAATCTCTAGAACATCCCCTTAGGTAAGCATAAAGGAAGTAGATATACAAAAAAATCACGTTTTATTTAAAAAATACGCCACTATATATATTTACGTGTGTATACGAGCGAGTACAACAAGTTATACACGTGCATAGGTACGCCAATATATAAATAAAGAGGTATGAATGAAAGCTGGGGAAAATCATTTTACATTGTCGATTTATTTCATCTTCTAAAAAATCGATTCGATGAGGAACGAGCGGTAATATAGTATTTTAATAACTGTCAACAACTATTTCTATCTCTACGTTAATATATATATATGGACGATCATCTGTATCGCTTTTTAAAAAAGAAAAGAGGTGACACAAGTATCAAAAATTCTACTTGCGTTTAATATAAAAAGGTAAAACAAGGAGTAAAAAAAAGTGCTTATTAATAGGTGTATTAAAAAAAAATCGAGAGACAAGGGAGAGATGGAGTGAGTGTTTACCAATTATATCACATCACCCGATAGAATAGGAGAAAAAACATCAAAGCACACCTCGAAATAACCTTTTTCTGTTGATTACTCCCTGATAAAAAAAAAGATATAACAGAAATTTCAACCTCTATCGATCTTTTTTTTTTTTTTGTGCATCTAGCCAAAACGGCACAGTACAAATTTAAAAATATTAGGTGCATATAAAACTGATTTTGATACAAAAACATGCTATTTAGAATTTATTAAGGGTTTTTTAAAAAAAAAACCATTATAAAAAGAGAGAAAGAGGAAACAAATAGGGGAAGACAGAAATATTATGATGATCAATATAATTCTTTATTAGTAAATTCAGGATTCTTTCCCCAGTTTTACCCCCCCCCCCCACACACACACACTCCCCCCTTTGTATACCGTTTTTATGTAGATCTAAAAAAAATAAGTATATACGATCCTTTTGTTCTATTTCTTCTGTGTGTGCGTTGAGTTTTATTGCTTCCAGCAATACAATATTACCTCGGAATCAATGTCCGAACGCGCACATAATGATAATAATGCCCTGCATCCTACTGTAAGAAAAGGGTTGTATAAAGATTACTAGTCAGTAGATTTATAAATTCAATGATGCCTCAGGAATGCTTATTTCCTTTTATAAACATACAATTAGTGTGTAACACACAGTACCGATCCCGAGGATATCAACCAGTAGAGTATGTGAAAACGTGAGTTATCTATTTATGATGACCCTGATAAACTGTTTGTTATTATTATCATTATAAACAACAACAACAACAAAAAACGCCCAAAAAAAATAGGTACGTTGTTTTTTTAAAAAAATTGGCATTCTTTGAACAATAGGGGTTAATGATTTGAGTCCGGGAGAATCAAAACTTTATAATGTATTACAACAAAAAGTAATTTATCCCAAAATATGACATCTAAAGCGCATCACTTATTAAAAATATTATCAGCTGAGACTGTGTATTTAGAATATTACTTGCGTATTTTTTTTTTTGTAACGTGTGTGTGTATGTGTGTGCGCGGTAAGTTGTTTAGACGTGATATATATTAAAAAAATAATAATAGGAAAGGTCTGTACACATATATATTCGAATATCTTCTACAACATCATATATTAGTTTATAATACAATATAAAATATATGTAACTTTGCATCACATGCAGAAAGGGGAGCGGCGCAAAACAAAAAATTACCTCGTAGGAGTATATTATAAGGGGTGGGGAAGAAGAGAGAAAGTGTGCGTGTGTGTGTGTGTGTGTGTGTGCGGAAAGGGGTAGGGTGAGGATATATAGAGTTTTGTTTGCCATTTATTTGATTAACCTCCCCCTCTTTACAGACGCCAATTTTTTTTTTTCTTACGCTATCATCCTCCCCCCTTTTTTTTTATTTTGTATAAATTAAAAGGTTTTTTTTTATTTTATTATTAATATTTTCTTTCTTTCAATTTTATTATCATTTTATTAATACAAACCTAATACTCAAACATTCATTCTTACTAATACACATATAAATATATAAAATGATTACTTTACCTAATGGAACTTTAATTGATAACCTTCGTATCGTGGATGTCCTCGGTAAAGGAGCATACGGACAAGTATATCTTGGACGGCATGAAGAAAAGAAAGAAATGTATGCAATTAAATCGCTCTTTCACAAAAACAAACAGAGATCACTGGAAAGAATGGAGATTGGACTTCATGCGCGATTATCAGGTCATCCTAACATCATTCAATTGAAGCGAGTTATTCGCGACCAAGATTTAGACTGGACTCATGTTGTATTAGAGTATGGTCCAGAAGGTGACTTATTTGCTGCCATTACCGAAAGAGATTTATATGCTGGTAATCATCCTTTAATTAGAAGAGTGTTTTTACAATTATTGGATGCATTGAGTTATTGTCATGACAATCATGTTTATCATCGGGATCTTAAACCCGAGAATATTTTGGTGTTTGATGGAGGAAGAACAGTAAAATTAGCTGATTTTGGTTTAGCTACAACTAGTGCTGTTTCTCAAGAATTTGGATGTGGCAGTACATTTTATTATTCACCTGGTAAGATTATACTACCTACTTACATATAGTAGCCATGGAGATTAATTATTTTATCTTTAATAGAGTGTCAAGGAGATTTATTCCAAAGTAGCTGTGATCGTATCGGATACGCGACAGGGCCCAATGATGTTTGGGCATTAGGTGTCATTTTAATTAATTTGGCCACTGGAAGAAACCCGTGGAAACAAGCATCCTTGAAGGATGAAACCTTCCGTGCCTTCTTGGCCGACCCTGATTTCTTACTTTCCATCTTACCCATCTCTCGAGAATTAAATCGAATTTTGAAACGCATCTTTTGTATTGATCCTGTACGTCGTATCACTTTAACCGAATTAAAAGACAAGATCCGTAACTGTAAATATTTTACTCGTACAGCTGAAGTAGATCGTTGGGAACACAATGCACAACAACAAATCCGACGTCAACAACGAAAGACCCTTATTGAATTACCACCTTCTCCACCTGCTACACCTTGCTCAAACAGATCTCGCTCTACTTCTCCTGCTATTTGGCAACAACGTATTGATAACAACAATAATGAAAAACAACCTAATCCTGATTCAATCATTACAACCATGTTAACAACACTTGTGGTATAAATTCCCTTTTTTCTTCTTATATCTTTCAACCATATTACGCTCCCTTTCCTTTCTATTTTTATATGATAATATCTTTTTTTTTTCTTTTTTTATCTATGAGTTTATTTTTAGCAAGGTTGATCCTTGTGTACAAAAATAACCAATTTTTTTCTCTTCCCTTTTCTATGTATTTAATTGCCCATGCACCCAAAAAAAACCTCCCAAAAAAAACTCCCAAAAAAAAAGACCTCATCATTTTAATTAATCAATGTTTATATTATAAACATCTTTTTTTATTTTATTTTATATATATATATATATTCATATATACAACCTATTTTTCAACCATTTCAAATCCTCTTTAATAAACGCATAATATGTACAAATTAAGAAACATTTTAAGGATTTTTTTTTTCTTAAACTTTAAAAAAGTGGTGATCTACGTAAAATAATAATGCATATTTGAAAGTTTTCTTATTGCATAATATTCATGTATTAAAAAAAACTGTTGTTTCCTTTTTACATTAGTCCAGCTTCTATATCCTTCTGAAAACCCTAATTTATACTTATTGTTTTTTTTTGTGGTACGTCATTTGTAGTGTTCTTATGAGGTAATTAATACCTAGATATAGTTAAGTTTTAAAAAAGTATAACAACGTTTAAAAAATAACAGAATAAGAAAACAATTTCTGCGTTAACTATACCTCGATATATAAAAGAGCACTATATGTTTATAAACAAATGATGGTAGTGACAGAAAGCTGCGGTTTCAAATGTAAGTATGCAACTGGGTAAAGTAGTAGTATTTTGGTTTTTATAATGATCGATCATTAAATAGGATCGAAGTTCACGAAGTTTTGTATATATCAGTTGATATAATAATGATTGTGTGTGTGTGTGTATCATTTCAATTGCATGAGTAACTTTATTTTGGATCTTCTAAAAAGATAAACAATGATCGCTGGGTACTTTTTTTTTTTAAACAAATTACGTAAATTGTTTACTTTCGTACCTACAATCAAGGGGTGTTTTTTTTTGTTTCTTTACGTGATAACATTATAGTTGATTGGTTTGATTAGAATCTTCTTGAATATGTATATAATTTGTTTTCCTAAATATGATAATGTACATTAGGATGTTGTGCACAGGCATCCTTTATACAAAAATAGTATAAATGTATAGTCATTTTAAAAGAACCTTCGGCAGCATAAAAAAAAACTTGATTTTTATAATTGTGCTTCTACAGCAACATGAAAGATGTAATGGATTGTTGGTCTCTGTTATTTGATTGGATGTATCTTTTTTTTAATGAAGATGTACTTATTGTGCGTCTATCCTATTTATGCGTCGCGTTTGGCACCACGCTTTTCACATGTACATATACACTGACATTTTAAAGGTCTTATTATAAGCATAGATATTACTAATATTTAAATGAATAAAGGTTTTAAACTATTTGGAGCCAAAAAAAACACGCTACAACCTTTTTAACTTCTTATGTTTTGATTTGTATATTTTATTTACTTGTCCTCTCCTTTTATTTTACTCGATCTATTTTTTAGCAACCCGTTCGTAATTTAAAGTTTTGCATCCCCCCCCCCACACTTATCTCCCTTGTCTTTTTTTAAATTGCTTTTGAATCTTTTCTAGACGATTACACTGCACTAAGAAAACATTAGTGCTTAAATAAACAAATTCCTATTGAGATCAAATATTTTAGAGCGTTGTATGCATTCATTTTCTGCAACTAATAAATACCTTCTTAAAATAAATAAACGTAGAAAAAAGTATGTACGAGTAGGGTTGTATATAATAAGGATACTGTCACTACAAAAAAAAAATTGGACGGTTAACGATCCCCTATTTAGAAAAGGATAATCCAGATATTTAGTAAGGAGGTTTTTTTTTAAAAAAAAAAACGAAAGTGTGGAGAGATCAAGTACAAAGAAACGTAGCTTATTCCGTTTGTATATTGATGTTTATTCTGCAAGTTTTGTATATATATAAAAAGATCGATCGAGAGTAATAGAATACTTGATAGTTACCTTTTTTTTATATAAGACATAAAATACGTTTATTAAATATGACAAATACTCGGCGAATTAATATAAAAAAAAAAGAAGAGAGGGAGAGGAGACAATATAAGTTTATTAAAAAAAGAAAAAAGATAAAGAGAGAGAGTTAAATATTACAGGTGAAGCAACAACAAAAAGAGAAAAAAAAAAAGATATTTAGAAAAGGTAATGTTAAATTTATAAATAAGAAGCCATGCTTTCTTTTTTCTTTTTACTAGACCCACAAGGTCTACCTCTTTTCTTTCTTTCAGCATCAACACAGGTATCCGCTTTATTCAACCGAACACATCTAGCACAAGGCCTTTGTACGTCACAAGCAACATGAGATTGTTTACAAGACACACACGCCTTTCTTACATAAACCTGCGCACCTCTATTATCAGAACTATTATTGTACCCGGTGGCAGTCGTAGAAGATAACGAAGAAGACGAGGATGAAGAAGTAGAGAGCGTTGGCATAGGTTGGTTATGGTTAAACAAGTAAGCTTGTCCGTCATAAGGAATTGGATAATTATTTGCTTGTTCTAGCGAGATACCTTCACCGTGTATACTATGAAAAGCCATCATTGGATAAGTTTGCTGCTGTTGTAATTGCTGCTGCTGTTGCTGCTGAGGCTGCTGCTGCGGATACGTCTTAAATAAAACATTGTCAATTTAAGAAATTAATGGAGATTTATTATATATATATTACCTGTGGCTGTACTTGTTGATTATAAGAAGTGGGAGGAGTATTGCTCGAAGAACAAGAAGAAGCATAGTCATGACTTTGTTGCATTGCAGCTTGGTAGCGAAACATTTCATACGGATCACCACCATGTTGAAAGAAGTCGAGGTAGGCTGGGTTTAAATCGACTTGGTTTGACATTGTAGCAAAAGCGTTGGCATCAAACATAAGTTGTGAAGCATAGTCATATGTATTTGGTTCAGGAAAGGTGTGTTTTTCGCTTGAAGTATCTTGATGAGGTTCGTACATTTTATAAAAGATTTGTAAAAAAAAAAGTCCTTTTTTTTTTGCTTTTTAAAAAAAATATGTATCAGTTTTTTTTGTTAAAAAAAAGAGAGATAGGTTATTATCGCGTTATGTTTATTCAAAACTTTATATGCGGTTTTTTTTTCTCCTCTTGTTTGTATAACAAAAAAGATGGAAGGATCAAGGAAATGAGGGGGAAATAGGAAGATTAAGCTTTACTTTTTATACTGTTTTTGAAGTAAGAAAGAAGCTTTTGTTTTTGTTTGTTCTCTGTCTGGTTTGAGTATTTGTATGATATATACAAGCTACTTGGGGTTTACTTGGTTACTTTTAACTACATAACTATAAAAAAGGTGACAACAACAAAAAAAAAGAGACAGAAAGTAAACAAATTGAGTTTCTCCGAGCTAGTCGCGATTCTGTTGTAAAGCAAACTGCCTTTTTTCTTCGAATAAAAAATATACATAGTTGAACAAACATATTATTGCTTTCCAAATTGACAACAAACGAAAAAAAAAAAAAAAAAGTGTTTAACCAAATCTTGTCATTTTGATTTCATCTAAATGTCAAAAAAAGAAACGTTTTCCGGAAAATATTTGACGCTTTTTGAAGAAGCCAACCACCTCCAGTGTCGTACATTTGCCGTAAGAGTCCTGTGATGATCGGAGTAAACTCCACACACACAAAAAGCATGAACCTTTTTTTTTTCTTTTCTTTATCTTTACATACCCACAAATGATTATCCGTAGTAGCAAGACATTAATAACTCTACTTTACTTGGCACTTGAACTAACTCCATGTTACTCGCTTAACGCGCAAGTTCCCTTTTTTTTAAATCACCACCCTTCATTAGAACAACAAAACACCCTTCAACTCAAAACTATATACCACCATGGTTCAGCCAATGGACCTATTCCCAAACTTTTTAGGAGATTAGAGTTGCCACCACAGACGGCCCAAAAGTTTAGTTTAAAGAGTAAGCAGGGTGTGATGGATAGACCTAGTGCAGCTGATAGAAATGATTTATTACTAAAGATGAGTCAGTCAAGTGATAAATTGGTACGCTGGAACACGGTAGCTGAACAAGATAAACAATATCGAGCCATGCAGTTGGAGTCTACAATTGGTATCTTACCTGATGTGACGGATAGACCGTCTATTGTGTCTTTGGCTCAGATGTCAAATAATGCGTACCTGGATATTGATTTCAATAATACGGAATGGTATGATCTTGGCTCTTCTTGGCATTTGGTAAGTATGTGCGGATAAACAAAAAAAAAAGGGGGAGAGATACTGTTTTACTAAGGAATTTTTTTTATCTAATCGAGTTTTATTAGAATAACTCGTTTGGTTGGGAATCAGATGGTTTACGTGGACACTTGTTTGCGAACGAAGATGAATCCTTGGTTGTTATCAGTATAAAAGGTACAAGTGGTGGGTTATGGACGGGAGGTCCTACCGGTGAAAAGGATAAATTAAACGTAACTTTTTATATTTTATTACGTTATATAGATTGTATATATCTAACCGTAATTTGGTTATATAGGATAATATGTTATTTTCGTGCTGTTGTGCTAGAATTAGTCGAGCGTGGTCACCAGTATGCGATTGCTATCAAGGAAATGAGTATAGGTGTGAAACAAGTTGCTTACAAGAAAAAACCAGTAAAGCCGAATTATATTATGACAATGCCCTTGTAAAGAATATCCAAGTCCTATCTCTTTTTACTGTTATTAATAAACTTTTTTTAGGCAATATATAAGGATGTTTTTGAAAAGTACGAGAATAGCTCTATTTGGTTAACGGGACACTCACTTGGCGGAGCAGTAGCTAGTTTAGTTGGAATTACATTTGGTGTGCCAACTGTCACATTTGAAATACCTGGTGATAAGTTAGCTTCAGAGAGATTACATTTACCTAGAGAACCTGGAGCTGATTTACCATTATGGCATTTTGGTCATACTGCTGATCCAATTTTTGTTGGTGTATGTAATGTAATGTATATACATATTCAATTTTTCTGTGTGCACAAAATGATTAAATTCTTTTTTCTTTTCTGTGTGTGTAGGGTCCTTCAAGTAGTTGTTGGTATGGTGGTTATGCTATGGAAACAAGATGTCATACAGGAAAAGTATGTGTATGGGATACAGTGAAAGATAACGGTTGGAGAGTGGACATTAGGTCGCACAGAGTACGTGATGTCATTGATGGTATATTGATGAAGCCAGATGAGTTTCCTTTACCAAACTGTGTAAAAGAGACGGATTGTCAGGATTGTGGATTATGGGAATTCTATGATGACAGGGATCCAGTAGAAACCGGAAGTACTAGTTTAACTACTACTACTACTTATGCTGCTACTAGTACGACTGAAGCTGCTACAAGTACTACTGATACTGCTACCACTATTACATTAACCACTACAGTGGATACCCAACCAAGTACCACTATACATGAACCACCTACTGATCCTTGGCCAAACTAAAAGAAAAAAAGGGGGACGGGGAGATGTAAAATATGCAATCGAAAAAATAAATAAAAGAAGCTCTTTCGCGTCACAACCATATTTAGTGCCCTTTTTTATTATTATTTAGAATAACACACTCCTCTTTTTTTTTACCTTTTTTTATTATTATTCCAAGTATGTCTCAACCATCTGCAGTACCGGAGCACCATGTACATGTTGAACCTTCAGTTATTAATGATTTCGATTTAGATGTAGTTGATGAAGCCTTACACCATCCGGACAAACCGGAATATATTGACCATTTTGGTTTTACGGTTCAAGTAAAGACGGATAACGAGTATGATGCCGATACGACGGATTCGGAGTACGAGGATGCGTCTAGCCTTAAAAACAAATCACCGCCGCCACCACAACAAGACACGGCCGAAGACCCTGTGTTACCTGATAGTTGTAGCAGCAGCATAATAAATGCAAATGAAGACTGGCAATTGATTTCAAGTACGCCTATCAAGCCGTCTACGAGCTATTACGATATGTTGGTATCCAAATGCACAAGGTCTTCCAACGATACTCAAAAACAAGTACAGTTGAAACAAGAGACAAGCCATAACCTTGAGCTTCTAAAAGAAAAGTCTTTACAGCAAGAAGAAACTGATTGGGGTAAGTATATATATAAAAGGAGAGAGAGAGAGAGAGAGAGAGAGGGATGTTCAGAAAACTAAAAAAGAGTAAAAATAAAATAAATAGAGTTTTGGTCAAATGTTATATCTGATTTTGATGGAGTGCGTAGTACGGAGCAAGCTAAATTCCGCAGACTACTTGGCGTGGGTGTCCCGTCTTCGTTACGAGGCATGTTGTGGCAAATATTCTCCAACTCTAAATCTAACAGTGAGCTTATTGAAAACGAGTACCGAGAGCTGCTGAACAGTACAAGCACACATGAAAAGCTGATAAGAAGAGACTTGTCAAGGACCTTTCCCAATTTGGATTATTTTAAGGAACCAGGGGGAGAAGGACAAGAAATGTTATTTAATGTAATTAAAGCGTATAGTTTATTTGATCCACAAGTTGGATACTGTCAAGGTTTACATTTTGTTGTTGGCGTATTGTTATTACATGTAAGTTATTTATTTTAAAAGAAAAAAAAGAGACAGGTGCCTTAAATGTCTCTTTTATAGATGCCTGATGAAGCTGCGTTTTGTGTACTGATTAAATTGATGAGTCATTACGGTCTTCGTGGTCAATTCACACCGCAAATGGAAACTTTACATGAGCGGTTATTTCAGTTCAACCAATTACTGTTGCATTTTTTACCTCAAGTGCATCGTCACTTGGACGCACAAGGCGTACTGGCAACCATGTACGCCTCGCAATGGTTCATGACCTTATTTGCGTACCGGTGTCCTCTCGACCTCGTCTTTCGAGTATTCGATCTGGTCTTTGTTGAAGGTTCACAAATTGCTATAAATTTTGCGCTGGCTTTAATGAAAAAGAATCAACAAGTGATTTTAAGTTTAGAATTTGAGTCTCTTTTAGAGTTCTTTTCTAGTAATATTTTTGACGCATACAAGGTATACATGTGCTTTGCTTTTTTTTTTGCTAAAAATTATTAAACTAACTTTTTATTTTATTTTAGGATAACGCATATCAGTTTGTACAAGACGCATATAGTTTTAGTATCTCTTCACGTTTGTTGCAAAAACTAAGTAAACAGTATGTACAAGAAGCAGCGAAAGTAGCCAAGATTCAGTCGATAGAAGATAATATGAAGCGCGAGAATATTGAACTCACTGAACAGGTCAAGAAGCTAAAGAAATCGTACAGGACGTTAGAGCTAGAGCATCAAGACGTAGCTAAACAAGTGATTGATGCCAAGATGTCCATGGCAAGTTTAGCGGCTGAAAACCAACAATTAAAACACGAACTAAACCAAATGAAGCACGAGATGGTAAAGATCAAAGCTACCATGGACGACGAATGTCATTACCGTTTTAGTGACCTAGCCAGCAAAAACGCGCAGCTTGTAGGCGACAATTCAGAACTACAAGATAGGTTATCGGAACTGGAATCAGCCTTAATTGATATGAAATTAAAATATGCAGAAAGTGAAAATGATTTTGAAGTGATGAAACAAAAGTTACAAGAAGCACAAAAACTAAGTTTGTTTAAAAAATAGATTTTTTTTATTATTAAATTGTACACAAAAAAAAAGTTCGTCTTTATTATTTTCTATCCGTAAAAGATATTTGTTCTTCTTCATCTTCATACCCTAATTGAGTATAATCTTCACCTTCTTCCAACATAATCACTTGCTGAGACAACACAGACGCATATTTAAATGAAGATATCCAAATAATCGCCACTTCCAATAAGAGCACTACGATAATGATATACTTTAAACTGTCTCCAATATAATTAGCCAGCTGACAATAATGATCTTGATTATCGTCTTGTAAAACCTTTTGACTTGCTAAACTATCATTTGTTCTCCTATCAAACGTAATACAAAATAACCAGCTTAAAGCTAATCCCAACGGCATTAAGAACTGACAAAATTGTTCAACCACTGTACGCCATACTTCACACGTAGGTACCTTGGGTTTTAAATTAACTACTGAAGTAGAGGTACTCATTAATAAGAACAATGGACAAAAGATGGATGCTTGAGCGGCGACAAGAGCAGCAATCAGTCTGCGATCTTGAACCATGTCGTATATAATTTGATGCACGTTGATGGTAGTCTCTAATTCATTTTCTAGTAGTAAAAGCACCGGGATAGCGTTGTAATTGTAGACACTAAGTGATAGAATAACAATCAGGATTGAAAGTATCAGTGCTGTACTTCTTGTCCAAACAACGCATGTATTTAAAAATCGAATAGACTCCATTTTAGTAATAAAAATAAAAAAGTATAAAGTAAAGTAAAGAAGAGAGGAGAGAATATAGTAATAGTCATTATATATATATATATATGAATATATATTTCCATCTGTGTGTCTCTCTCTCTCTCTCTCTCTCTCCTACACTCACAAAAACCTTTTGTAACTTTATCCCTTTTTAATTACTTTTTTTTTTCTATATAACTTACACCCTTTCTAAAAGGACTTATTAATAAAAAAATAAATTAAATCAATTGGGTGGCACAATAAGTTTTTTTTTTAATAACGCACAGCTTTAATCAAATTGTGCATAAATCGTATTAACCGGTACGTGCTTAAAAAAAAAAGTATAAACTTGATTTCTACAGCTGTAATCAAGAAAAAACTCCTCTTAAAGCTCTTTTTAATATATCAGTGCGATAAAATAAAACTTGTAAGACCGGTGATCGAAAAAATATTGACAGGTAACACGAAGAAAAAAAACTTTCAGTGACACATGTTTGCTTATAAATCCAAAAGGAAATGAAAAAAAAAAGGTATTTTATTATACAGAAAGAAAAAAAAATTAAGGGTAGGGGAATAAGATGCAAAAAAAGATATAAAGTATAAAAAAAAAAAATTGGCCCTTAATTAAAGAAAAAATAAATAAAAAGTCATGCAAGTTGCACATAATTGGGAATGAAGAGAATGATTTAAAATGTTGTGCAAATAAAAAAAAAAGGTTTTTTTTTTTTACAAGTGCCTATTATACATGGCAGTTTCAATATACCAAGTAGATTTAGAAGGAGAGTTAAAGCCAGTATGATACTCTTCGGAATCTTCATCGCTTTGATCGCTGAGATCGGCCATATGTACCAACGGATTGGAGCGACGTACACACGATATACTACAATAATTCGATTCTAACGGAATTGTCACCTTATTTCTGAACCCGTCCAGCAAAGCATTTACACCTACTGCATGTGTTACAAATACTACTACTGCTGCCACACTTTCATCTGCTTTTTTTAGACTGGTAGCATTTTCCAAGCAATTTAATCTGGTTTCTTCAAATCGATGAATCATATCTGTATACCGTTCAGGAAAATCAAACTCTGTTTGATTTGAATTGGAGTAAGCATAATCGATATTTAAGGTTGGTAAGACGCCACCGTCATTTTGAGTATTGTTGGTTTTAGCCAGCATGGAATAAGAATAAGCTTGTTGTCTTGCTAATTTTTCGTACTGTCTTGATACTAGATACTGAGCAGGACAGACGTAATCAAAGAACCTTTCGCACATCCATTCTCCTAGCCCGATATCCAACCGTAAAGTAGGTGTGGTCTTGACTGTACTTTGAATACCTTTGATAATACCAATTGAGGTATCGATACATCTTTGAAATGGTGATGAGTAGACGACAATTTTTGTATTTCGCAGATCGAGTTTTTGAGCACGCATCATTTCTACGATTTCAATTCCTGTCTTTTCTGATTGTTGTAAGCCCTAATAAGGTACAAATGTATATTAGTTACAAAAGTTACTATTTGAAGTTAATTTTTTTTTTGTTTAGTTTACAAGAGGTGTTACAGGTGGGTCCCAGATTCCAAGCGAAGGATCAGGTTGCCATAATTTATCTGTGTGATCTGTTCAAGAAAAAAAAACGTCAAAAAGTTAAATTAAAAAATGCCTTTCCGTTTTGTATATATCGATCTTACCTAATCGTTCACCGTGGCGTACGATAAAAGCTGTCGGAATAGATGTTGATACCATGTGAAAAGAATATATATATATATAAAAAAGTGGGGATTTGGGGGAAAAGAAAAAAAAGTTGTATAAATACGGAGGGAAAAAAAGAAAAAAAGAAGAAAAGAAAGGGTGATTCCAATGTATCCTAATATATTAGGTTACACGTAAGAATAATAGCAAGCCACATGATTTTCATATGATAATGACTTTTTGTAAAGCAGCAGACCTTTTTTATTTTCTTTCTTTCTCTTACTCACGCTTCTTTTTATTACTTTTTATGTGAGTTCCTTTCATACGGAACTTTTTTTTTTTTTTTTTTGCTGTGTATTTATTAACAAATATTTAAAATTCAAAAATAAGCGGACTTTTTTCTTTTGCAGATCAAAGGATGAGATCAAATTGGTATTGTTTGTTTTTTAAAAAAGTATTTACCCACAACTAAAATAAAAATGGTCTATGCTTTTCAATGAGAAAATAATGACATGTGTTTCACATAACAAGTATTTTCTTTTATAAAAAAAAGTGTCAGTAAGATATTATTTGTTACATATTAATTACTACGGGTTAACAAACACCAATGAAAGACACTACCAAGATGTTAATAAAAAAAACAGGTTTAGTCATGGTCCACTGCGTCTTATGACTTGGAACTAGGTAAATAATGATTTGTAAGTTCTGCTGGATATTCTTTATGTTCTTTTTTACAGTGTAAAATACATAGTAGATACAAGCATATCTTTTTCGTCAGCTGCTTGTCAATACATATAGATTAATTGGGTACATCGGCTTACTGAAAATGATCTTTCTCGTCACGCTCAGTGTTGCAAATGACCTTCCTAAAAAAAAAGGCACAATGTACGGCGTAAAATGTACCCTTTGTGTGGTGCTTGTAGTAACAACTAAAAATTCCACACACGGATAAAAAATGGCATGTGTTACACAGCATATTTGGTTACACCTTGTATGTTAATACACTTATTTGAATTCTGACGTACTCTAGTTTCCTCATTTAATATGGCTAAACTACTTTGGAACCAAAGAAAAAAATTAGCCGTAAAATAGGTATTAGAAGAACAAGGGGAAAAGTAAGGGAACATATGTGAACTTGTTTCGCTAAAATAGGTTGCAAGTACCTCGAGTAAGTTGACATAATAATTTGATACAGCATCATCATTGGTTCTGCAGTAAAGCAATTTATTGCACACACGAAAAACCTTTTTTTATTTTCGGGTGAAACAAACATATGAATTCAAAAAATACTCACACACGTCTCTCCTCTTCTTATAACAAGAATAAACAGGTCATATTATTTATTTATTTTAACAAAACAAAAAGGGTATTGCTGGTTTAGTAAAGATATGACAGCTGTAGTAATTTCTCTTGGACAAGTAGTATCTGTAGAAAGTACGTGAATAGAGGGATCTCTTGTATTCGGGTCTAATAAATGGCCGTTCCAAAGTAGATATTGAGGGTACACAATTTGATCAAAGTAACCAGGTGGGTCAACCCAGTAACCTATGATACAAATTAAAATAATCTATTACTACAGTAACAAATTATTACTCACCTTGTAATGTCTTGTATCCAGGTCTACTCTCTCTTCTTTCTTTTAATACCTCTCTTGACGCAGTTACAAAGAACTTGTTATCTAAATTGGCACACACGTCTGCATCACAAAACAGTAAAAACCCTTCGACAATAACAAAGATAATGTCCTCAAGTGACTCTAATTGTTTCCAAATATGTTTGAAATCAACTTTATTTAAATTGTCGGAGCCATCGTGGTTATTTTGTAGCACCTTTTTCTTTCGAGGTAACAGTCTAAATGGATCCTTTCTTGCATTGTCAATGGCAGCGTTTAGACTAGCAAAGTCTACTGCTAATGGTGAGTCCCAGTTGGCTAGTCCCGTATTTTCATCCACCGGAATTTGATCATCTTGCTACCGGATACACACACAAAAAAAAAGGGTGTGTTATTTTTCCTCCCCCTCACTTTTTATACTCCTTTTTTTTTGGGTTACCTTGAAGAATTCATCTTGATTGATAACAATAACTCTATTTAAAAGCTTTTTTAACAATAAAGCCAACGTCTTTTTTTTTTTGTACGTAAAAAAAAGCAATTACTAAATGACATTTTCCAAATGAACTGTTTTGAAATTAAACTTACAGTTTTACCAGAACAAGAAGGTCCACTTTTTTTTTGACGTTTTTAAGTTAGTTTTTTTTAAAGCGTACTATTTTTTTTATTTATTTCTTGTGTCTGTACCTTATACCGATTGTAACAACTTTGGGTATATGCATCTTTTTTTATTTTAAAAAGAATGAAAAAAATGTCTCTTTTTTTTTTTTTTACTTTCCGGAACTTATATTTTTTTCACTACTCTGAATTTGTAATCTTAAATAATACAACAAAAAGGTCGTATTAATACCGTTTATTGTACATCTTTTTGTCTGCGTATACATGCATTAAAGTAAAAACAAAAATCGAATAGAAACCCATTGCGCTTAAATCATTAAACCGCAATCCAGGGGGTAACAAGCCGTGGGAGTCGAAAAAAATAAAGCAGATGAACTCACTTTTTTTTTTCTCAGATTTAATTTTCAGTATGAAACAAAAAAAGAAACTATATAACGAGATAAAGGGAGAGAGAGGTTATTATACTCTTTAAATTGTAGTACTACATAAAAAACAA
Source organism: Helicostylum pulchrum (assembly GCA_025677825.1). NCBI lineage: Eukaryota > Fungi > Mucoromycota > Mucoromycetes > Mucorales > Mucoraceae > Helicostylum > Helicostylum pulchrum. The sequence continues at coordinate 112,098 of JAIXMO010000044.1, forward strand.
ATAAACATGCTACACCTTTATTTTTTTTCGTATGCGTGACTCCCAAAAATTGGCCTATTTTATTTTATTTTATTTTTCCTTTCCACAAACATATTATAATTTATTTCTCGGGTTCTTTTTTATTTCTTGAATGTTTAAAAAAGTTATTCAAAGTTCACTTTCAAAGGCTAATCCCGGTACATTGGCAGATGGTAAAAAAAGCACACAGTTTAATACCGCTGAAAAACTTTCTAACGTCTCAAGGTAGTTGTTTGCAGTGAGTTTATTTCTTGTACAAGTTGTATAGCTCAAGAAGGATGTGGTTATTGTTCAAATATAGCAAAGTGTGTTAGTGGAGGGTGGTTTGGAACGCTGGATAAGTCGTGTGGATTAAATGATTATTATTATCACCAATGTCATAGTAACTAAAAAAACATTTACCCTTTTCTTTTGCACCCCCCTTTTTTTTTGTTCTTTGCTCTTTGAAACTAACTAACATGTATGTATATAGTGTCTACGTTACCGTTAGGTATTATATGTATTGTACTGATGAGTATAGCAGCACTAGCACTGTTGGTTGGTATGGGTATAATTTGTTGTTGTATATGCTGTAAATGCTGTCAAGAAGATGATACGGATGAAGACGAAGGTGAAGAAAGACCATTATTAGGCAACCGGTATTTAAAGAGGTCTTCTACATATTATCAGTGGAATAGACCACCACCAGCAATTGACGATAAAAATAAAAAGGTAACACCAGTAGATGAATTACCCGAGTCATCCTTAAGCCCCGAACAAAATACCAAAAACTGGGAAGAGAGACGTACCGCCCTATTAAAGAAATATGCACGAGAACCATCAACAAATTAAAAAATACACTTTTCTTTTTTTAAAAAAAGCATGTGATTATTTTGTTATATTTTTTATATATATATATATGTTATGCGTAAAAAAAAATACATAATACAAGTTATAATATGTGTATAAAATGTGTTTTGATATAAGAAAGCAGTGTAAAAGAGAGAGAGAGAGAGAGAGAGTGTGTGTGTGTGTGTGTGAGAGAGAGAGAGAGTGTGTGTGTGTGAGAGAGAGAGAGAGTGTGTGTACAGAGTATTATTTTAATGATTGTTTTATGCGGATACAGTAGTTTTAGAAGTATCTACTTCCATTTTGTTTTCTACCACAGTTGATTTATCATTAGTCCATCTTGGTTCAAACATACGCCTTTGCTGAGCCAACATTTTTTGATGAATTTGTAATTTTTCTTGTAACTCCATAAGTTGCCTTTGTTGAGTTTTATGTTGAAGTAAAGCAGCAGAAGGATTATTACTATTATCTTGTTGTTGGTTATTACTATTACTACTACTAATATGTGTGTCATCTCTACTACGGTTGTTGTTGTTGTATAGTGAACGATTACCCAGCACACCCATACGACCTTCTACTTCAACACGTACATCTAAGTTTTTGATTTTTTCTCTTAAATTTCTATTCCTCTTTTCAAGGTATTTAATATAGTCAACTGCTTTAAACAAAACTGTACTCTTTGAATTGTTTATATTCTTCAAGGTAGGTACAATCTCTGTTAGATCTTTAAAGCCGGATCGAATCATACTGCGTCGCTTTTGTTCTGATGCGATATGATTACTTCTTTTTTCTTCTTCGGTTAGTAACTCTTTATGTGGTTTTCCTCTTCGGATAGCACCACCACTACCACTACCACCACTACTACTAGTAGGACTAGCTTCATCTTCTTGCTTTATTGATGCAGACGAAGATTCACGCAAGACAGGTTTAATATACGGTGCTGTAATTGTATTACTGGATTGTAAATAAACAGCACCTGGTCTTTCATGTGGCTGTGGTTCAGATTCTTTTTGATTAAAGTATCTCTTTTGTTCATCTAGTGAATGAAGTATATGTGTTTGACGATTGTATTCTTCTTGATGTTGATGACTATGATGTTGTTGATTGTAATCAAGTGACATGGGTGGAGGTTGGTTATTATTTTGATACATACTAAACTGTGAATCAATTTGCATATTTGGGTCCACAAAAAATTGATCCAAAAATTGACTAAAAGCTTTGTGATCCTGTTCATCCAAAACAGCATGATTTAATGGTGTGGGTATACTAGGATCAACAGAAAATAAATCATGATCAGACATGGGTGGAGGTGGTGGCGGCATATCCAATGGAATAGGCATAGCAAATTCAGGGTCAAGACCTAAACTAAACTGAAAATCTTTTTTTTATTTTATTTTAAAAGATGCTCATTAGTAAGAATGAATACTAAAAAAAAAAAAAAAAGGGAGAGATGATCAATTTTATGGTTTTTTTTTTTTACCTTCAAAAGGTACTGGCTCTCGTAAAGGTTCAGTTATGTTGTTATTGTTGTTATAGTTCATAAAGTTCCAGTCATGATTATTATTGTTGTTATACATGTTTGAATAGTTCATATTTTGTTGTCGTTATTATATAAAGTTGTCACAAAAACAAAAAAACAAAAAAAGAGAGAGAAAGAAAGGGAAAGAGATAAAAGAAAAAAATATGTGGGAGGGTTTTTAAAATAACCCCGCAAAACAAGAGTTACACATCATCTAATTTTAAAACCAATCATTTTTATTTGTACTTCCAACTTTTTTAAATTGTGCATTCTTTTTCCCAATCAAGAGGTACTTCGTCTTCAATTGCCTTTTTAAAGGCTTCAAACGTACAAAGCGATTTATCACCTTTTCTATGCTTACCATTGGTAGCACAGCCAGGTAGTTCTACAGTTGTTTGGTTATATTTAACCCGTACATAATGCTGCTGGCTTTGCTTTTCTTTAAATAGTTCAAATAAAATTGCACTACCAAATGGAGGCCATCTAAAAAAATAAATTACAGTTTAGCATTTGTATATAATTAATATATCTTATTTTATATACCTATCATCAAATACATTCAATATAATAAGTAAAGGTGCAATAGTACTATTTAACAAAAAAATAATAAAATAGTTTTAGTAGCTTCCTTAATTATATACAAATATAATATATATTCCCATTTTACGTATCATGACCAGAATAGATTGCTAACTTGAGTTTATCTTCTTTTTCTTGCTCTTTCAGAATCATACGATCCCTTATAACCCCCATTAATCTACCAAGTCCTAATTTTCGTACCTCATTCGATTGGATTGTACCATAGAACCATTCTTTTACTACAATTTCTTCTAAGTCACCTAGTACACTTTGATCAATATCTTTTGGTAACTCAAAACCATGTACTTTAGCTGCTACAAGCGTATCTATTTTTGAAAAAAAAAAAGCAGTGTGAGTTTTTTTTTTCGGCTCGGTTTCCTAATAAAGATTTGTGTACCTAAAATTCCATTTGCTGAAGGATGACTATCAAGCGAGACACTAGTAACATAATTACCAAGTCTCTTGGAAAGAGACTGGAACTTTTCTTGCATCATAGAAGAAACTGTTTTGTTAAACTCTTTAGCAAGTACACGAAGTCGATAACAATTAGGGTTAGGAAACATGATATCATCTCGAGGATCACTAGTTTTTACAGAATATTTTAGTTTGTATATTTTTATCATTTATAACTCTTTTTTTTTTTTTACCGGATAAAAAGCTTTAATGGTTGTTTCTGTTTAGGATAAAGTCCACCAGCAACCAATTGTTGTACGGATTCTTGTGTACGAATGTAATCACTACTTCTTAAATAAATACTGTTGCTGTCATAGACCTCAGGTAAAAAGTTTAATTTGGTAATGTAGTGTTCTCGAATACGTTCACCTAAGCTGGTCATTCGATATCTGCCCAAATTTGTTAATTGTCCATAATAACTATATGCACAATATTTAAATATAAACATGTATATTTTTTTGCTCGGTTTTATATTTTCTTTCTCCTACCATGCACCGGATTGCATTGGGACAGAACGACACTCGGTGTTTTCAGTCTCTACCAATCTTTCTACAGGCGAAGTAGCAAACCCAGCCAGTTTTTCATCTTTGCTAAACTTGGCAATAGCTGAAAACATGGCAGAATTAGCTTCACACAAGTTCCAGACTGCTGGTATAATGCTTTCTAATCTTCTACGAACAGGTGTACGTTCACCTACAATAAAAGGGAACATACACTTTTAAAAAAATTACATAATTTTTTATTTTTTTGCTTTACCGTGTCGATGTACGATTTGTAACAGTCTTTTTATGCAGTTAGTTTTAATGATATCTCCTTCTTTCTCTCTTTCTATAAACTTACTTTAACTCAAGGTCTGGTGGATATTGCTCATCCTTGAATTCAGGTAATTGAGCCGACATTGTTACGAAGGGAAAAAATAATAATAATGGAAAATAGGATTACTAACAGAAACCTTTTTTTTTTTTTTTTTTTTTTTTCCCCCACTTACAACCCCCGGGAAAAAGTTGGGAAATTTTTAATGCTAAACTTTAAAAATTCAACTAAATAATCCGTTTCTTTCGTGTTCAAAAACCCACGCGTACCATCAAAATTGCTTTTGTGATGTATGAAAATGGGATTACAATCAAGCCACGGAAATACAAAAAAAAAAATTAATATACAGTCAACTTTTTGATTAAATTACCACTCATGTGAAAGTGTAACATGACTATGTTCCCCCCCTTTTTTTATTTTTGACAACTTTTTATAATTATTTTTAAAGGCCAGTTTACATATCTGTCAATCTTTATTACATGCACTATTAAAAATAACCCTGCATTATAAAAAAAAAACCTCACCTATTCATCACTCCCTTACTTGATGGTAAACCGCTTTTTTTTTTTGTTTCAGTCAAAAGCTTTTTTGCTGTTGTTGTATACGCAATATAATACTATATAATGGTTCGTTTTAGTTAATATTGACTATTCAAAGTCGAAAGTAGTAGAGATCACCACGTGTATTTTCTTTAGGACGGATCAAGTAACTTTTTTTTTTTTTTGCTTTATTGCATACGTCAACCAAGCTTTAGAAAAAACTCTTTTTTGTTCTTTGAAACTATATTCACTGTATAAAAAAATATATCTCTCTCTTTTATCATTCAATACTTTTTTTCTGCTTTGTACATAGAAGCGTTAATCTGTAGTTTTAAAACTTTGTTAAACGCGAAAGGATCACAGACCAAATAATAATTGAAATCACATGAAAGTAATTTCACCATTTATATATGTCTCACACACACAATAAAAAGAAAATACAAAAAGGATCTGTGCCCTTTTAAAAAAACGTGTTTTTATACGTTCTGTATTCCCCCGATACTATTTCACCAGTTAAAAATTGACCTTTTTTTTTTTCGATCACATTCAGAGAGGGTGCCTAGATCTCAGATTTTAGTATTTTTTCCAAGATAGGTTATATATATACATTTGGATTTGGAATGATGATAAGAGAAAATCATTTTTTGTACTTACACGTAGTACTTTTTTGCTAGCTTGCAAAATTTATTTTTAGTTTATTTTGACATGATGGCATTTTATACTCTGCAGCAATTAAATATTTTTGCTGCTAAAATTAAGTGTCATGTTCGCCAGGTTGAATATACACTACACGTCCAGAGGGAAATTATCCATTTACGTAACATGGTTAATATGATTCACGGTCACAGGGGATTTATTTTTACTTTCTGTAGATAATTACGCGTGATGCCCGAAATTCATCTAGAATAACATCAACAGTGCAACCATCAGTTCTAACCACATTAGAAAAAGCAAATTTTTTTATCTTGGATATCTCACTATGTATCGTGTATTAGTTTTTACTTTACGATATTCAGTATACATCAATTTTATTTACCTCTCTCCTCTAATTTTTTTTCAAATTAAAAACTTTATCAAACATTTTTAAAATATCCAGGCAGTTTTTGTTTGGTGAAGGCCGCCAAGCAGTTGGAATTAATAGTAATGTACCTCCACTTCATAGAGTGAGGAGTCAAAGAGAATAATGCGGGTTTATTTTGAGAAAGAGTGTTATCATGTTATTTTTCATAGATCTCCAATAGTTTTGATAACACTGGTATGTACCTTCCAGGATTTACAGAGATTTTTACAGTGTTTACAGGAGTTGAAGGGATGTATTCAGAAATAGCATTGCAAATGTCAATAATTTTAATTCTTTTGCCATCATCAATATCTTTTGGCCACTCCGGATTCATACCTATCGCGTATTGCTAATTATTTCTTTCTTTGTCATAGTGTATAGACCAAAGTACTCTAACAGTCAAAAATGTGCCAACATCTTTCTACATGGTAATATATACAATCCTAACCATGATACTATGCCGTCGCTTATAGACATACTTTTGACATCCACTATGAAGTAACGCGTTTCACTGATACTCTCAGCGGTTAATTGCTGAAGAACCGTCAACGAAACTGCCTGAATCATCCCTGTACTAGATTTATTATTTTATTTTATTTTTGTATTTTTTATTCGTAACTTTTCTGGTCGGGTGTGTAGTAGATAACTGATAAAGGAATGCGAAATATAAGGCCATTTTTTATCAAAAAGAAAAATCGGTTTATATTATATGCGTGAGACCTCTTTTTTTGTACGTGCGCAGCAGGTGATTGTCAATCAGATAAACTATATCATTTTGTTCAACTAACACCAAAAAAAAAAAAAAAAAAAAAAAACGTTTTCGGGCGCGTCCGAAAATAAAGAGATTTCGTTCAAGTTTTTCTTGGAACCTTATTTTTACGCGTTTTCTTCTTGAAACAATACAATAAAAAAAAGTGTCCGAATTAAATATTTTATTCGCTTAATACGTTACACTCTCCCGTTGTAAATCAAATAGCTAGCGTAGTAGATAAAACGATGATATCGTATTATTTCATCAATTACGTTTAGTTTGTTTAAACTGTGAAGTGGTTTTTCTCATTTCTATTTTATCACTTGAGCGACTTTAATATAATATTCGAGCGATTTATTTTTTAACTGTATGACGCGCGCTCGTTCGAAATTCTCTCGGAGGCGTGTAAATAATAAAAAAAAAAGTTTTTTTTTATGGTTCTTATTAATAATATACATTTATATAAAAAAATATTTTTTTGTGTTGTCATTGAAATAACAAGAATTGTAATAAAGACAAACAATTTGAACAGCAACATATAATAATACTCTTTCTTTCCTTTCTCTCTCTTTGTCCTTGTAGCCATGTCGACAAACGATATTGTTAATAAACAATGGACACCCTTGAGCCCGAAACGAGCATCCATGGCCCAAGTGTTACCAGATAGTCCAGATTATAACGAAAAAGAATACACCAATTCAGATGATCTTCAACCTACTTCTAATCTTGATGCTCCATACCAACAACGCTTTCTTCACCGTCGTCAAAGCATAGTTATTGTTGGCTCACACGATAAAAAAGTAACCCTGGGTAGAGGCGGTGCTTCTACCATCAAGATTGGTCGTCGTAATCGACAAATCAGTCGTATTCATGTTTCTATTGCTTATCATCAAGACCATGAACAATTTGAATTGACAGTAGTTGGCTTAAATGGTGCTTGTGTTGATCAAATTCAGTATGCTCAACATGATGTTGCTCCTCTTGATAATGATAGTTTTATCGATATCTTGGGTGACCATTTTTATTTTAAAATACCACCTGCTCCCATGAATTTCGATCATATCAAACAAGATTGTCAAATCATCACCAATAAAGATATCTTTAGAGAATTATCACCTGAAGTAGAGCAATCCAATGTCATTGAGGAAGAAGAAGATTATCCTGTTGAACTGGTACCAGAGGATGCATTATCCAGCGAAGAAAAGGAATTATCGCCTGAACCTGTTGTCGAAGAAGAAGAAGTAGAAAAGCAATCTCCTTTAGAAGAAATAAGTGAACCTATTAATAATGATACCAACGACTATGCTGAAGTTATTATTGATGCACTTGGTAAATAATTTATTTGTTTTATTTGATCCCTTGTATATCTTTTAATCCCTTTTTTATTACTCGAAAAAAAAGTATTTTCTCGTACTTCATCAATGCCAATCAGTGACATCTGTTCTCGTATTTTAAAAGCAAATCCAGCCTATGCTAAACAACCTCGTGCTTTATGGATTGAACGCATTCATACAGTTTTAAAAGAAAAGCCGTTTTTTGGAGAGATTCAACGTAAAGGAAAGACAGCGGATGGATCGCCAACTGAGAATTTATATTATTACAATAGTGAATTAGACCCTGTTGAGTGGCGTCGTGCAACATATACTCAAGTCGGTCGCAGTGCTCGTAAATGTACTTTGAAAGATAAACAATACTTTTGGAAGATTCCTCCAAAGCTTGGTCGTCACAGAAGCTCATATATTCCTGCTCCTGCCTCATCAAACGATTCAAAAAGACAAAGAGTAGATCAACGACAACAACAACATCAGGATGAAAACGTAGATCCTAAAAAGACAAAATATTAAATAACAAAAACAAAAATACTATATAAAATGCTATATAAAAAAAAGGTCTTTTTTGTCCTCAGAACATATATTATTTCCCTCATTTTTTTCACCGCTACTTCTTCTCATCTTCTTCTTTTTTTTATATATAATTCAAAGCAATAAAATAAATATTATTGTAACAAAAAAAAAGGTTCTTTATTTCTTTTTTTAAAGCTTAGACTTATTCTTATTGATAATAGAATCGGCTACGTGTAAAGCAAGAGCCTCAACTGTTACCATGGGATTCACACCGGTAGCAGAAGGCAACAACGAAGCATCACCCACATACAAATCCTTAACCTCCCAAGTTTCTCCTGTAGGCTTAGCAACAGATACTTTTGGAGAGATACCCATTCTGTTACTAGACATTTGATGAGCGCAGAAAATACCAGCACCGTCTTGAGGCAAACCATAACCGAGTACTTCAGCCTTCCATTTAATAAAGCGTGGGTTATCAACTCTGGACTTTTCATCTCCGTTAAATACAAAAGGTTCGACACCAAACTGGCCCGTTTGAACTTCGCGTGCACCTGCAGCGACCAAGATATTAAGCGAGCGCTCGATACCATCCATAAGAGACATCTTATCACGAGAAGAGAGGTTGAAGTCAATAACGTAGTTATCACTCTCATCGTAACGAACAGTTGCTGTAGAGTCTTTATCGCGACTCAAGATCAAAATAGGCGTACAGCTATCATAACGCATCATCATTTCCTTATGCTTAGCAGCACCGCGCCAAGGGATAACACTGGAGAAACTACCAGGATGAAGACAAGGTACTTCCAATTTAGCACCGTACCCATCGTTATCCAAGTTTTCGGAAACATTACTGACAACTGTCATAATCGATCCTTCATGAGTACGAATCTCACGATCAAAGAAACCAAACGTAATAGAACAAGGATGCAATTTCAAGTTACGACCAATATGCTTGTTCTTTAATCCACTTCGTAACAAGACACCAGGAGATTGTAAGGAACCAGCAGCAACTACAACTTGACCAGCAGTAATATTGACTTTACGGTTATAGTTAGCAATACATTCTACACCGACGGCCTTTCCATTCTTGATAAGCACCTTGTTGACTTTGGTCTTTTCCATGAATTTGGCGTTGTATTGGTACGCGTCACGAAGCCAAGTGTTCATTGTGCTGTTCTTGATACCGCCTTTACAACCAGTGTAACAGAATCCACATTCGTGGGATTTGCCACCTGTGTTTTGGGGAATATCAGCGACTGGGTAACCAAGAATCCTATTTATAGAATACTAAGTATGAGAGGGGGGAAATTTGATAGTGTGTGTCTCACGGCGAACTTACTTGCATCCATCAATTAATACTTGGTTAGATTTGTTATGAACAATGCCTTCTGTAGAAGCACCAATTCGTTCAAATATGGTATCTAAATCTTGAGCAAACTATACATGTTTTTAAAAATCTTGGTTTAAAAAAAGAGAAATATAAAAAAAGAGTGTGGTTTATAACTTACTTTGGGAGACAGAAAGTGAGTTAAACCTTGTTTGGCCCATTCCTCGCGAACAAAATGCTGAAGTTTAAGTGAGGCACACCAATTAACAGTGGTTCCACCACCAAATACACTACCGGCTAAAACATTAATTGAACCTTCGTAACTAGGAGTAAATCCGCCATTTTCATAAAGATTTTCAAAACCTTTAGATTCATTTGTAATAAATTCATCTTCGTGATGATAAACTCCCTTTTCGATCACCAAAACTGATTTACCGGATTGAGCTAATTTACTGGCAATTACTCCTAGAAAAAAAAAAAAAGGGAAATTTAAGGTTAAGCTTTATTATTTATTTGTTTGTAACATTTTTTTTTATTTATTTTTTTACCTCCTCCTGCTCCACTACCGACAACAACTACATCAAAAGACATGTTATCTGTAATTTCCTCTGGTTTCAACATGTGTAATCTTTCAGGTACATTATCATACTTGGCGTCAATTAAATTAGAGTAATGCATAGCGGGACCTAATGCCTCAGAGTGAGTAGCATAAACAGGATGACAAGATAAAGAGTGAAAGAGCTTATAAATTAACCTTAATTGAGGTAAATAAGAATTTTTCCAGTTAATAAAAATCTTTTCTTTATCAGCAAGTGAAAGGTTTTTAAATTCATCAAAGTGACCAGTTAATGCAAAGGTACCAGCACGCGTAGAAAAAAGTGATAAAAGCATCAAAAGGTGCTGACGCTTTTCAGGTAAGACTGTATGGTTGATAAATCCTTTTACGGTCTCCAAGGAATTTAATGAACTGTTGGAGATTTGACTAAAGTTTCTGACTTCTTGTTCAGTATGTGTCTTTTGTAACTTGATTACAAGTTCATCTTCTTGTTCTTTAGAGAGAGGCGCAATAAAAGTGTCTAAAATAGCTACCAAGGTATCAATTTGACCTTCATTTAATTCAACCGGAGGTGCTACTCGGAAACGAAAAGGATCAGTAGACATTGAAAGAAAGATATAAAAAAAAGAAATTGTTTAAAGAAAAGAAAAAAAAACAAAAAACGAAAATTTGTGTCAATTAAATTTATACTGGCTACCATCACGTGTTTTGTGATAGGTTGGAAAAAGTGGTTTATCACATAAGTTTTAATTAGCCAACTAAGGAAATTCTCACCTTTTCGCGCTGAATTATTTTTTTCCCCATCGAAAAAAAAGTTACTACTACCATATAACGTTATCTTTTTCCCATCGAACATATGTATTTATAAAACCGTGTATTTATAACTAATTAGGCTTATGCTTAAAAGGCGTACCCTCTACCCCATCTGAAAATAGATATGTTACGCGCTATACTCAGCCACATTATTATTTTATGCAAACTAGTTTCTCCAACAAGTCGCATATATATTTTTTCGCCATTTTATGACAGGAACCAGATCTACTCCAGAGAAAAAAACTATAAGTAGATTGAAAATAATGACTAATTTTTTGTAGTATTTTGACAAGTCCTCTTGTTGTAACTAATCTCTGTAATGTCTTTTTGTCCAATGTCAAATATCATACTATACCGAACTACACTTCATTTTGAAGTATTGGAGATAAAAGATAAGCAATAAATCTCAGTAGTTAATTTATCGAACCATTTTTTTTTTTTTTTTTGCTTGTGAGAAGGAGAAAAAAAAATGTATATGGGGTAAAAAAGAGACGGATTATTTACATTGGTTGGTTTGATAATTTTAAATGATATTATAATAAACAAAAAAAAATGGGCCTATTGATAAGTGTATCGTAAACTTGAGCTTATGATCTATCGAAGTTATTTTAATAAAAGTAGATGCGGTTTATCGAAAAAGAAAACGTATACGTGCATTATGAGACTCTGGATTATCTAATAACTCAACCGTACATAAGTATTTGTATTATGTCAGAGGTAATCGATATTGTAGAAAAATTCAAGAAAGTGTTATGAGGCATATTGTGCATTTGACGTCAGTTCAAGGATTGCGTCTATGGTATTAGTTTCTATGATTGCAGAAACAAAACACTTTGGTATTCAAATGTCTACCATAGGATGAACATGATAATTAAAACGTTAATCTTTTTTTGCTACTATTATACATTTAAAAAGTACATATATCGTAGAACTTACCATCAATAAATCCTATAAAGCTTTTTCAAAAAGTTATCTAGTAGATGTATAACTAAACACTTTAATGCGATTACTAAATTTAAAAATGCAAGTTTCACGAAACCTTCAAAAGACTCACGCCCCATTTATTATTTACTAATAATATGATTAATAAAAAGAATGGTGCAAATATAGTAGATATTTAGTATGAATCAAGTTATATATATGAATAAGCGTCTAATATATTTGTAGACTTTCGAGGACTAATGTAACCGTAGTTATATTTTTGCTATAAGCGACACCACGATTTCCCTCCATCATAAGCCTAATTGTGCTATTGTCTCGTTACTATCGACACAATTGTATAAAGAGCTCTGTTGTTTACCTATAAAAATATTTACAAAACACTCTAAAAACAGATACAGTCCATCTCTGAATGACCTTTTCATAAGAGACATGGATGATTACAACCTGATTCCCTATTAGTTAACGCATAATAGCGGGTCATCGTAAAAAAAATTCCTGTCACACCTGTGGTGAATACTTAAATATATGCGAAATAACAATTTGCTTGGCTTTTTTTTTTTCTTTTTTTCTTTACTCGACAATGACTAATAACCAAAGAGATAATTTAGACAAACTATTGCTTGTCTTTGTCCATGGATTTAGGGGCTCGGATAGCAGTTTTAAGGTACTACTATTCATATTTGTCGTTACCATAGCGCTTACAAAAAAAAATAGGATTTCCCAAATAGACTTCAAACTATTCTTACAAATTCTGTAAAAGCAGATGTCAATGCAGTAGTTTACCCATCTTATAAAACTGCTGGGTAAATATATATATATATACATGTATACATACTTAACTTTAAAGTTATTAACATTGTACTCCCTTTTTGTAATTGTTAAACCAGTGATCTAAGAATAGCAGTAGAGAATTTTTCTTTATGGTTATGTAATGAAGTTTCTAAACTAGATGAAGAAAATAAACGATTAAACGGTACAGGAAAGATCATGATAGTATTGTTAGGACATTCAATGGGAGGCATTGTCTGTAAGTGATTTTTTTTTAAAAAAAAAGATAACAACAACAAAATCTAACTTTCAATACAGCTGCAGAGACTATTTTACGATTTTATAACAATACAAACAACTGCAATGATCAATTACTCGGTGCACAAATTATAGGTATGCTTGCATATGACACCCCATTTTATTCCATCAATCAAAATTTTGTAGCTGATAAAGCTTGGTCCAGTGTCGATCAAGTGAATAAGGAAGTAAGTCGATATTGGAATGCGGGGAATGCAGCAGCAGGTATTACTGCTGCTACCGTGACTACAAAGGCCATAACTGCTGGAAATACAAGAAGTACTGGTGGCGGTGCTGGTAGCGGTGGTGGTGGTGGAAAGAAGTGGGGTCTTTTTGCAGGTGTTGTAGGTGCCGCTGCTTTGGGTGCCGCTGCCTATATGGCTCGAGATAAGATATCGTCTACCATTTCGGATGCATATGAACAATTGACTTTTATTAGTGATTTAACTGATATGAATGGTTGTGACCAAAGGTATTGTATAAAATTATTTTTTATTTTATATTTTTTTTAAAAAAAAAAGTACTTAAAACTCTTTTTTTTTTTGCTAGAGTAAAAAAATTACTTCAGGTACCAAATATATTTTTCAAATGCTTTTATGTTCAGGTACGAAAAAAAAAGAGGGGGAGAGAGAGATACATACAATAAAATATATAATTAATGAGTATTTTAGTTAAAGGAAACGGGTAGTGATCATAAACCCAAAACATTTATTAAACTACCTCCGGACGATATTGCTTATTTATTCGTTCCTGTACTTTCGTCAGCTGATAATGAAATCAATGCTCATACAAGTATGTTTAACCCTAAAAAGACAGATCATTATTATGAGTTAGGTAGCGATTCTATAGCATTGATTAATGAAATGGTGGCGAGGTTCCAGCGAAAAAATGTACCTCATCCTGTTACCAATTACCCTTATTACCCACCAGCATCTTCTTCCAAACCTGCTTTTTCTGACTCTATTTCATCTCAATCCAACACACCTAAGTCAGGATCGTATCCATACTATCCTCCTCCCGGACCTGTAAAATCCTCTGGTACATCTACTGGTACAAATAACTCTGAATCCCATGAGAATACTGCTCATCAGTAATTTTTTTAGTCCTACTCCAAACCAATATAATAACAATTAATAACGTAATAATAAAATCTGATAGAAATATTAACGTAGCAGTTTTATAGAATAAAATAAAAGAAACTATTGTTATGAATTATCATAAGACTTTAAATATCGTAGGTCAATTTTGCGGCAACAAATGCTTCACCGATTGTGTTCCTGAACCCAAAAACTAAAGGCAAGTACTTATCTGGTGTTTTAAATAATAAGCATCCTAACAGATGGTCTATTCCATTATCCAAGTCGCCAATATGAGATCTGATACGAGCATAAGTTACAGGATCCTTACCAAACAAGGGTTCTTTCTTTTGCATAGATTGCAATGCAGCAACGACACCTTTGGTTAAAAGAGAAAGCGAATCAGACGCAGCGACCACTTCGTCATCTGTGATTTTAGGGCGAGTAGTCACGCAACAACTATGAGAACGTCTAATATACTCCTCCAGTAGTAATTCTTTTTTATAAATGGTAGAAACTGTACTATTATGACTTTCATCTTCTGTCAATTGGTCGATCTATACTTCATTTAGTATTTATAAAACCTTTAAGATTATATATGTTTACCGAATTCTTTAAGATTTGGAATTGACCAGTAACGCCATTGACGATAAGAAGACAGCTTACAGCATGATCAGCAATTTTGGGTTTAGTTAAATCGTCAGCATAAGCTAATAAAAAAAAGTTAAATATTGTTTGTTAATAATCATTAATAAGTACGTGCCATAAATTACAAGTAAACTTGCAGCTATGATAGGGAATGAAAACCGCATTTGGAAGAAGAATAGATATGTATTTTATTATACATTTAAAGACGAGTATTTATATACGTGTATTTATACTGCTGGTGGTTACTAGAGATAGAAGTTCTAATGCAACAGTACGTCAATGCGACGACATGTTCAACGATCGACGGTTGAATTGAAAAAATGTCCCAACTATCGAACGATATGCCATGGGTTGCTACCCATATCGTTGATATGTAAAAAAAAAAACATTCTCAAAAATAGGGGTAATAACTATAACGGGATGTCCGGTAGCTCACCCAAATACAGAATATTAATTCTCAATTAGATTAAGCGGAAATCGTACAGATATTATACATACAAAATAAAAGGTACCTGTATTAAAAAAAGTATGCTAAGTACTTTGTAAAATTTAACTTTTTGTTTTCGTTGTAGAGAACCGAAAATTCGGCTTTTATTTTAACTTTGTCAATCTTCCTTCTCGATGTTCATTCCGAATAAAAAATCTAAAAACTGAAGCGGAAGATTAAAGGCGGAAAATAAATAAGACAGAAATTGGTAGCTATGTGAAGAAGCACAATGTCTGCTACCACACACCCCTATATATTTTTGAAAAAACATTTATATAATGATATAAATCTCTTCGAAAACAACAACAAGAGTTTTTTTCTTAAAAAAAACGCTTGTATATTAAATATAATAACATTATAGATTGTTTATACAACATTTATATAAAAAAAATCCACTTTTAATTTTCTAAAGATTTTTATTTTATTTTTTCTAAAAAAAAGGTCAATTTAATTTTATTTTTCTTTTTATAATTATTTTTATATTTGTATATAAATACATAGTAAGTAGCATCGCAATATTTTATAGCTAACTAGTTATAAGCTAATTTAATATAATCTATCCATAAAGGCGTTCCAATATTAACACTTTTAAATAGATACATTATGCCAAAGGGTCGAAAATATCTTGTTGTTTTTATTTTTTAAGAAAAAGGATCCAGTAAGGTATTACTCTCATATCACAAAATATTCCAATTTTACTGATACTTCACAAAGTAATCAATACAGATTAGTAAGGACCTAAACAAAATGGAAGACATCCGGCTCTTTTTTTTTAGAAAAAAAAAATACAAGGTATTGTAATATATACACTTGTTTCTTTAAATAGGTTATTAAGTATTGGGCCATTTTCTTTAAAGAAACACAAGGTATTAATATATACACATATGCTTGTTTTACATATTCATTCAACTCATTCGTTTCCTAAAAACAGAAAAGGTAACCATTTAAACATACTCTGTTTAACAATTCAACTTATTCTTTCTGTTTATTTCTTTTTAGATATACTGTTTAAATTTCGATAACAATTATAAACATCGCAAATATCCTTACTATCGAGGTAGTGGTGTCACATTCCTTACACCTCAACAATTACCGGTTTTCAAATTTTATATTTAATAATTTTATAAGGGATGTCATGAATTTCAGTAGTAGCTTTATGCTCATGTATGGTAGTTTTATACCAATATTTATAGTAGCTTTATACAGGAGCATAGTAGCATATACACTAATAAAATTAGTATTAGACCTTAATCAACAGATCACACTAGGTCATATCCACCAATTGTCCCGCAGTTTTTATACCAATTTTACAGAAATATATTGTTTTTGCTACCAGACATTCATTTTAGTGTAGGTATATTAGAATGTTTATTCCGTTCTCTTACTAGTAGCACCGCTATAAACTTTGACAAGTATATTTACACTATTCACTTTTAATCGCATTACTTATTAATCGCTGTTTATTATATATTAGAGAACTAAATTATATTGTTACTTCTTTCTTTCACTTGTTTAATCAGGAGATGATAATTAAAGTATATTCTGCCCGTCACTTGCTCTTGAAAAGAAATAAATAAATAAAAAAAAGGCCGATCATTAAAATGCATAAAAGGCTGGAAATGTTTTTATTTTATAATGAGTAACTATATTCTTTTGAGAAGATGTTTAATCCTTGTATTTTAGATATCCTCAAGCTATCGATATAAGATTTCTTTTTCCTTTTCCTTTTCCTTTTCTTTTTCTTTTTCTTCTTTCATGCAAGTATTATTCGCTATGGTTCTAGTTCACACGGGTTTCACTGTATGAACATGATACTTTTTTTTCTTTTTTTTACAGTTAAATTTTCTTAAAAATATATATGTCAAAGAAAAAAAAGAAGCAATAAGTTGCGCTAATGCTATCTAATTTACGAAATCCACGATAAACAAATTTAAATGACGTTTCTAAAGTCGTATAACAAGATCAATGAACTTTTCCACGTAGTGAAAAAATATATTTACAATCACCGGCCCAAGACACGCAAAAAGTTAGTTTCATTTTTATAATTAAACAGAAAGCGAAGTTGTGTAACAAGGGCTTAAACGTTTGCTATGTCGTGATCGAACTTAACAAATAGCCAGTTATATTAAAGTATAGAGGATAGATAAAAGATGGTTTATTAAAATATTGTTTTGGAAGTGTCGTAGTCATAAATTGTAATAGTCACAAACTGATATAAAAAGAACAATGTTCGAATTAATAAACTCTATCTATCTTTTAACCTTTTAATTATACTTTTGGTTTTATCCTTTAACTCATATTAACAAAAGAGTTATAATCACCAGTGTCAGAGTAATTTTAATAGATGAGACTTATAGCAATAAATGTATAGTAGTAAAAAGGTAATCTTTTATTGAGTTTATATTTTAGGGTAATTTATATCTAATTTAAAGTAGTACACAGCTTATTCAATTTTAGCTGTGACACCAGCCAAGATAATTTATACAATTTATAGTACTGTCATGTCTTGGCTGGTGGTTATAACTCTTTTGTTAATATAAGTTAAAGGATAAAACCAAAAGTATAATTAAAAGGTTAAAAGATAGTGTTACGAGCTGTGTTTTTCACACTCAACAAAGCACTTTTGTCACTGCTATTCTTGTCTCTACTTATCCTGTTCAAACAATTATCCTTATTTCCTCTGTGTTACTTCTTTCTCTAAAAATCTGTTCTTGTACCTGAAATCTATACTGTTATATTTTATACTTATATCTTCGTATATGTTACTTCGATTATTTACTTTTATATTCACTCTGCATATTTCTATAACACTATTTTTAACATTTGACTATCTAGAACATAATGATGTTCAATCAATTTTATAACACAAACATTTATTCTAAATGTCTATCTTTTTGCCGAAAATTCACGGTTACTTCAATTTATATTTCATGGATACCTTGACAGGTACCGAAGGACGCTAATGCCGAACCCTTTTAATATAAATACTCTTGATTTTTCTTACTTAAATAAATCTTATCTATCTCTTACCTTATTTTCTGACTATAATACTATTCTACTAGTTTAAGTGTTCTATTTAATAGGTTCCTTGAATTATTTAAATTATACAATTCATTGTAAAAGTTTGCTTATTATCTTTTTATAATACTACACTACAGTTGGACAACTCAAAACCTGGTGCTCATTACATTTATTATTGAACTTTTTGCAAAATAATACTTTATAGTTTTTATTTACAAGCCATTACAAATCTAACTTGTAACAATAGATAGTTTATTAATTCGAACATTGTTCTTTTTATATCAGTTTGTGACTATTACAATTTATGACTACGACAGTACGACAGCTACATACACCCGTCAAAAAGAAAAAGTAACAAAAACTCTCCGACTGGGAATTGAACCCAGGTCTCCCGCGTGACAGGCGGGGATACTCACCACTATACTATCGAAGAGCATATATATTGATGAGTATTATAATTTTTATAAACGTTATAATATACAAAACACACGTGATATCCACGTGTAGCAAATATGATTGGATGAAACTATAAATTATTAATATATCTTATTTTACTTTTGATTTAATAAACAAAGCTTTTAGTTTGATTTATAATTTTATTACTTTGTTTTGAATCAACGTTCTTGAAAGAAGCAACAGGATTTGAAAAGGTAATCGTTACTACAAGAGCACTATTGAAACAGCCAATACAATCACTTTATATCTCAAATACTATTTATCGAATCTTCTTCAAGTCTCGAGCATAGATAAATCAGGAACTCTAGCTACCAACGAAACACTATCGTAACTTATCAATAGACTTTTCATCGCGCGTTGAAAACATCTCCTCTTATATACTTTTTTTTTGAGCCCCTTAACAACTCCGTGCTATTCAAAAAACAACTAATCTAGCAACAAATTTAATTAAACCAAATTCTTACTGCAGGCATCTACACACATGTCGACAGGTAATCCACCTCCTGAAAAGAAGAAAATTTTAGACATTCCTTATTTTTCACCAACCCTTGATAAGGAGATCTCAGCAGATAACATTGGCTCCAACCCTGAACCCGCTACAACTAATAGGGAAGATACAGAAAAGAATAAAAAAGATAACAAAAAAGAAAATATTAAGAAAACAAAAAAAATGAAAAAGTGAAAAAAATGAAAAATATTCCTCGGACATAAAACTTCATCGACTAAAGCAATTAGACACATGAATAAAATATGCACTATGGCTGAACGTAAAGCAATTTTACAAGCAAATAATATTAGACGAGCACATCATTTACCAGAAGATTCTCTTATGGATATGATGATTAATTAAACAACAATTAACAACAAGACAATCATACTTCAAAAAGATACACACTCTGGCAAACACGTATTCTCTTATTATTCGATTATATAGCATATTAGTTAAAGCGATAATTTGACATTGTTTATGTGTTCCAGGATAAGCCGAAAGAAAAATTAAAATGTGAAAGAAATCTATCTTTAAATCGATTATTAGCGGTGCTAAAGTGGGGAGTCCTGAAGAAATCTACCCTTAAATAGAGCTGCTGTTTTATGACTAGGTACAGGAATAAAAGTTTTAAGTATACCCTATTGATATATTTAGAAGAGGTTATAAGTTATCTCTACTTAAAAAGACTACGTATAAAAAAAAAAACGAAAAAAAGCAGTCATGAAACATAATAAAAACGTGAGCTCTTAAAAAGGTTCAGCATTCATCTTTTTTTTTTTTACCTGATTGAAAAAGATGCTTCCTTCACTTGGACTATTTCAAACAATTCCATGTCCTCTATACCCGAACTGCAGCAGAAACCCCTGTTTCTTTTCTCATACACGTACGAGACCAACACGAGGTAAAAACAAAAAAAAACCCTTTTTTTTTTCGAAGCCTTTCTGGTTTATTTATTAAAAAAATAAATAAAAAAATACATAGATCGTCCAAGCGAAGCAGTAAAACGTCAAAAGATAGAACCTACAAAAGTCATTGAACGAAATAAACCAGTGGATGCAGCTAACAAAGTAACTCCTTTGATTCCAAATAGTAAATATATAGACATATATTTCTAAAAAGTCAAACAATCGAATAACACGTCTCTTTAAAAAAAAGTCATCAAACCAATAGTGGTAAAAGAAAAGTTGGCGGTTAAAGAGAAATTAACAGAATCGCGTGCACCACCATTATCCAATGTAGAATCTAGTACGGGATTTGAGTCAAAGAAGCGAACTGCTCATACCGCTAGTGTAAGTAATAATCAAAACGGTTCTTTGCTCAAAATAACAATATTTTATCAGTTTAAAACGAAACCTACTGGACCACCTGCTATTACACCTTCTGCCAAATATAACATACCATTAAAAGTTCGACAGGTAAATTTAAAGTGTGTGTGTGTGTGTGTGTGTTTGAACAAAGGAAAAAAAATATATATATAAAAACTAAAAACCACCAAAAAAGCTTATTGCCACCAAAATCTACGAAGTATATGCACGTATTTATAAACCGATTACGGATAAACACCCTACATTAGCGACAGAACACACTAAACGACAAGAAGAAAAGATTCTTTCTAGTACGACCAACCTTGCAGGATATAAGCAAATGGCCATGTCGACCATCATGAATTTAAAAAAGAGACCGGACAGTACAGGATCACGAGATATTGGAATAGATGATGAATGGGTTGACCCTATTGCTACCAAGAAATCGGCTACGGTTTTATACGAAAAGGGACAGCAACATCTGGTTTCTGTGGATATGCTGAGGAGATTAGAGTACCCGTTACCTGAATTATTAGATGACCCTTATGAAGCACATACGGCTATGGTAGGCACAATTCATGCATGTGATCGTTGTAAACAGGATTATTTGATCAAGGACGTATTGGATAAAAATGATATGGATGCATGTGTGTATCACCCTGCGCGTATTAAAATAATGAAAGTAGATGGTTTAAAAGAGAAAGTATACGGATGCTGTCAAGATGAACTAGGAAGTACTGGATGCTCTCGTGGACCACATGTTTATAAGGATAGTGATCCAAGTGTTTTGCATCAAAAGATACGGTATGTCCGCACACCAGTACGTGATAGTACTTCTAGTACGAGACAGAATATTGTCGCATTAGATTGTGAGATGGGTTATACAACGGCTGGTATGGAATTGATTAGATTAACTGCTGTAGATCAAGATATGAAAGTTTTATTGGATGAATTGGTATTACCGAGTAATATGATTATTGATTTAAATACTGCTTACAGTGGAATCAAAACATTAGAAGGTGTAAAATATGATTTAGATGGCCTAAGAAAAGAATTGTTCAAGTATATTGATCAAGATACAATTATTGTTGGACATGGTTTAGAAAATGATATGAATGCATTAAGAATTATTCATACAAAGATTATCGATACTGTAGCAGTAAGTTTTGGTTTAGTACGATTTATATGAATATATACTTATCTTTTTGGTTTTAAGCTATTTCCACATAAAGCAGGACTTCCTTATAGAAATAGTCTACGTGGATTATCTTCGGCTGTATTAAAAAAGTTTATTCAAACTGGTACAGATGGTCATGATTCATTTGAAGATGCTCGTGTTTGTATAGAATTGTTACAGGCCTTTATAAAAAAGCAGGATAAATTAAAAAACAAATGAATAAATTAAAACTTTGGAATCATAAACAATAAACAACCGTATAAATACAATCATTATCAAGTTTTTATCCTTTTTTTTTTTAACGAATTGTAAACTTGATTAAACAATGCAGTTGTAATGCAACGATCCTCACTCACCCCCTCCCAGATAACTGAATTGCATTTCCCTTTTTTTTGTATGTGTATTTTAATTCATAATCTGTTTTTGTGTGTGTGCGTGTATGTGTATGTGTGCATGTGAGTTTTTATTTTAATCAACTATCTAACAAAGAAAAAAGTCCATTGTTCACAAATAAATAATAAGAAAAAAGAGAGAGACAACTATTGTATTCTATCAATCGAAGAATGCAAATCATTAAAATGGATTCAAGGAGAATTTTTCTTTTTTTTATAAGGAGAGTTGTTAAAAAAAAGTTGTTAAAAACCTTCTTTATTTTTAGTTGACATTAGGAAATTCAATGCTTAGAAAAAAAAAGTATTTTCAAACAATCATGCATCTTTGCTGAATAAACGACTGACTTTGTTTTTCTTTTTTCCCTTTATTTCTTGTTCCCCTTTTTTTCTTCTTCTTCTCTCCTTTCTTCTTCTTTTTTTTTTTTTTTTTTTTTTTTTTTTTTTTTTCATAAAAAAAACTATACGCATATAAAACACACACAAAAAAAAAAAAGGTCATGTCTGTAACCACTTGTGACGATTTTACTTCAGTTGGAGATGTAGTGGACTGGTTTGCTAATGAGGAAGGTCGTCATACCTCCATGTCGGGAAACCAAACACAAAAATCAAATCATTATAGGATCTCACTTCATAGTATAGACGACGATGAATTAAGAATGTTTCAACGTGATTTAGTAACACCTGCACCTTCCGTTTGCTATGATGATATAACGTCTCGTAATATACTTAACCAAAGACCTATTCCAGCCAGACCCGCTTCAAGGGCGGAAAGTGTCATGTTATTTAAAAAGATAAACAATGGTATTTTTTTTTACACAATTAAATTTATATATATATACTTATTCTATTGTCTATTTAGGTGATGAAGTTGTTTCGGTTGATTTGGTGTCTAGTGATTTAAGAGACTTTTTAGACACAGACTTCATGATGGATGGTATATTATCTCGTCCTGTAAGCAGAACTACTATATTTAAAAATGCAAGGTAAAACTAAAAAACAAACAACCATACATGGACATAAATCTTTACTTTTTATATATATTATTCTGCAGTAAAATACAAGACATTAATAAATTCCGTAATACTCTGCAAAAGAGAAACGATTTATTACCAAGGAAGAAGTTGGAGCCTTCATCACTCCGAACTCTAGCCAAAGATATATCTGCTCAAACAGATGATTCCTTACAAAAGAGAAATGATTTGTTACTAAAGAAGAAGCCTGAAATCTCATCACTTCGAACTCTTGCTGCTCAAACAGATGATTCTTTACAAAAGAGAAATGACTTGTTACAAAAAAAGCTTGAATCTTCATCACTTCGAACTCTTTCTCGAGATACTGCCGCTCAAATAGATGATTCTTTAAAAAGACATTACAATTGCTCCTATATAACACCACCTAAATCCTATAAAAAGAATCAACTTGAAACTGTACCTCATCTTCGCCCTAAAACTTTTACTAAAAGTTTTGTCTCTGAGCCAGGTAATTTTATTGTTACACATTTCCCCTTTTTTATATATATACTATGTGTGTGTGTGTGTGTGTGTGTGTGTGTGTGTATACTAACATCTATTTGTTTTAGTACATGAACAAAGGTTGCCTGGATCAAGGTTACGTGGATCAAGGTTGTCTGAGCCAAGGTTATCTGAATCTACGTTATATGAGCCAAGGTTGTCTGAGTCTAGATTACATGACTCTAGGTTACATGAATCAAGGTTACATGACACTAGGTTACATGAATCAAGATACGCTGAGCCAAGGTTACCTGAATTAAGGCACTCTGAGCCAAGGTTACCCGAATTAAAGTACTCTGAGCCAAGGTTACCTGATCCAAGGGTACCAAAGTTAAGACACACTGGTGAAGCAAGGTTGTCTGAATCAAGATTTACTGAGCCAACAAGGTTACACACAGAACCAACAAGGTTAACAAGAAAGGCAGGATTTAATACCGATAGCAAGACGAGACAAAGAGACCGAGAGAGATCCGAAACAGAATCGTCTTCTTCGTCATCAGAAGAAGAAGAGTTCTGGATGCAGAGATCATCTCAATTACTAAAAAATGTAAAAAATGACCCGATACTAGAGACTTTGGGAAAATTGAATCCAAAAAGTACACAAGAACCAAATTATACCATGCCTTCGGGACATTATTCATCACCCATATTACATCATCGATACTCTGTACCTAATAACAGATTCTTAAGTACTGCTGAACAACATGCATTCGAATACAAATCTTTATCTAGCTCAAGAGTAAAGGTAAAACTATAATATACGTTGTAACTGCTGTTCAAACTAACTGATAATCTTAAACTAGTCTCATTATACAAAGACTACGGAAGTAGCTGATAATGCTAAACAGGTATTGGCTGGTATTAGAGAGCGAAGAAAGAGCGCCATGGTGTTGGAAAGCCCAAAAGTAGAAACAAGTACTCGTTTTCAAAATTCTCAACAACAAGATCACACACAGGTATCTGACTTTAGATCTCGCTTACAACTTCACAGAGAATCAATCTCCACTAGTCATAGCAATAGCTTACGTCGTAGTCAACCTAACAAATACATACCTAATACCAATATAAGAAGATACTAGTTAAGAAACCATAAAGTACATACATTCTTGACTTTTTGATTAATTTTCTATAACTCTCTTTATTTAACTATACCGAGTTACTCAATTCTTTTTCTTTTACCTATATACGTAACTAAAAAAATAAAATAAAGAATAGAGTATTTAATGGTATCCATATAATTTGTTTTTACTGTACCCTTAGCCTCGTGCTATTGACAGGAGATAGAATGATAATCAGACACGCAGGTCTTTAAATCCGGAAGTTGTCACATCGTCTACTACTAGCGCTGTTTTAAAGCCGGATATGACCCGTAATTGCATCTAAATATGACCTGTTTTTTTCTTTTTTGCGCTCTCTATGCACCAAATCCACAATGCTGACAACTTTGAGAATCATGTATTTTAACCGATACCGGTTCTTTCAATCCAAGCGATACGCACATACACATTATTTGAGATTACTCGAGATTTGAACCGCGTGAAAAAGTGTTGAATCAGTTAAATTGACCCAATCAAATGTAGCACAAAAAGAAAAACAAAGCCAACACTAATTTCAGAAAGCGTCAAAAAGTACTGTATTTGCTCGCAAAGTATTCAACTGTTCACTGCCTCTATTTTTAACTCTGTTAATTTAGAGATATGTGGCGCGCGTATCATTCTGTGTAACTAAAGGCTAAAGGCTTATACATATAAAGGGTTTTTTTTTTACAAGTAACCAAAAAAGTTCCCGGTTTCCTCTTTTTTTTTTTTTTTTGGTTTTCTTCGTTTTTTTTAATAAAGTTTTTTTTTGAAGTATATAATAGATAAAAAAAAAAAAAATGGATCAACATGTTACTACGACCGAAGTACCTTATTATACCTCTGCACCTACCATTATACCCACACCTTCCACTTCTTCAAATTTAATATATACACAAGACGCTCAATACCATGTTCCTTTTCCCCCTCAACAACAACAACAACAACAATACATGTATAATACAATGGATAATCAAAATATGATACATCCTGGACCATACCCATCTATTGATTTTTTTTATGAAACGCCTCAACAACAACAACAACAACAGCAACAACAACAACAGCAGCAGCAGCAACAGCCTCAACAACAACAAGATATCAACTATACAACTGCAACAGCAGCGCCAAGTTATCAAATACCAACAACAAATGTAAGTGTTACACATCATGTCGTGAGTTTTTTTTTTCTGTTTAATAATAGCGTTTTTTTTTATATTAGACAAGAGCGACAGAAAGAAGTACAAGTACAACTCAATCAAGTGTTGACGATGACTATGTTCAAAATCTCGCTAATGAGTTACAACATACGAAACAACTGCTAAGTCAATACCAACTAAGAACTGAACAGTTAATGAGTCTAGTAGAAAAACAAACCACTAAAATAAATGAACTACGGGAACAACTTGCTGATAAAAAAGTGTAATTTTTTTATACACATACAAAAAAAAAAAAACTATAAATAACAATAAAAATGAATATATTTGTTTACGCGTGAAAAATAAGGTGGTTTTTTCCTTTAGAAACTCCGTACACATACACACACAAAAACTTCAAAGACATTATTATTTCATTTCATCTTGCTGTATATTTATATATATATATAAAAGTATACATGTTACAAATAGAATAAATACATGTATAATAAAAATATTTCTTTATTCTACTTTAGCTTCATCTCTTTTTTTTTTACACAGTAAGCGGGAACTAAATATTTTTGCTGTTGTAACTTTTTTTGTGGCAGATATTCGATCTTTACGCGTAGGGGGAGACAGGGGTCAAACCAGATGAAGACCATCATATATTTTTTACTGTCATACTACATAAAACTACGCATTGCTGAACATTGATTACTCGTCTCTTTAGTGATATTAACCAAGTTCTCTTTTTTTTTAAAAAAAAATAGACTAACTGTAATTTTTTTTTTAGTGTCAGTGCTTCGGGAGCAACTAATTTTTTGCATAAAGTTAACTTATCATTAAAAGGTATGTCGAATTTGTTAAGTACAATTAAAATGAATACCGTTATAACACCCGTGTGTAACAAATAAGTATTAATAGACCATGTTAATGTCATATGATTATAATCAGTAGTTATTAATACATATTACCCGGCATAAACCAAAAACTTTCCATTCTTTCATAAACGTCTTTAAAAAAACTATTAGGTATTCTTATAGTGCATGAATCATCAAGTAACCTTCCGCGGTCATATACGACTACTTTTGGGTTATCTACATAAATATTTTTCAGATAGTCGTATAGCGCCACCAAACAAACATTTTCCGTAGTACTAATGCGTCGAAGCTTATCTAATAAATAAATAGTTACAGTCCTGAGTAGTTTTTTCTTACTATGAATATCTCCATCAACTTCCAATTTTTTTATTCTACTTTTATTTCTACTGGTATATATCTTTTTGCTGAATAAATCGCTTGCTTTACTGTTGAACGAGAATAAAACTATGGTCTACAAGTAGCCTACTATGTAGTGTATCACACATTATAGAAAGAATATTAACTCTAACACGATCTTTCTCTAGACCAGGCATATCCAGCAATGGCATAACCTTCTTTTTTAAAATCACGAGTGTATTTTCTTCGTAATACTCCATATATGTGAAAGCATTCTTAAGCATATCTTCTATAGTGGCATTTACTGATTAATATATCTATACGTTCATGAGCACGTCAGCTTTGTGGGGGAAAAAAAGTAACTATCTTGGTGCATGAAAATAAGTTTGAGCAAAAATTTATCATTATTGATTATAGCCCACCTTATGCTAAGAACGCCATACTGTTCTAGAAGCAACTTTTATTGTAAAAATACGAGTAATTCTTATGAGAACTCTCAGCTCTTATTTGTTTTTCTTAAGCAAGATACAGGTGATATCTTACACATGAGTTAAAAAAACAGGCACGGTTCCGGACAGTGCACACTTTTAACTCCATCCAAGCCATAAAACGTTTGAAAATCCGCTTTTGGTGCTGTTTTAACTCACCGTAATCCCAGGCTATATTTTTTTTTCTCTTTCCTTTTTACTCTTTTTTTTATACGTACAGTTATAAAAATGAAAAAGACAACAAGACGGTCAAAGAAGAAGCCATCTCAAAAAGCCAGGTCTATTGACAACAACGCCAAAAGCGAAGAGGACCAAGTACCCGAAGAACCCAGAAAGGAATGGACACCATTACAATTAGAACAAGTAGAATTAACAAAGCAACTTGAAGGTTATATTAAAGAGTTTGAAAAAAAGTTGAATAGCCTTAGTTTTAAACCAACTGAAAGAGAGACTGTTATTTTATTTGTTATACATTTACACCCAAGGTTCAAACGTTTAGTTGAACCTATGGAACCCAGTTTAAAAAATTGGATAGAGGCAGCTGATTTAGCTCGTAACCACTGTACCAGAATTTCTGTTATATTAGGTTGCGAAAGACTGGATATTGATCCCATGTTTCGATCCGCTGAAACAAAGGCTTTACTTTGTTCAGGATATTTTGTTTCGTCTGATTCTCCATCAAAGAGTATGTATCTTGGTGCAGAATCTATTGGTCATTTATTAAGTCCAAACGATATACCCAATGCACCTACCACCAGCGGTGAAGATTCTTCGCTAATTGAAGAAGTTATGCATGTAGATACAGTAGCGAATACAGAGGTAATAGAAGTAGATAAAAATGAAATAACAGTATCTGCAAAGGAAGAGATAAAAACAAAAGAAGTGGTGGTTACAAGCGAATCATCAAAAGAAGCGGCGCCTATAAAGGAGAAATTGCCAGCAAAGGAAAAAATGCCAGCGAAAGAAACAACACCTACGAAAGAGAAAATGCCAGCACATGTGAAAGAGAAAATGCCCGTAAAAGAAGATTCACCTGCAAAAGAATCAGTTACATCGCCTGTTAATAAAGAAGCTCCTACCAAAGAAGCTTTATCTGTAAAAGAATCGGTGCCTATCACCAAAGAATCCGCATCTACCACCAAAGATTCAGTACCTATAAAAGATCCAGTACCTACCACCAAAGAAACATTGTCTTCTAAAGAAGCACCAACTGCTAAAGAAATAATAACAATCTCTCCTGACGAAGAGAAACCGCAGACAAAAGTAAATACCGACAAAACAGATACCACCGAAGAGAAAAAAGATAAAGGAAAAGGAGTGAAAGAAGAGCCCGTCAATAAAGAGAATATACCTTCACCTATAACTAAAAGTGCGGTACAGGCCCGAATTCAACAAGCAGTAAAGAATAAAAAGGAAAAAGAGAAAAAGACGGTACCACCATGGATTACAGCCGTGAAATCAAACGGTAGTTTAAACAGTAGTAAGAGTGTATGTTATCGAGTACCTGAGGAACATGCCGGTGTAAATTTAACGTTTTTGGAGTTGGAAGTAAATGGAAAGAAAGTAAAAGGGTTATTAGCTAAATTACGCTGGGGAAGTTCAGCCATGTCGTTAGATTGTGTTAAACGATTAGGGCTTGATATGATGGAAACAGATAATTTTTGTATATCCACCGATTTTGGTAATGAAGATACGATTGGTATATTGAAGCTACCCATTGTTCATCCGGCAGATCCTCATATTAAATCAGAAATGGAAATACAAGTATTACCAATGATTTACGGTGGTAAAATCGACTTGGTTTTAGGCGCTGATTTCTTTTACTTTTTTAACCCTACTTTAAATATAAAGTCTAGAGCTATTCGGTTTTTGGATAAAGAAACGCCTTATATTGTTAGTAAAATATAAAAAAACCTATTTTGTGCAACTACAACTTAGAATAAATATTGGTTCTCCTACACTCTGCTATTTTTGCCCTTTCTCTCTTTCTTCCCCTCCCCCCCCTTTTTTTTGAACACATACAACTAAAAACCAAAATATGTGGAGATCTTGGGTTGATAGAATAAACACTATCAACAAAATACCAGAGGAATCACATTTGTCTAAGCAAGACTTGATAAAGTAATAACCCCCCCCCCCCTTTAAACAATATGTCGCTTATATACTCATCGTTTTTCTTTTAAAAAAAAGACAAGAGCAACAACAGGCACATTTTCGTGACATTTGGCAAAAGTGCAATGACTTGTTATCTAGTGAACAGGTAATACTTAAACGCGCATACACATACGCACATACACACGAACACAACAGACAAGTTTTTAACAGTTAGTATAAAATAGGAACGTTCGGATTCATTTTTAATGGAGTTACTTCCGTTCTTTTGCTCAACCTATGAACAATTCGGGGTTAGTTTTACATTTAACACCATTCCAGATGACCGCACCTTTATTGGTTTAATAGCAAAAGAGTTGATTTGCGGTATACGTAAAGTTCCCGAGCATAAAAGTAAAGCAGAGTCCAGTCAAGGTAAAGTAATTTTTTTAATATATTCCAATGTATTATGAGGCTGAGAAAAGTATTATTATAATAGCATTGATGGATAATTTAAGGTCAAAATCCCACTTGTACAATGTGATACAAGCTATTCGAGTAGTCTCTTTTGGTCCCGTAAGTATTTTTTTTTTCTTAATTGAATTAATAAGGGCAATCAAACTTATAGACAATATATATGTATATGTTTTTAGGAGTCAATTGTTATATTGATGTTACAACAACGTATTCCATCTGTTATTATCAAACTGTTTCGATCTTTTATCGATTTATCGCCAGATTATTACGATATTCAATATGAAGATGATATGGAAATTGCAAGTATTGCAGACACAGGTGATATTATAGCAGATATTTTAAAGCAGTTTGTTCAAAATCAATCCGTGTTACATCGTTTGATTGCTGAAGATACATTTTTTATGATTATACGTATCATGTCTGCTAAACCTGCAGATACCATTTCTCAAGATAAGGAACCACATTACATGACTTGGAAATACAGGTAACAAAAAAGATTCATTTTAACTTTTTTTTTTTTTTTTTTTTTTGTATGTGTTACTTATTTTTTAATGCCGGGTGTAGAACTGTAGACATTTTAAAATCTATAGATATAAATGGAGAAGTGATTCAATACCTTCATAGTCGTAGATGTATTGATACTATGGTGAAAGGATGGAAGGATTGTACGACAAAGGATGATTTGACACTTGTTGACCACCGTGAAATCATATTGGGCTTAGATTTATTATATTACCAGTTTCGTGGCTCCGATAAAATACAGTTCTGTGTATTATTTGAAGAGATGGTTCAGTCTGGTGGTTATCAAGTGTTATCTAATTTACTTAAAATGGGTCCATTTAATCAAACTATTCTAAATTTAAAGGTAAATAATAACAAATATCATTAAAGTTTCAATTATTAATTTTAAAAATGTAAACACAAAAATAAGATGGAGATAATAAATAGACTTGTAGAGCTTTCATTTGTGGGTAAAATAAGCCCAATACCATCCATGTCGGATGGTTTACCTTATCAACACGCAGGTAAATAATTATTACTTTTTTATTCAACTTTCTTGCAATTATTAAAAATCAATGTGAAATAGACTTTTCAACCCCTCAACCAAAGGGCCAAACAGGTAATTACATATATTTATAATGATAATAATTGTATTCTCATCAATTTATATGTGTGTAGATAAAATCGTTAAAAATATTCAAACATTTCAGTGTTTATTGAATACTTTTTTATACCCACCCACTAAACATGAATTACCAGTATCTTTACAGATCGCTTTATTTGAAGCCATGAAGAGAATCATTGAAAGTCATCCTTGCAACTATTTCGTTATAGAATCAACCAACTCTGTACCTCAGTTAATAGAAAGTATGGAAAACTATGATCCAGAGGTACAGAAAGGGATAATGGATTTGATACGATTTATTATGGTCGATCTTAATTTTGTTCCTTTAAAAGAAATTGCTGTTTTATCATTACACCTTCAAAGTAAGTTCTTCAACCATATAAAGAAAAGAGAGTGTGTGTGTAACTTTTATTTTTATTTAATTAAGGTAGCTCATCGGGAAAAGTAGTATCGTTGATCTGTAGTAGCTTGGCAGAACTAATAAATTCATCACCCAAATTTTTTGTTGTTGTACAAGAGGCTGGCCTCCTTAATATTATGAGCTTGATGCTTTCGGATGTAACAGAGAAACTTGAAGTTAATGATGCAACACAAAATGATGAGTTTTTAGATCATGTGTTGATCCATTTCGATCAAGTAATTGCTTGTATCATAGCCATGACTTCAACTCCTACCAATGTTATTACTTTTAGAAAATCGTAAGTTTTTTTTGATTTTTTTTTTTGATGTAGTTTTTTTTGTTAAAAAAAGAATGTTTGTGTAATGTAGTTATCGGGGTAACTTGTTTGATTTGCTTCAATATCCAAAGACTCGTATTGGCGCTTTAAGGTTATTTGAAAACTTATCTAGCCATGCTTATGATCCAAAATCCGGTTCGCCTCCACTTTCTTCTTCGCCTACCGATACTGCATCACCTGGAGCCGAAGTAGGCAATACATTCAGTCGAGTGATGGAAGCCATTCAATTTATTCCTCGTGATGACCTTGATTTCCGTCTTGAAGTTTTAAAAACCATTTATCGCATCTTTAAAGCACATCAATCCACGCGTGATATATTTCGTCGCGTAGGCGGGTTTGTTAGTCTGGTATCCATGATTGTAGCATTAGAAGGTGCGTTTGAAGAGCCGGAAAGATTCTTTAATGATACAATCAAAGATGTTGCTACTGTTCGCACCAAAATAATTTCTGTTTTACAAACAATTTTCGCCGTATTAGCTCAATCTATGCATCATCATTATATCAACAAGAATTATTTTTTAAAGGACGTTGGGTATGTGTCATTGGAAAATGCTATTACGTTAACTGGTGCATTAAATAAGGACTGTATACCGCATCAAGTGTTTGGTATGTTGTTTGCGTTTGCTATAGACGACACATCGGTTTATGATCTCTTCGTGGATGAAACAGGGTTAGAGCAAAGTGATACGGCTGTCACGCTTGATTTACTTCGTCGTATTGAATTGATTCTAAAATCATCTTCTGTCAAAGTTGTTAATTCGGAAATCACACCTACCATCTTTCATTTACAAAAGTGTATTTCGGAACACGATATTCAGCTCTCGCAGGCTATCTTGTGTGCTTTACATGCTTTAACCCAAGCAAGTAGAAGAAATCAAATTAAAATGAATCGAAGCGGATTGATTTTAGAGTTATTAGAACGTGCGTTCCCAGCTGACGTCGCCGAACAAGAAGGTCAAGGAGACGTGATGGAAAAGGAAATGATTTTACAGATTATCAAGAAACTTATGAGTATGGGTGTAAGTTATCAAGAACTTCAATACTTGTTTAAACGATTTAATATTGGTCCTGATACGAAAGACCTTCAAAGCCCTGATGGATTAATGGATTTGATCTTACAAGGTGCTTCACGTAGTAGATGGCCTAATTTCATTCAATTTGATATGAGCTCAAATGACTCTGCTTCGTTGCAAATCCCTCAATTAGCTCAATTCCCACCTACTGGCTATACGTTATTATCTTGGGTTCATATTGAACGTCAAGACGATTTTTCCAATTTGTCTTTGTTTAGTGTATTGGAGAATGAACTACCTTTGCTCAAGATATACGTTGATGCGAAATCAAAAATGCTACATGTATATAATACGTATTCTAAATATGATATTGTATTTAAATCGTTTGAGTTCCATGTTGGGTTCTGGTATCATTTGGCACTTGTACATCACAAGTCTCGATTATCACTGAAGTCCAGTACAATGACTTTGTATGTCAATGGCGTTTGTATTGAACAAGTCAGCTGCTCTTACATCACTCCTTCTGTTCCTACTAACACGATCAAGGCTGTTATTGGTACATTAGGTGATACTCTTATCTCAACCTCTGACTTGGTTTGGAACTTGGGCCCTACTTATTTGATTTCAGATACGTTAGAAAAAGAAGCCATCAATCTTTATTTTAATTTGGGTGCTAGATACAAATCATTGTTCCAAGATTCTCTAAGGCAATTTCAAACGTATGAAGCTGCTACTTGCTTATTCTTGGCGTTACGCAGTATGTCTAAACCGTCTAATCGACGTGAATCGTCTCAACAATTGGCAACAGCTATCAAGAGCGCATCGATTCAAACTATTGCAGAAAGTAAAATATTGTTTGCTTTCTTTGCTTGTAATACCTTATCAGAAGGTACTAGAACTGGATTGACTTTGACAGGTATTAGTGAGGCTACTTCAATTACTATTTCGGCAGAAGTAGGTAGTTCAAGATTGATATTGAATTCGGCTATTCCTAAATTGGATAATGCAGTGTATATGCCTGAAAGTATGGGGTATCTTATCGGTGAACCTATTGTTGCTTATCCATTTGGACTGGATGAATCGATTTGGAAGATTGGTGGGTGTGCAATTGCTTTAAAATTAATTGAACAATCCCAAGTAAGTTATAATAATTGAAAAAAAAAAATCAGGGTAGTTTTCTAATTGTTTTTTTTTGCTGTTGTTAGAACGCAGAAACCTTAAGTAAATCTACTGCTATTTTGTTTGAAATTATTCGTTATTCTTGGAGAAACTCTGAAGATATGGAGAGATGTCATGGGTACGAAATTTTAGCTTATTTATTGAAACAAAAGCGAGAATTAATTACGGTTGAATTATTTGAATTGTTATTGACATTTATTGGAAAAACACCTCAATCACCAGAGTAAGTGCTATAGTGAAATATTATTATTTTATATCCACTAACTCACCTTCTTCTTTTTTTTTCCTCAGGGATTCTGTAATTAATAACCCTCTAGCATATCGTTTTGTTATTTTAAACTTTGAAATTTGGAAAAAGACATCTATTCCAGTCCAAAGAGCTCAACTTGATCAATTCATCTTGTTTTTAAATACAAGTAAAATGAGAAACTTTAATTCTAGACGTTTACCAAAGATTCGTAAGTAAAAAAAAAAAAAAAAAAAAAAAAGCCTTGAAAACTTGAAAAAAGATAATCTAACATATTTTTATAGATCTTGTAAAAAAAGTTCTTTTGGCATTTAGAATGAATATTTATGCTAAAGAACTTATACCTCACCTTATCGATTCTTTGAAAGCTATCATGCTGAGTAATTGGAATACAGAAAGTATTAGAGCTGTTGCTACTTTTTTGGCATCTACTGTATCTAAAGGTATTTTTTTAGAAACAAAACATTAATATATGATACCAGTGATTAACTATTATCTTTTGGGTGTAGCTTCTTCCGTTCCTTCCTCCGCAAAAGCTCCTCGTCTTGTTGGAAGATCCGACAGTACTCATTCTACTAGCAGCGTAGTTACTGACGCTGAAGGACTAGGTACTTCTATTGAAATGATCACAGATGCAAAACATAGTGGTCAAACCAACAAAACAGTTCAAATGCGTAACATTGTACTTGAAATGCTTCACGATATTTTGTGCGATAAATCAAACGGACCTGAATACGTCAACAAATTTGCAGTTACCATAACCAACAAGTGGCCCTTACTATTCTTTGAGCCCAATTTAAATCCTTTTACTGTGGTTTTAGCATCTCGTATCTTGGCTAGAATTTGTACCTCACAAGGACCAACCTATGTAAACAAGTTTAGAAATATATCTGAAGGGTTTTTGGTGTTGCGCAACTTATTACCTAGTTATTGGAATCTGTCACAGTTACATGAGACATTGATGGTTATGATGATGGGAATTGATATTTCGGATTATCCTATTTACGACGCATTTGATATCAATAATTTACGTACTTGTTTGCATGATAGCCAAGAAGTAAGTAAGTTAGCTATCCCTGATGTGTTACCGATTATTATAGCGTTATGGGATGAAGGTAGAAAAGTGGTAGAAGGACCCAAGACACCGGTGTTCCCTCCAATCTTGCGAAGTCCGTTACGTCCTCGAAGTAATAGTTCAGCTATTCGACCTGTCAAAGAAAAAATCAGTAAGGAAGTAAGTGAAGCCAATCGAGCATTGATCTCTCGATCGTTGGATGCGTTTATTCAACTGTTTGATGAAATGTACGATTCTCGACCTGTGTTTAGAGAAGCTTGCAGTAAACAAGATGTAGTAGATTGTATTGTTCATATTTTGTTCTCGTCAGTTTGCCATACCAGTAATATGACTTCTGAAGATGAGTTGAATTCAAAAGACGTTGTGCTCACCAATTTTGATTTGGACCATACAGCTTCACCTTCCTCAGCCATGTCTTCGCCAATTGATGGCTCCCCTTATTTTGACAGATTTAGAGATAACGATGATACTGCGTCTATTGAAAGTGGTAATACCAATTCTGGAAGTAGTATTATTAAAAGAGGTGGTACATCTGCTTTAACTACAAA
Organism: Helicostylum pulchrum; assembly: GCA_025677825.1. NCBI lineage: Eukaryota > Fungi > Mucoromycota > Mucoromycetes > Mucorales > Mucoraceae > Helicostylum > Helicostylum pulchrum. The sequence goes on from JAIXMO010000044.1 coordinate 148,177, forward strand.
GACTTCACCTCATGTCTCAAAACGTGGACATGCATTTATGACAAAATTAAGGTAGAATTATTATTATTTTTTGCTGGGGGATTTATATAAAAAAGACTAACTTTTTTTATCTTTAAAAAGATCTGCTTCTTGGAGTCAAGGAAGTAATTCAATTCCCAACAGAGTTTTACAGGATCCCATGTTGGATTCCTTATTAAATTTTGTTGTGGATATTTGTATACAATCCATTGTAGACCCTCAAAGTAAAAACTTAAATGGTCTTACACTAGTATTTTCGGTAAGTTTTTTATATGCATATACAATTGATAAATCAATATTTTAATTGACTCTTTTTTTTTTTGACGTAGGCTTTCCCTCCGAGTACACACGAGCAGCAATTGGTATTTGAAAGTTATTTAATGACACACATCGCACAAAACATGAAGAGTACACTTCAACTAGAGATGGAATTATTGCTTGATCCCCGTGTCTTGTCCAACGTATCTAAATTCGCACAATTGGCTGCAGATGCAGTTATCCAAGGCCGATTCAAGGAAGGTGGAACAGAACAAACCTATGACCTTTTAGCTACCATTTTAGAAATATTACATATGGATGAGTTCTATAGTAAATATGGATCGAGCGATAGTTCTTTGGTAACACTGTACCGCGCATTTAATCGTATGATATTGGTTAAGATTTCAGATTTGGAGTATGGTGAATTAGATACGGTAAAGACAACTGCGTTCCTCGAGTACTGTATTCATCATCAAAAGATTATTTTAAGTGCTAAGAATAGTGATACGGAGTTTATGAAGTGCTTCTGTTATCATCTTTATCGATATTTGCTTTCTAATGATGACAAAGTTAGAGATGCTGCTGCAAATGTAAGTGCCCCCCCTTTTTTTTTTTTTGAAAAAAGAATATATAGATATGATATTGATCTGAGCGTTCTTTGTAGATGTGGAAGCTATTGGTTTTACAAAAACCTGATAGTGTTTCGGCTGTATTTAATATTCGTGTCAAAGGAATCGAATCAGAAGAATTAATTGATGGGTTCAAACAAATGCTTGAAATGGTAAGTTTTGGAGGAGTGTTCTTTCATATTCATGTATATTCCTCAGTATGTTAACCTTCTCCTCCTCCCCTTTTTCTTCTTTCAGGACCTTGAATCGTTTTATAGATGGCTAGACTCACGCAAATTCGAACTCAATATTCTATTTAATGAACATATCTCTAAATCATGGGAGAACACAATTATGCAAGAGCACAAGTACAGTCGAGAAACTTTTAAAGGTTACATCACTAAACGAATCAATAAACTCAAGAAACTTCAAAAGCGAGAATACTATGAACGAGAAATCATGCTAGACTATACCACCAAAACATTAACTTGGTCTCAAAGTATTCAAGAAGTTGAAATGAGTCGATTCACCAAGGCGTTACAGGATTCTGATGGTCATGAAAACTTTATTCAAAGTGAATGGACTCGTCTTTCAGCAGATTTGATGAGAGAAAGAGCTGTTTGGGGACCTGAAAAGTCAACTGATTTGAAATGGAGATTGGATTATACAGAAGGTCCTAATCGTATGCGAAAGAGATTACAGTATATTTCTAATAACGATTATACTTCGTATTTACCAAAGCAAACACCATTGGCTTCTTCGAATGCATCTGTTACTACAAAGGCAGTTTCGAATATTACTAGCAAGACATCTGTGGATATTGATATGGAATTAACAGAGGGTCCTGGTTGCACATCAGATAGCGAACAAACTTTGAACGACGAAATGGAAAAGGACGATCAAGAAGAGGATGAACAAATTTCTTACGAAGAAGATAAGAACCGTAAAGTACTTCGATTGTTAGATCAAGGTGATATGGTACTTGATGTTTATAATATCAGTCAAATCGCAGGATTAGATGCCAGTGAAGGACTCTTGTTACTTTGCAAGAACAATATTTATCTGATTGATAATTTTTTCCAGTTAAGTGATGGTGAAGTTGTTGAAATTTGGGATGTACCTAAGGAAGAACGAGATCAGTACTTGTTATTGGTTGCGCAAGCTGCCGGTATGGATACTGAACCATTTATTAGTCCCTCCGGTGATCTTCATACTTGTAGAAAATGGGCTGCTGCTGATCTTCGTGATGTATTCAAACGTCGTTTCTTGTTTAGAGATGTAGCATTGGAAATATTTTTTACTGATGGACAAAATGCACTTATTACGCTTGATTTATCGGAACGCGATGAACTCTACTCGAAGCTTGTGAGTCGTGTATCAGTTCAAGAAAATTCAGCTGGAACCATCTTTGGAAGAGAAAAGGATAGTTATACAAACTCTGGTCTTAGTAGTACTTTCAAGCTATCTAGTATATTTGGTACCTCTACATTACATGATTTAACTCAACGATGGGAGCGAAAAGAAATTACTAATTTCCAATATTTAATGTACTTGAATGCTATTGCTGGTCGCTCTTACAATGATTTAACACAGTATCCTGTTTTCCCTTGGATTCTAGCAGATTATCATAGCCAAGAATTAGATTTAAAAAATCCAAATACTTTTAGAGATTTAACTCGTCCTATGGGAGCTCAAACAGTAGAAAGACGAAAGGAATTCTCTGAACGGTACAAGCAATGGGGAGAGACAGACGATCCTACACCTGCTTTCCATTACGGTACACATTATTCATCTGCTATGATTGTATGTTCTTTCTTGATTCGTCTTGAACCTTTTACACAACATTATCTTAAATTGCAAGGTGGTACGTTTGATCATGCCGATCGATTATTTGATTCAATTGGTAAAGCATGGGAATCAGCTTCGGAAAAGAATATGGGTGATGTTAGAGAATTGGTACCTGAATTCTTTTATTTACCCGAATTCTTGACCAATGTAAACAAATTTAATTTTGGTGTAAAGCAAGGAACAGGAGAAGCAATTGATTCAGTTGTTTTGCCACCTTGGGCTCATGGTGATCCAAAGATATTTATTCAACGTCATCGTGAGGCGCTTGAAAGTGATTATGTTAGCGCTAATTTACATCATTGGATTGATCTGATCTTTGGGTATAAGCAACAAGGACCTGCTGCTATTGATTCATTAAATGTATTTCATCATGTGTCTTATGAAGGGGCTGTAGATTTGGATGCAATTACGGATATTGTAGAAAAGACTGCTACGATTGGTATCATTAACAACTTTGGTCAAACCCCTCGCCAGTTATTTAAAAAGGCTCACCCTATAAAAACTCGTGCAGTCATTGATCCTGTGACCTTGGGTTCTTATTTCTTCCAAGATCATCTTGATAAATTAATGCAGTCATTTATGCCTCTTCGCGGTAAGACAAAAAAAAAAAAAAAGAAGAAGAAACATATCCTGTATTCTTATAACTAAAACTTTATATAAATATCTATTTAGATATTAAGCAACAGATAGAGAGTATTGATCTTTACAATGATAAATTAGGTGTTACTACCTGTCAACAATTATTAATGCCCCCTGATGGTCTTCGTTATATTGAATGGGGATTTACTGATAATAGTTTGAGATTGTATTCTACGGATAACGGAAAGGTAAACGTTTTTTTTTGTAGTTAATACTATCAGAAACTTATTTTCTATTTAGCTTTTGAATGTGTTTGAAAATATGCATGTTGGATATATTAGTACTGCTTGTTTTCCTGATTCTCGTACATTAGTGACAGGTGGTACAGACAATGTAAGTAATAGTTGGATATAATCGAATTATTATATTAAAACCCTGTTTATTAGCTTGTTTGCATATGGAAGATAAAGAATGAAAAGGCTACGGACTTTATACTTTTGGAATGCTTAAAGGGTCATACTGCTCCAGTTACAGCAATTGCTGCTTCAAGATCTTATAGTGTTTTAGTAACAGGCTCGGAAGTAAGTAAATATTTTTTTATGCGAATTACCATGTATGCTAAACTTATTTTATTTTTTTAAAAAAAGGATAAAACAGCAGTTATTTGGGATTTAAACCGTAAAATGTATATTCAATCTTTAGTAGGCCACGAAAATGGAATTCAACATATTCAAATTAATAATACCACTGTAAGTATTTTTGTTTCTCGGCATAAACTATATATTTTTATCTAAAATTATATATTAGGGTGATATTATTACTTGTTCTGGTCATATTATTCGTGTATGGACTATCAACGGTGATCTTTATTTAACAAAATCAGCATGTCCCAGTTCCGAATCGATTCTTTCTTGTATATTTTATGAGCGTAAAGTGACGGAATGGAATAACCGAGATTTAATTATCACAGGACATAGAAGAGGGTTAGTTAAGTTTTGGCTTAAACAAGTAGAAGTAGATCCCAAATCTGGACATCATAAGTGGTCTCTTGTTCTAGTACACCAAATGTATCATCAAAGCCGTATCGACTCTAGTTTAGATGATTGTGATATCATTGCGTTAAACGTATCTGCTTCCAGAAAGACTTTATTAACTGGTAATAGACAAGGTCAAGTGTATTCGTTTGTTTTACCCGATACATCTGATACATATCACTTGTTGAGAGAAGATAAGTATAAAGAATGTATGACCTGTAGAAGAGTATTTTCTGTTTTGGAACGAAAAAATAATTGCCGTACCTGTGGAGGTAAGAGAGAGAGAAATGTATTAAACACGCAATGTGATATTAAATTATTAATAGGTATTTATTGCTCTGGTTGTATGTCTAACTTTCCTATGGCTTGTCCAGATAAAACCGCTAAATTTTGTAAATGTTGTGCTGAACATCTCGCACCTATTTGTAACAAGATGTAGCTTAGCTAAATTCTTTTTTTAAAGAAAAAATCACATCATATACCTTTTCTTGTATACATATTTCTTCATTTGAATAAAAACATTAATTTGTAAAAAAAAAAAAAAAAAAAAAAAAAAAAGATTACTTATAGGAGGCATTTTTCATAGGTGGGATTTCTAACTAATAATAATATTTACCGAGGCAATTCTAATACAGATTTGAAAATGATTAAATACGTGCTATTGTGGCTATCACAAGTTAAGACATGATTCATTTTTATTTCTCACTTAACAATGCGTAAATTCAAAGATTATTTTTTATTACTTTTGCACAAGAAAAAAAAATATACTAATCGTCTTTGGCAGTAAATACAATAGTTCCTCTACTTCCATTTAATGAGTTATGTCGACTTCCACTTTGAGATCTACCCCTTTTCCAAGCCTTTTCTAATCTTCCCATTTCTAATAGAGTATCAGGACTTGGTGGATTATTACAATCAATTAAATGCCAGTCTGTACCAGCGAAATTACTGACTTGACCATGCACACCTTCTTCCAATTTCATTAACTCAGCGACGAAACCAATATTAGGAGAAATATTGGGTCTTGCTTTTACAATATGTCGGTAAGCTCTTTTCAGGGTCCAATGTTCAGATAATACCAAGTAAGCTAAAATAGCAGCTGCAGATCTTGATTTACCTGCTTTACAATGTACGTAAATAGGTTCATGGTGTTTCTTTGAATCATCTAAAAGAGATATAAAGTAAGTCTCTCTTATAAGCCCAATACACTCCTTGCATAACTATTTATATATTTTGTATAAATATAAAATATATATATATACCTATCACTTGTACAGCACTTTTCAGAGTACCTTGCACATTTTGCATTTCGACTGTATCTCTAGCAGCAATTTTGTGGTACTTGAAAGCATCTTTTAAGCCTGGTACATCATCATCACATTCTTCTGCCATGTTTAGAATCCTTTGAATAGATCTTGATTTTAAACCATTTAGTTGTTCCGGAGTAGAAATTTCAGGACCTAAATATAAAAAGTTTGGTATGATTTCCGAAATAACGAAATCGAATTCATCGTCTACTTTTGGTGTAACATCGCCGTTTAATGCAGCAGGGAATTGTTCCAAAGGTGTATGGAATATATCAGGAGAAGTAGTACTTGTAGCAGGAGTGGAAGGGGAAAATAAGTTTGATTTTTCAAAGATAGGTCTTTGGGTTAAATTTGATTTTGTTCTTGGTGTTGTATCTAAACTGAATAAGCTTGCTCTTCTTTGAACGTTAATAATGTTTTTAGAAGATAAAGTGGAAGCACTTCTAGATACCATTGGAGTTGGTTTAAATAAAGGTATAGGTAATGGTGGAGACTGATTATTGAATTGAATAATATGTTTTGCTTGAAGATCCCAATTTTCGAAACCATAATAACCATTTTTCAAGTAGGATACACTTTGAGGAAAACTCAAGTTCTTTGCGATTACAGCCATTAATGTCCAAACTGCTGTAGTTGTATCTTCATTCATCATATGATCATCATAGACAATAAATTTTGCGCCCTCAGGTAAATTTTGAATATTGTTGTCTTGAATATTAAACTTGTACATCCATCGATTATAGTAATCATTACCTTCTGGTGTAGTTATAAAACTTGCCAAATTAAAATTGGACACAACGCCTCGTCTATATCTTTTTAATAATAAACTAGGTAAATTAACATTGATTGAATTTCGAATACGTGATTTTTCAAAGTTTTCTAATGGTCTCATATCAATCATTAATGGTTCTAGTGTATCCAATATGTCACCTAGTTCCCTTGATTCAATCGATTTAAGTTCTTTAATCGTTTTCGATAAAGGGCCACCACCATTTGAGTTACCGTGCGGATTAGTTTGCATAGGGTTAAATGTGGCTGATAATCTTTTTCTTGCTTTAGAAGTTGTAGTTGCAGTTGTAGTTGTCGTATTTACTTTTGGTGTACATACTTGACTTGGTTGCTCATCTAACTTGCAAGATGGTTCTGTACTGACATCTCGTTTCGTTTCTGGTAACGCCTTATAAAAGCTAAGGTTACCAGAAGATCGTTTACGTAGGGATGGTGTTGAACAACTAGGTTGTCTACTATTATTATTATTGGGACGTACACTTGGGTTTATATTACTTTGTGAACGAAAAGCTGCTGCTAGTTTATCAATGATGCTTACACTATTGTTATTCTCTTGACCCTCTGGTATCATTTTCTTTCTTTTTATATATAAATATTATATATAAAAAGAAAAAAGGAAAAAAGAAAGAAATTATTGTATGAATATATAGAAAAAAAATACAAATATTCCTTGTCTTGGTTGAGACTCAATGCGCGCGGGTAATACAGTTTCGTACGGGGTTTATATCTTGCCTTGTGACTATTTGTATATACACCCCAATAAAAAAGGAATGCGTAAAAAGAAGAGAACAAAACTCACTCTTTTTTTTAAAAAAAAGTGCAAGAGTATAGGCTATCATGCCACTTTTTAGGGGGTGAAGCCAAGACTCTTATATATATCACAAGCATTAATAAGTGGCTGTGGTACAGTTGTGGCTGAACCCTTCTACGCAAAAAAAAAAAGTCTTAATACAAATATACTTTCAAATCGTTTTGTCGAACATACATAGCTATTCAAACGTTTACAGTGTTGCCAAATTCTCGAGCTCATAATATATTTCAATTATTGAATTCTAAAACTATGCAAGTTAAAATACTAGGGAACTACCTGTATAAAACGAAATCTATATTTTGAACCTTTAAATAACTACAGGCTGGTGCTTACTTTAAATAGTTATATTTGTGATATATAGTACGTCCTTCTCAAAATATATACTTTTATATCTAATCCTGAATAGTATCAGTAAAAAATAGGTGGTTTCATCTACCTAAAAAGAAAGTCTATTTTTTGATTCCCCCTCTTTGCTCAGATAAAAAGCAAAGAGGGGTTCTTCACACCATAGAGAACATGACACTCATCTTCAGCGAGTGTATCGATATAATAATCAAGGCTGAGAGTCTCGGAGCTAAGACTACGAACGACCGAAGCACTTTTTCTACATACCAAGGATTTATCTGCGAAAGTCACCAACAAAAATATCATTTTCTTAGTTCTAATGATACATAGGGAAATCTAACAGTTTTGGGCCTCGGTTAAACATAGGCTTAAGCGCAACCAACTCATGGAACCAGAGACGCTTTCTCATAGAATAAGCGATTCCATTTATTTTTACTGCTAAAATCAGCAGTGATTTTCAAACTGGACAAAATGTTACTCCGAAAATAAGGCACTGTTACGGACAACAAAATCCGTAAACGTAACTTTTTCTTTTGGTTGTTCTTTTTAAAATGGAGGATAATTTGGAAGAAACAAATTTTGATTACATTGTATTGGGAACAGGTTTAATAGAATCTATTTTAGCTGGGTAAGAACCTTTGTTTTTTAGTACCTTAAATAAAAAAAAGTACAAGAAATTCATCTTTATATAGTTCACTTGCGAGAGTTGGAAAAAAAGTACTTCATTTAGATAGTCATCAAAATTATGGTGGGAACTGGAGTGTATTTGGATTTCGTGAATTAGCTCAATGGTGTTTAGATAGAAATCAAGTGAAAGAGTCAGTTAAAGGTAAGCCAAAAAAAAAGAAGAAAAAAAAAGACATGAAGCTTATTTTATGTGAATAGACAATACAAGAATAAATTACGAAGAAAGTTATAGCTCCAACTTTCGTAAAGTAGAGTTAAAATTATATCCAAACCAACAAGAAGAAGAAGAAGAAGAAGAAGAAGAAATGGAATTGGATTTTAGTAAAGTATCAGATATGGATAAAGATTTAGTGGATACTTGGTTTAAACAACTTGATTCTGTACAAGAGAAAATCATGTTTATAGATTTATTAAAAGCTTCAAGGTCTTATAACTTGGATTCAACACCAAAGTTATTAGGATCTCGTGATTATTTAGTAGAGACACTAATTAGTAGTGGTGTAGGCCGTTACTTAGAATTTAAAAGCGTAGACGATATTTATATTTTTGACAAGGATTTAAAATCATTAGAAAAGGTATGTACATGCATATAAGTTTATTAATGTGGAATTTAAATACCAATTATAAAGAAAAGGTTCCTAGTTCAAAAGAAGATGTCTTTACGAACAAGGCAGTGAGTTTGATTGAAAAGAGAAAGTTGATGAAATTTTTGACGTTTGCTATGGAATACGATACCAGTCATGCTTTATTGGAAGGAACACAAGATATGAATTACATTCAATTCTTGCAAGAAAAGTTCAAGATTACAGGTAAATTACAAGAAGCCATTGTTTATGCTATTGCTATGGTAGACGATAAAGCCTCGGTTAAAGTTGGATTGGAAAGTACGCATAAATTTGTGCAAGCAATGGGTCGATTTGGAAAAGGGGCTTATCTTTGTCCATTGTATGGTGGAGGTAGCGAAATTGCTCAAGCATTTTGTAGAGTGTGTGCTGTTTATGGTGGTGTCTATATTTTAAACCAACCTTTAGAAAAGTACATGATTGATTCCAAGACAAATGAAATACGCGGTATTGTGACTAAGGAGGGCCAAGAATACAAATGTCAAAAATTAATTACTGGTATTGATTACTTGAACGAATCTTGGCTATCACAGGAAAAAGAGTTTGGGTAAAAGAAAAAATTTAACGGCTTACGTAAAATGCTTCGAATATTAATCAGAGTTTATAGTACTTGGGTATCAAGAGCAATGCTTGTAACAAATACACCGTTGATCTCAACTGATATGGAAACCTTTGTAGCTGATGGGTTAAGCTATGCTGTATTCTCTCCTGGTGGTGATGCAGGTAATACGGATGAGCCCATCTATAGTATTCATCAAAGTCAAGAGAGTATGGCTTGTCCTAAAGGACAATGTAAGTCTAATATTCTACTTCTATTATCGCGATTCTAAATATACCCTGAAAACAATAGACGTAACTTATTTATGGACAACTTCTAAGCAAGATGCAGTTGTGAAAAAGGCCGTCGACTTGCTATTACAAAATAACGAACAACATAATGTATTTACTGCGTTTTATGAACAACGTGTTCGTAGTGCGAAAGGATTGGAACTTCCAAAGAATATTATACCTTGTAGTGACCCTGACCCATCGCTTAATTTCCAAAGTGCTTCTGAAGAAGCTGTTGGAATATTTAAACAATGTGAACCAGAGGCTGAATTTATGCCTGCTTCGGAACAAGACCCAGATGATGATTATTAAGTAATAAAATATTGTATTTATTTTTGTTTTTTTTATTTTTTGCATGTATATAAAATAAAAACCTAATTTACAAGAAAGAACATGTAGACCATTTGAAGAGCAGCAATTGTAAGCAAGAACCACAAACGTCTTTTACGTTGAGGATTCATAGTAGAAGGTCCAGCTGCAGCGTCGGGTAAAATGACATATCGCATAGAACGAAGCTGTAAAAAGAAGAAAAAAAAAGTGAGTTGAAAAGGTTTTGGTTAAAATCAATTATTATTCACTTACCAAGAAGAAGCTAACACAAAGACCAGTATAAAAGAAGACAAACCAAGCGGTATATCCTTTTCCTCCCAATAATTTGACGACATCTGTAACAATAATACCAACAAACTTGTAACCATAATAAGATACTAAATCAAGCATAGATGCCTCAAAGGGTATACTCAAAAAGTAACAACCTAATCTAGTATACACAATTTCCCAAAATATAACTGCTACTGAAGTAGAAACAGCGATGTATAACATATCAGGATGAAAGCTAACAATACAAATCAGTCCCTTTTTTCTCTGTATACACTGTCTCTTATTTTATTTTTTTACCTTTCTTGAAGACCCGCTGTTAAACCACAAAGTAAAACATAGGTAACCACTGCCATAACTGCAATAATAAAGTATATAAATAAGCATCCACTTCTCTCTCTTTTAGATATCAACTATATTCTTACCTGGGATATACAAATCAGGTGAATTAACATCTTCTCTGGGTGGTTTGAATCCTTCCATCTGACCTGTCTCTGATCTCATTATTAAACGATTCCAAGACTATACAATATACTTTTTAGCATACTTTTTTTTTTATATGTAACACGTTAAACAAAACTTACAGAGTTTCTCCAAGGGAATAATAAAAGTCTTATCTTGGACATGACATAAGAATTACTAACGTTAAAGTAATGCCTCAGTGCAGGTATATCAACCCATCTATTAAACTATATACTTTTCGTTAAAAAACACAGGAAGGGAGCACAAGCTTTTTTTTTTAAATACATACGTTTTTTTCAACATAGGCAGAACCTTGAGCCATTGCACTTCCAGCAAATTGCATACCCATTTGAGCAGCAGGGTCGTTAAAACCGAATTGACTATAGAGGTTATTTTGTTGCTGTTGTTGTTGTTGTTGTTGAGGTTGCGGTGTATAAGCATTGGGATCATAAGCTTGATGCATCTTGGGGTTTGGTTGTTGCTGCTGTTGCATCATGGGGGACTGCTGCTGCATCATGGGAGACTGTTGTTGCATCATGGGCATCATGGGTTGTTGACCACTTTGGTTATATTGATACTGGTTATGTTGTTGTAATCCAGGAGAAGGTGTGGTCTGATGAACTGCGGTTCCGAAATCGGGAATAGGATGTTGAGGAACAGGATGTTGAAGTGGAGGAGGAGACTTGGAAGGAGCTCCATAAGCCTGGTTCGAATACTGGTAGTTTGGATTACCTCCAGATGGATACATTTTTCTTTTTGGTTCTTTATACGACGCGAAAAAAAGAGTAAAAAAAAAGGAGAGGATTACTTATTTCATTCTCTCTCGGAGTACACTAAAACCATTTTCATTGGCTTAAATAACTTCTTTCGACAAAATGAATTTGGCCCAAAATTAAATAAAAACAGCTTTCATCTTTTTGTTTTTGTTTGTTAAACGATTGATATTTCAATAGTTAATTTAATATGAATAAGCTTTCTTCCTTTCCGTTTGCTCTTTCTTTAACTTTTCTGCTTTAATTCTATTACAGTATGACAATTATAGATCCACCAATAAAAGATAATTCAAGTCTTTATAAAGATAAACTATGCATATCGAATGTTGCTGAGTTCAACGACAGTAATTCTGTGATAAACGATAAGAACAATTCAGAGACAACAACGTATGTTGATGACGAAAGCATAGATCCGTTTTCTATAAAAGTAAATTCCATTATTTGACATCTATTTTTAAAAGTCTATTTAACTGACAGACTTGTAGAATAAAATAACTACAAGAAAAAAAGGCTTTATTTTATTCATTGTTGCTTTGCAAGGATTTCTTGGTCCTTTAACAAGTTCCATCTACGTAAGTATTTTTTAAAGAAAAGAAAATACATACACTATTTTAAACATAATTCATATAAAAAAAAAGGTGCCTGCTATTGCACAAGTAAGAGAATCATTCGGTGCTTCGCATACATCTATTAATGCTACCATATCTCTCTACGTATTCACAATGGGTTTAGCGGTAAATAAACGGAAACAATGAAAAAAAATAAGCGCAACTAAAATATAAATACGTAGCCGTTACTATGGGCCTCACTTTCCGAGCGTCACGGTCGTCGCGCAATATACCTTTTATCTACTTTTTTATATGTAATATCCACAATCGGATGTGCTTTATCTTACTCTGTATCACTTTTTATAGTTTTAAGAGCATTTCAAGCAATCGGTGCAAGTGCAGCACAAGCTGTAGGCGCAGGGTACGTATAACAAACAAAACAAAATACAAATGTGATTGAAACTTACCATATATATTTAATGTAGTACAATTACTGATATGTATGATATAAATGAACGAGGTAGTGCAATGGGATTGTTTTTAATGGGTCCTTTGGTTGGACCACTTGTTGGACCCATTGCTGGAGGCTTTATTAATGAATGTAAGTAGTACGTTTTATGGTATTATATTAAACCAAATTACTAATCTGTGTATATGTAGTCTTTGATTGGCGATACATATTTTGGTTTCTTACCGTCATGGGTAGTCTGGTCTTTTTACTCATCTTATTTTGTTTACCAGAGACATCTTCCATCATGCTTAAAAACCGAGAAAAATTCAAAGAAAAGGGACTTGTAGAAGTCTCGGATGTCAAGGAAAGTGCATTTAAAAGTATGTCTAGACCTTTTAAATTTATTATAAAGCCGGCGGTAGCTCTAGCAACTACTCCATATACATTTGCTTACGGATTTATGTACTTTGTTATTGCCAGTTTACCTCATCAATTGGTAACGCATTATAACTTTGCTAGCTATCAGATTGGATTAGCGTACTTGGCTAATGGTGTCGGAAATGCTTTAGGTGCATTGATTTCGGGGAAATTAGCTGATAGAGCACTTCGTGAACCGGATGATCCAGAACTACGTGTCCCTGAACTTAGATTATCTCCCATGTGGTTTGGTATTGTGATACTTCCAATTGGTGAACTCGTGTATGGATGGTGTCTGGATTTCAATGTTCATGTTATGGCATGTTTGACAGGTTTATTTTTATGTATGTATTTCTGTATCATATAACGAAAAAAAAAAAAAATACAAATATTTATGTGTGTTTTTTATTAGTGGGTCTCGGTGTAGGTATTTTACAAACACCAAGTAATACATACATTGTTGACTCGTACCAAAAACACTCGGCTTCTGTTATGAGTGCAGCCAATTTATTAAGATGTATATCTGCGGGATTGACACCTTTGATCGCGCCTACTTTAATTGAACAGATTGGTAATGGTTGGTCTATGACAATATTAGCAGCTCTAAGTATCATGAGCGGTATTTGCATTTTCTGTGTTCAACGGTATGGTAAAAAATGGAGACAAAAAGATAAGAATTACTCTTAGATTTTTTTTTTATTGTGAAAAAAATAAAATATAGTTATAGAAAAAAAATACCCTTTTTTGTTTTTATAATAAAGTGGAGTTAATAAAGTGAAGTTAATAATGAATGGAGTCTTTGGTAGAAGGATTATAGCGTACCAAAGTCCAAACATATCTTTTTTGAAGTACTTTAATATCGTATTTGTCGTACATAAACTTTGTTTTGCTCTTAATATTTAAAGAAATCTGGATACATGTACACGTTCAGAAAAAAAAGCATGGCGTATTATTTTTCGCGTACATTTATGGATGTCGGTTGCTTTAAGAAGGACAAATATATGTTTGTATGAATACAAAAATCAAAATAAAAAGAATGGCCATTTAAAAAAAAAGATGGAGTAAATAGGTTGATTTAGCAGGATAAAAAAAGGGGTTTATTTACTCATATAATCCGTTTACTAATCTTGATGTATTATACTAGTATTATACTCGTATTTATAGGTCAGTTAATCATTTTATATATGTACTTGTTTCTCCAACCTATTTCATGTAAGCCTCCTCTTTATGCGAATATTTTATTCACTACGCCTTATTATACAATATAGATCACCAATAACTTTTTATTAAGCGGTAAAAACAATCCAATTGTTTCGTCCGAAAAGTTTGTTAAAAAAAATCTATTTGTTCGCGGAAAATAAGTTTCTTTAATTAATTACTTTATACCGAGCGGTTTTTTTTTACCTAAAAAAAGGGAAGGCTGGATTCAACATATGTTTCTGAAAAATATATATTCAAATGGGGGGAGAAACATAAAAAAAAAGAGAGACCAAAAAGGTAACAAGTAAACCTTTTTTTAGAAATGAAAGTATTATAAATATGGCCATATTTATTTATTTTTTTCTCTTGTTTATTTATCATACTCTGTACTAACAATGAAGATTATTCTGTCACTTTCCGCTATTAGCATCTTTGCTAGCATTGGTTCCGCTTTGGTTGCCAACCCTGCTGCTCCTAACGTATTAGGAACTAATCCCACACATATTGTCAGGTTGAAAGCTGGAAACCTTAAAAACATTACTGGTAAAATAATGGTTATATTTATTATTCGGGGGAGTTTTTTTTTTATCTAATTTTTTTTTAAGGTTTTGAATCTACTTCATTTATTAAGAATCACTTCAAGACCTTTCAAGGTATGAGGGGAGGTAAATTAGAGGTGATGGGATCGAAAACGATGAATGATTTGGGTCCGGATGCTATGAAGAATATCGATATTGGAAAAGAATTCAAGGCAGTAGTTGGCTCATTTAACCCTTCGTTTGTCACTTACTTGAGCGCTTTAGAAGATGTTGATTATGTTGAGCCCAATCAAGTGTATAAGACTGCTATCTTGCCTTCTACTACTAAACCTAAACCTTATGTGGCTGATACTCATAACAAGACTTCTACACCTCGTCGCAAGTCTTTGATCCGTAAACGTAATGTCTATACTCAAGTTAACGTACCTAGTTGGGGTATGGCTCGTATCAATAGACGTAATCGAGGTGACCTTTCATCTTATACAGCAGATGATTCTGCAGGGTAAATACAATTTTTTTTTCTTCGGAAAGTCTTTTTTTTTTATTAATGATTCTCTATTTTATAGTTCTGGCGTCCACGTTTATATTCTTGATTCTGGTATTTATACAGAACATCCAGATTTCGCAGGACGCGCTAGAATGGAAGCAAACTATATTGATTACGAGGACAGTGGAGATTACGCTGGTCACGGTAAAATAACAATTCTCTTTTTTAATGCTGTACAAGGAAAAAAAAACTTACGCTATTAATATATATTTTTAGGTACTCACGTAGCAGGTACTATTGGTGGTAATACATATGGAATTGCAAAGAATACCATTTTACACGGTGTTAAAATCCTTGATCGTAACGGTGATGGTACAACAGCTTCGTTAATTCAAGGTAAAAGGAAACTTGCTTTTTTTTTTACATTCGAACGATAATTAATTTTTTTTTTTTATAATTATTTAGCTGTTTCTTTTATCACTCAAGTAGCTGAACCAGGTCGTAGTATTATCAATCTCTCTCTTACCGGACCAAGATCTCGAGCAATTGATGAAGCACTTTCAATGGCAGTTCAACAACATGGTATTCCAGTCTTTGTATCTGCTGGTAACTCGGGCGATGACGCATGTGAATATTCTCCATCTGCAAACCCTGATGTATTCGCAGTTGGAGCTTCTAACAAAAATGACGTGGTTCCCAGTTTTTCTTCGTACGGAAAATGTGTTCGTATGTATGCACCTGGTACGGACATTACAAGTGCTTGGATAGGTGATGAAAGCCATAGTATGGATGGTACAAGGTAATATATAATTGTCTTTTTTGTTATTGCTTTATTATTAACTCTCTTTTTTTTTGTTAGCATGGCAAACCCACATGTTACTGGTATCGCAGCCATGCTGATGAGTGAGTTTGAATTCGGGTCTGCAAACGAGGTTTATGAAGCTTTAATGTCCATTGCTACACACGATACCCTTGACTCACCAAAAGATCATGGCAGAGATGTTGTACTTGCTTATAACGGTGCTGACCGCTAAAAAAAAACCACAGAAACAGTTCCTTTTAGAATACTATATATCTCTCTTTTTTAAAAAAATAAAAATAAAATAAACTCTAAAACATTTACATGCTAATTAAGATTCCCATGTTATGACGGAATTATTACCTTATTTTAATGTAGAGTTGACCTTGTTTTCGGAAAAAACATAGTCCTGATAGCCCTTTCACATTTCTCTCTCTATAAAATAGCAAGTTTTTGTTTTGTTTATTATTTTCTTTTTCTTTCTGTATACTAAATATATTTGATATATAAAAAATGGTTTTTCTTTCAAACGCAATTTCGGATGGTAAGTTCATACATGTAAAATTTTAAAATAAA
Source organism: Helicostylum pulchrum (assembly GCA_025677825.1). Classification (NCBI taxonomy): domain Eukaryota; kingdom Fungi; phylum Mucoromycota; class Mucoromycetes; order Mucorales; family Mucoraceae; genus Helicostylum; species Helicostylum pulchrum. The sequence continues at coordinate 164,761 of JAIXMO010000044.1, forward strand.
AAGGCGGGTGCCAAGGATATTGACATTTTCGATGCAGCCCGTATTAATGAAGCCAAAGATGAGGAGACTACAATTTACGGAACTCGTTGGGCTGCTAACGATATACCAAAGTAAAGTTTTTATATTGGTGATTTTTTCTTTCGTTTACTGATAATTTTTTTTATAGATATGAAATGCCAGAGGTTTGTGTATAAATTTCATGCATTTTTAAAAAAATCAACAAACTAATATTTAAACTACGGTATAATAGGGAGAAATGCCAGCTAGTAAGTTTAGGAAAAAGAAACCCCTACCATTGACCAATACTAACTAACTAACTATTAAAATATATAGATGTCGCCTACCGTTTAATTAAGGATGAAATTGCCGTAAGTTTCATATTGATGTATAAAAATTCAGTTTCTATACTTATCTTTTTTTGATGTAGTTGGATGGAACTCCTGCTTTAAATCTTGCTAGTTTTGTTACCACTTTTATGGAAGACGAAGCAGAGAAATTAATGACGGAAAATTTATCAAAGAACTTTATTGATTTTGAAGAATATCCTCAAACTGCAGAGCTCTCTGTAAGTTTATTAAAAATAAAATAAAATATAACGTATAATAAATATTTATCTAATATTGCATCTTAAAAATTTCTAGAATCGATGCGTTAACATTATTGCTCGTTTGTTTAATGCACCTATGGACGATCCCAATGCCGAAGCGTTAGGTTGTTCTGCAGTTGGATCTTCAGAAGCAATTATTTTGGGAACTTTGGCTATGAAACACAGATGGCAAAACGCTAGAAAGGCAAAGGGATTACCTCACGATAAGCCCAACATGATTATGGGTTCTAACGTTCAAGTTGCTTGGCACAAAGCAACGAAATATCTTGATATTGAAAGTCGTGAAGTACCCATAACTAGAGACTTATTGTATATGGACCCTAAAAAGGCTATTGAATTGGTTGATGAAAACACTATTGGTATATGTTCTATTTTAGGATCTACAGTAAAGTTTTTATAAAACATGTCATGTTCGGTTTGTTTTTATTAGCTAATCTTTTTTATTATTAGTATACTGGACATTATGAAGATGTCAGTGCTCTTAACGAATTATTAGAAGCTAAATGTAAGGAAACTGGGTTCGATATTGGTATTCACGTTGATGCTGCTAGGTAATATAAATTATTATTATTATTATTATTATTATTTTGGCCGCTAAACCGGGTACACATTTTTTTAGTGGTGGTTTTATCGCTCCTTTTGTTACACCAGAATTAGTTTGGGATTTCAGACTTTCAAGAGTACATTCTATTAATGTTTCTGGTCACAAGTATGGTTTGACTTATCCTGGTATTGGATGGGCTATATGGAGAGGCAGAGATTATCTTCCCGAAGATCTTATCTTTTATGTTAATTACCTTGGATCAAACCAAGTATGGCATTTATGGTTTCATATATATAAGCTCTTTTTTTATTGTTATTATTCTAACATATTATATATATAGGCTTCGTTCACTTTTAACTTTAGCAAAGGGGCTTCCAACATTATTGCTCAATACTATGTTCTTATCCGACTCGGAAAATCTGGGTTCACACATATTATGAAAAACTTGGTTAGTAATGCAGATTATTTAGCTCAGGAATTGGAAAAAATGGGAATTTTCACTATTCTTAGTGAAAGAGGTGGAAAAGGTGTACCACTTGTTGCATTTAAGCTTACAAAAGAACATCAATTCGATGAAGTAAGTATTAAAGACTTACAGCAACAAAAAAATACTAATATCTAATATGTTGCTAGTTTGATCTTTCCGCTAAACTTCGTGAACGTGGATGGATTGTTCCTGCTTACACAATGTCTCATGCTCTAGAAGATATGAAGTTGGCTCGTGTTGTAGTTCGTGAAGACTTTTCTCGTAATCGTATGGAGATTTTAATTCGTGATATTAAAACTGCAGTAGATGTTTTGGAAAGCCTAGATAAGAAAGAGCTCGAAGCCCATCGGTAAGTAAATTGAATCATGCCATATTATATGTCGTTCTATATACTTATATATAATTTTAGTAAAAATCGTCATACTAGTGCTAGACACCATCATCGTGGAAGTATATCTATTGATAAAGATCATGATGCTAAGCATAAGAAGAATAACGAAAAGTGTAAAGCAAAAGAAGCACCTGGTGTTTGCTAAAGTAAAACTTTTATAATAATAATAATAATAAAAAAACGTTTATTTCTTATCAAGAAGAGATGTAGTTATTATATTTTTCCTTTTTTAAAATTGAGATAACACGCATGATGAATAGTTAGTTACATCGATTCTATTTACAGTCAAGTACGATATAAATTTAATAGCTGCTTAGCACCTATCAAATTGAGTTTATCTCCGTCTCGCTGATCAAGAAAATCATGGTTCCTGTAAGGTACGTTCATATTAAGTACCTTTTTGTTGTTGTTTATCAACTGGTTATTAATGATACACAAACAACTCTTACTTGATTAAAATGGGTTCCATTTTATTAATCTTGTTCAAAACTTGTTTTAACACCGTAAGAAAAAATCAGGTTTAGGAGGGATACTAAAGTAGTGATACAAATTGAGTGTTATTTTTCCGTGTGGGTTAACATTAAAGATTATGCTCGGAAGTATTTCAATGATTTACACATATAAAATGGTTGTTTGCGGATATTACAGTTTTAGGAAGTAGCACGAGATGAAAATGTAGCATTTTGTGTGTGTGTGTGTGTGTGTGCATCGGCTGTCTAGGGTAACACATATCTTTGCATGTTTTTTTAATATATAACGTGATGTAGTACTTATCGACGCACAGATTCTACTGGCGTGATGTTACTGCAGAAAAAAAAAGGAAAAAACGCATGTGATAAATTTAGGTTTGCATACAACAGATAAATAAAAAAAGTATCGAATGGTTCTTGTTGAATGTAAATAAACAACAACGAAGAAAACATGAGTTTATTGATATAGTATACATGTATAGAATGATATTTATAAAAAAAGAAAAAAGGTATACGGGGAAAAAAAGGAAAAGAATGGTTGATTCTTGCAGTGTGTGTGTGTGTGTGTGTGTGTGTGTGAGAATACAGTGAGGTTATGCCAGTGAAAGTTATGTACAAATAGATCTAACGCTGTAGCTTAGATTTTTTATGTCAAAACGGACGAGTGGTGATGTGGATAATGTATAGCGCGCTTTTCTTCTAATTGATCTTGTTCGTCTTTAATGACGGTAGTAACAAATTTGAGGAATACAAGGAATAGAATGATGGAATGAAGAACCATAGTTTATTTGATGATACAAAAAAAAAAGTGAGAAAGTAAAAGTAATAGTAAAAAGAAAAAAAAGAAATATTGTAATGTGCTGGATCAGTTTTTTTTTTTTATATGTGCAGAAAAAAAAAGCACGCGCCATATCAAATTTAATTTTCTTTATAAGGATATTCTATGTATTTTTTTAAAATTAAACGACTGTTGCAGCAGAAAAAATACGTCAAAAAAAGTGCTTACCTAAAACATCATCCTTCTTTCTCCATAACTTCTTCTTCTTCTTTGTAGCTACATGCTCTGCCCATACTTCTACACCGTATTTCTTTTTATATTTACGAATAAACACGGGATCCCTGTGAATATATATGAATATAATGTATATACGTTTTTTTTAGTAATGTGATATTTGTGTAAACTCTATTTGTTTTTTTTACCATAACTCGGATGCAATGCCTAAATCTTTACAACAACGCATTAAAGCATTACTTTTACAACCTTCTGAAGCAGTAGGTAATCCAGAGATATCAAAGTAATCTTGTTCTCCTCTTGCTTGTGAAACGAAACGACCGTTACAGATTAATGCATATTCACGTGAAATGTTCTTTGGTGAAATGGTATGTTCTCCACGCGGTGCCAATCCCCATCCACCAGGTCCAAATGATTTATTTAATATACGTCTGTACTTAATCTCTGGTAAATAAATCAAACCATCTATCATTTCGTACTTTAGTATGCATATATGTATCAGCTTGTGTTATCATTTATTTACCTGGTTTAATTTCAATATCATCAGGGTTAATAGGTGCCATCAAAATGTCTTCTGCTTCTTTAGAAAATCTTTCAGTTGAAAGACCATAATAGGATGCCGACCAATTATGTCCCATATCTTGCGGTGGTTCTTCTGATAGTGTCTCTGATGGTGTGTCAAATTGTTTTGTGGTGGGAAACTTATCCACTACATTTGCAGTAACTGAGATTCCTTCGTTGATAATAGGCTTTTCAATTTCCTTAAAAATAGGATTTTCTACAATTTTTGTTATGGGTTTCTCTACTGTTTTCTCTGTCTTGACTTTTGATATATTGTTACTATAAGGCGTAAAACTCTCCTTTTTAGCGACTTTAACAAATCTACTTGTGGCTACAGAACGGCTCTATATATGTTCTTCTGTAAATAACGTTTTTTTTTTTTTTGTTCTTTTCTTTTTATTAGGTACTTACCCATTGTAAATTAGTAGGCTTAGCTACAACTCTTCTCAAACCAGCAAATGCTTGCATTGTTTTTAAAAAGAAAAGGGGGGATTTGTAAAAAAAGAAAACAAACTGGTTTATTTTTTTACTACGGGAAAGCTGGGTGTCAAGAAGGAAAACCTGTCACGATTACTTAATAACTGATTGGTTGTACGTCAAAATTACTTATGAAAATACGTGAAATATTTCCTTTACTCGCAAGAAAGAACTGCTAAATACATTCTGTTGTTACAAAAGTTGATTAAATATGTCCTCTAAAGTATTCAAGGTTTATTTTTTTGAAAAGAAATGGTATTCAAATAATTTAACCATACGCTTTATGATAAGTCATTAGCCTTTGAAGCCATTGATGATTAATGCAGAAAGGAACTTGCAGCTGGATGATAATATGTGATTGGCTTAGGGGTAATTATTTATCCAGATAATAAAAATGAAAAGTTGGCATTTTGATTAAAGGTTTTTTGTTTAATTAATTTATTAGATACATGTTCTATAGCAAATAATAGCTGTTTGAGATATGTATTTAATAACTATTGAACAATGAAAACTACTTTTTCTCTCCGTATTTTTTTAAATTTTTCTACTTTTTACTTATTTCTAAACTTGTCAACCCTTTTGATATTTTTTGGAAAAAAAGGTGGATGCTTTGAAATTACTCCCGATACACATTGATCTTCTTTGTGACAAAAAAAATGATAATAAATTGCTCTTTTATACCCTTTTAATCCATCTAAATTAATATTTTTATGTCTAAAACTGAGTGAGCAAGCAATGTTTGAAAGTAACTTTTTTTACTCGCGAAACCGCTTAATTTCTGTGGCTTGTCTGTTTTAAACGCGTTTTTATTTTTCGTAGCGTGTTTATTCACTCAGTTTTGGTCATACAAACTTCTTTTATGCATAGTATAAAGAGCTATAAAAGGGCTGTAACTTTGGTTATAATAAGCAGTAGTATCAGCAAAGTACATTTCATGTAATCGCGAAAATTAAAAAAATCGGTAAAATCACGTCGCGAAAATAAAGTGGTTTTTTTGTCCGCGGATTAGAAGTGACTAATCGAGCACTCTATTATCATTGTTTTTTTGGATAAAGAAAGTCAAAACGGACTCAGAGTAATAGCGAAACATTCGTGATTTTTGGCCTAAAAATTAAAGGAGTTGACCTTCAAAAATGAAAACTGAAACAAAAGTATGTTTATAAAAGTAGGAAAGCAACGACTACCTTTCCAAACACATAAAATTCCGGTCTTTAAAAAATCTGTAGTAGGAGGACACATATTTTCCATTTTTTTTCTCTCTCTTTTATATTTACGAAAATATGGTATCTGTACGTAAGAGAAAGCAAGGTAAAACAAAAACAAAAGTTTTAATACCTTCCTCTGCTTTTTTTTTAAAAAAAACTTTATAAATAATATATATTTTAGTCACTTACAACGATAGCGACAGTGACTTTATGAGCGATGAGGAAGTGCGTAGTCAACCTAGCGACAATAAACCGAAGACAGCACAATCAGTACAGACATCCAAAACTAAAGCAGCATCCAAGAAGAGAGTAGCAGCCAAACAAGAAAAGGAAGTAAAGACGAAAAAAAAGGCAAAGACAAAAGAAGATAGTGATGTCGAAAGTCAAAAAGAAAAAGAGGTTACAACAAATAAAAAAAAGGCAAAAGCCCAAGAAGAAGAAGAAGAAGAAGAAGAAGAAGAAGAAGAAGAAGAAGAAGAAGCAGAAGCAGAGGAAGATAGCGGTAGCGATACAGAAGTTGTATACTCTAAAAACTCAGCAAAGAAATCAATGTTGGTTATTCAACATCCTGAAGGAAGTCCGTTTCCAGACGCTATTTCACCTCTAACAATGGAATTCCTTGCAGGACTTGCAGAAAATAATAATCGTGAATATATGCACTTTCATTCAAAGGAATGGGTAGCTGTAAAGAAAGATTTTATCGATTTTTGTGGATTAATAATGTCAGAATTACATCAAGTAGATCCTACTGTATGCGTAGAAGAACCTAAACACGCCATGTACAGACAAAACCGCGATTTAAGATTTTCTAATGATAAACGACCCTACAAGAATTACTTGTCCGCTTCATTTTCACCTGAAGGTCGTAAATTCGTACGTGCAGGATATTTCTTATCGATTGAACCTAACAATAAGACAATGATTGCAGCAGGCATTTGGCAGCCAAATAAAGAAATGTTGCAAAGTCTACGTGATAATATTGTTAGTAATGGCGATTTGATTAGAGAAGCTTTATCTACCGATGCAATTAAAGATATATTTGATGGTAAATTTGGAAAGGATATTTTAGAAACAAGCGATAAACTAAAAGTGGCACCAAAGGGTATATCAAAGCACCACCCAGAAATCGAATTATTAAGATTTAAAAGTTTTGCTGTATCTAAAAGATTTACGGATCAAGAAGTAATGAGTGCTGGATTTTTGGATAAAGCAATGGATGTTTTTGAAGCACTGGTCCCATTTGTAGCGGTTATTAACTCATTGGTTTAAAATAATAAAAAAATAATAGTACATATTATATTCTTTTTTATTATTATTATAATTATTTAGTTTTTCTTTTTATTTACACCTTCTGCAATAGCAGTACTTTTTCTCTTGGTACCAGCAGCAGTAACAGCAGTAGCAGGGGCAAGTTCTTCTTCTTCAGTCTCAACTAAATAATTTTTAAGGTTGGTCAAATGATTGATCAATGCAAGTTCTTCTTCTTCAGTAGCGAAAGGACGTTCATCAGCGCCTTGAATTGTACAAGTAAGAGGATCTGTTTTAACTTCATCGTCGCCAGGGCTAGAATGATCACGATTTGCTTCCACAGTCCAACCACCTTCTTCTTCTTTACCTACTTTCCAAATTTGATAACCATAACCACAATCTTCTTCCAAGAATTGACGACGCTTTTCAGAGAATTGAACTTCATGTGTATCATTGGTAACAAGTGTATAAAATCTAGAATAAAAACCTTTTTCGTTTCTCTTTTTTGCACGAAGAATACGACCTAATCTTTGTGCTTCTTGACGTCTAGAACCAAAATGAGAAGAAACTTGAATTAAGACAGTAGCAGCGGGTAAATCGAGAGAAGTATCACCAATACGAGATAAGAATAAAGTATTCACTTGTTTTGATTTTAATGATCTTCTTTTGGCAATTTCATTCCAACTCAATTCATCTTCATCTACCTTTGAAATATCAATTTGGAATCTAGATAATAATTGACGGGCTTCTTCAATAGGTGTACCACCATAAATATAAGGTCTATTCATTTTTTCGGCATATAATTTAAGAGCATCAATATGATCACAATAAACTAATACTTTATCACCTTTTGCTTCATGGTATTGGATTAATCGTTGACAGATTTGCATCTTTTTTGGATTTAAAATGGCCAATAAAGATTTTAAATGATGTCCGCTACCTAACAAACCGTTTCCTTGTACTTGTACTTGTTCGTGTGTATTTTTAACTTTAGGTGTCATATCAGACTCAACTTGTGTACAAATGACTTTAGCAATATACCCTTTATCAGCTAATTCTTTCCATTTTGCATGATATAAGGTAGGACCGACTAAAGTCTCTAAATCGCCAATACGTTCATCCTCACGTAACATGGTAGCTGTCAAACCTAATCTTACTTTTGCTTTAATCTTTAAAATAGCCTTTGCAAAATTATTTGCGGGAACACAATGTACCTCATCTAGAATGAGTAAACCCCATTCAGTTTTATCAATAAAGGTACTCATCTTTTTAGAATCGGCAGTTCTGTGTTTGCTATCCACAAGCATGGTATAAGTAGTAAAGAGTACACCAGAGGGACCATTAAATGGCCATTTTTTAGCTCCAGCAAACATACCTGTCTTGGAAGCCATCAAAGTAGTAAATCTAAGAAATTCTTTCGAGAACTGTTCCGCAGCAATAATAGTAGAACATACGACAAGAATTGGTTTTTGAATAGACGCAGCAACAAGAATAGAGGTTAAAGTCTTACCGGCACCACAAGGTAATACAATAATACCAGATCGCGCAAAATGCTTTGAAGCATCTGAATCTGTCTTGTCTATAATGGCATTTACTGCTTCTTGTTGATAGGGTCGAATGTCAACACTGGAATGAAGAGGTAAATCAAGTTGGTTACAGGTTTTGTCTACATTAAAGAAATAGTTCGGTAAAACAGTGGTTTTTGAACGTGGTTTAGGTGCTGCAGGTGCTGGTTTAGGTTTTTTGGGCATTGGTTGAGGTCCATTCTTTTTAGCGGCACATGTTATAGGCTCATGTAACGTCTGCTCCTTTTTTAATTGAACAATGGATAAAAGATCGGTAAGTCTCTTTTGACGTTCATTATCAACCGTAGACAATACCATATTTTTTTCTTTTGTTTTTTTTTGGGAAGAAAGAAAAAGAAAAAACTAGAAAAATATTTTTCGTTGGACCTGAACTTGAAAATACGTTTTGTTTTGCAGCCACACATAAACAGAGTAATGTTATTGAACTTAATGTTTGCGCGCACTAGCGAGTTATAGATTTTTATTTTAAATGTCAAAAAAAAACAGTAGATTTTTTAAGCTTGTGTAGGGAAACAAGTAGGTCCGGAACGTCCTCCTCCATTGACCATTAAAACACGTGAACCAAACTCAAATGGATCACTGTTATATGCAACAAAATCAGCTTTACCACCTTGCTTTAATACACCAGGTCCATGCGAATTAACAGGATCAATCAATCCAAAGATCTCTGCTAAATTCCAAGTAACCAATCCAACAGCATCTAAACTTGACAAGTTGGGATTATGAGCTAAATTCCAACCTGCTTCCCAGATCAAGTTACGTGCATCACCATTATCAACATCCGTACTACCTAATCCAACACGTACTTGATTCTTTAACAATACATCTAATACAGTGCTAGGCGTAATAGGAGGTCCAGTCAAACAAAATCTCGATTGCCATGTAGTAGGGAAACAACGTGCAGGCATCAATACCACAGGTACATCTAAACGATAAAGGTGTTCGGCAACTAAATGAGATTCAGCACCTCCCAAAATAACAAAATTCACTCGATAATTGTACTCTTTGCTAATCAATTGTTTGATTAATAAAATGGAGGCAATCTCATCTTTATCGTCAACTTGTACTACAACTGGGATTTGTCCGCGTGCTGCTTTAGCAAATACGTTATGGCTAGGATCTTTCTTTATGTTATCAACCAACAAATCTCGAATACTAGCAATTTGTTTAGATACAGTCATACTGGTGGAATGCTGAATTACAAAATTTAATGCAGCCTCTTCTTTTACCAAGGCATCTACAGTATCCAATACAGTGTTTTCAACTCCTGTTCGGAACGCGACAGAGACACCGGCGAGTAAATCGGATGCAACCATTGGTTGTGAAACAGACGTTGTTACACCTATTTTATTTATTTTAGTAAATATTTTTCCACCCCCTTTTTTTTTGTTTTGTGCGATTACTTTACCTGCTTTATAAGCCTTTTGAAGATGCAACCCATTTAATTTAATTCCGTCCACGGCACGAACAATCTTTTTATGAATATCAGTATCAGAAATATCATTTTTAGCATAACCATCTTGAGTAGTCTCTTCTGCTTGAATTTCGGATAAACCAAGTGGTACACCCATAGATACAATGCCCTAAAAAATATATAAATACTAGTTCTATTATGGTGACATATTTCATTTCTTACGGGGATAACAACAGCACCACCCATTTCAAAAATAGGACTAGATACAGGCCACTCAATATGATCACGATCACATTCAACACCTAAACAAGAGATCTGACCGTCTTTTACAACCATATATAACCCTTGACCGTATACTTTAGCATCCATAGTATCACTAGAATTCATATAAATCTGAGTAATATTTCTCAACACAAAAGAACCAACATCAGAAGAACAAGCGTCTCGGAAAGAACCTGGGTTATCCAATCCATGATCTTCCAAGTGCATTGTATTTTCAGAGAATGGAGGTAAATAATGTCTATCCTTTTCATGTTCGAATTCCTTTGTGGTTTCAGCTTTCATCAATTGTTTCAAGACTAAATCTTGTTCAGTTACAGTTTTGGTCCAAGAGACATCAAAGTTAAGTTGGGCACCGTCAATAATAACGTGCTTGGGTCGTGCGCCTAAGCGTAATGGGTGACGTTCCCAAATAACTAGATCGGCATCTTTTCCGATTTCGATGCTGCCAATACGATGATCAAGTTTTAAGGATTTGGCTGGAACGCTTGTTAAGGCTTGAAGGGATTTATGTTCATCGAATCCGTAATGGTATGCTTTTTGAGCTTCGTGCATCAAATCGCGCTAATTTATAATGTTTTTTAATTTTTTTTTGTAGCGCAATAAAATTAAAATATAAAAACTTACAGCATTTGTAACGGGATGATCACTTTTGAAAGCAACAGGAATACCTGCTTTATCAAGAATCTTTGGTGCATGTACATTTTGGTCCCAAGCTTCGGCCTAAAATTGTGTTAGTTGCGTGTGCGTGTGATATCCTATTATGTTTATTTGTTTTACCTTATAACCCCACATATCTATTTTTACACACCCAAAAAAAATCATTTTTAGTTACATAAAAAAAATATACACACAAGGTTAAATAATATACCTGCAAACGTAGCGACAGTAATATTGGTCTTTGCACGCTTAATGATTTCAGGTACCTGCCAAGCACTTAGGGCATGATGAAAGGCGGCAATTTCAAAATCGAATTCAAGAGAATGATGTACCATGGCTTCAATATCTTGAGGTAAATAACAATGGACATTTAAATTGACTTGTTTACGTAAAAGAGCTACTAGACTTTCTAAATCTAAATCGTGAGGATAACTTTCACTTAATCTTGTTGCAGATTCGTCTTGTTGACTCGTAGGGAAAGCTCTTTTGATCCGAGCAGCGGCGTCACACCAATCGTCTTGCTTTCTTAACAAGTTTTGTGCTTCTTCAAATCTACGGCGAAATAAGTAATTTTCACCAAGACCTATATATATTACTTAGTCATTTTTTTCTTAAAAAATATGAATTAATATATTATTTACGTGTCATGGGCATTTGGCTTAATTCACCACCATAATATCCTTTAGGATTTTCACCACAAGCCATTTTCATGTACCGCCAAACGACCTCCTGATCTTCATCCGAAACACCAGCGCCAATCAACATTTCTTGATTTGATAATGTGGATGTAGGACGAAGCTTGATAACAGCAGCTTCACCACCCATTAAATTACCAGAACCAGGAAGAATAAGAGATGTTGTAATACCACCACTTGCTACAATTTTTAATCCTGGATCAGTTGGACTAATTGCATCAATGACACGAACCTAAAAAAGATAGAGAAATAGAGAGAGAGAGAGAGAGATTATTAATGATAAGAATAAATATTATACAGGAGAGAAAAATATTACATAAGGAGTGGTAGGAGAAGTCATTTCATTTGTATCGTCACCTGCGTTTAATCCACCCAAGCTATCTACGGTCATATGTGAATGCATATCAACAATACCAGGTGTAACTACACGTCCTGCAGCATTTAAAACACGAACATGTTTATCGACCTTGATATTCTTGCCAATAGCAGCAATCAAACCGTCTTTTAAGTAAATATCGCCATCCAAGTATTTATCTCCAAGCCAAATATGAGCGTTTTGTACAAGTAAATCAGTAGCATCGGGAGCCTTACGTGGGTTACGGTGTCTGGTACGGGTTGCATTGGTCTCGGTTTCAGCTCTTTCTAAATTAAATTGGCAGCTTTGAATACCTTGTTCAAATGATGAAAATGATATACCAGGCGTAATCACTTTATTGGACTCGTGCCAAAGTGCGGTCGGGTTTACTTGAATGGTAGGTAAATGGTTGGAAAGGTAAATACAACTGAAACCAAAGAAGGCAACAGCTGATCCAAGCATAATAAAACGACCCTTTTGAGCGGGCTTACGGCGAGTGTCATGACCTAGTAAAGGTTGAGACCTGGAATCTTGTTTAAAGATGCCAGACATTGTAGCTTAAAAGAAAAAAAGAAAAGAAAGATAAAAAAAAAGGGGGAGACGGGGGGAATTGAAAAACGCCGTACACTTTATTATAAAAGGAACTTTTTGATAAATAGAGAGAGATCAGGTCGTACAAGTGTATGCACTATTAGTTTCTTTTTTTTTAGAAGATTATAAACTATAACTACTTCTTGTTTTAAACGTGTGTTTGGTTTTATTGTTACGCGATAAAAACTAGTGCCTTTTACTACAATGTGTTCGTAAGCTTTAGTTCCTGGGAAAGTTTAATACATAAACCTTGTGATAAAGGCTTATCTTACTTTTAAGGGATTTTATCTTCCTTTATAAAAACTATTTTAATCATATCATTGGCAACTACCTCAATTGAGATGTTCTCTTTATTTCTTAATGAAAAGAAAATAACACTTGTTGACTATGTGAAGGTAAAACGTATTTTGTTTCTCCGTCATGTGCGAAAAAAAAGGGATCACCCTTTACGATTAAACGGGTAAGTGTACTTTCAAGTACTACATAATTTGATAAAACTGGGAAAAAAAAACTTATACAAATTCGCTTTATGCTTCTCGTGAAGCTGACTTTTTTTTTGCAATGAATTTTGTTTGTGAGTATCTAGATCAGGGCCGTCTCCCATGTCTCTTGGTTCAATTGTACCCAGTACGAACATTTAACTGTAGTGAAGGACACGAACTTAGTTTGGTCAAGCATCAAAACCACGAATTCGGCCCAGTCAAATTTTCAAGCACTGTTGTGTGTTTGTAATGCGAGAGAGAAAAAAAAAAGTGACGGGCTTGTGACTTGCACTCTATCGAAAACAAAACCCACTTTGAAAGTTTTTTTTTATACACATTTTATCTTTTTTTTTATTTGTTTTGAATCAACAGACGATTAAAAAAAAATATGTTTGAAGCAGAGACTGATTCACTTTTTCAAGTGTTTAGCGGAGAGGCACCTACCGATAACTTTGACGATGTGGTGGATGAATCTTTTTCTAGTGACGATGAAAAGCCCATGATTACAAAACGTCAAGGTTCAGAAGGTTTAGAAGCTACCACTAAAAAACAAAAAGTTGCAACCGAACCTACCTCAAGAGCAAGAGACGAGATTTCTGCACCTGTTGTAGCTGATACATTTGAAGAAGAGACATCAAGAGCAGTAGCCAATATCGCTGGTCTTCAAGCAACTACTTCTGAAGAAGGAGATAAACTTGTATTGAGTCATCAAGTCAGACATCAAGTTGCAGTACCACCTAATTACCCTTACGTACCTATTTCTAAACATGTTCCTCCTGCTGACCCCGCTCGTGTTTACCCATTCACTTTGGATCCTTTTCAAAGAGTAGCCGTTTCTTCTATTGAACGTAACGAATCTGTATTAGTTTCTGCACATACTTCAGCTGGTAAGACTGTAGTTGCTGAATATGCTATTGCTCAATGTTTAAGAAACAAGCAACGTGTTATTTATACTTCTCCTATCAAGGTAAGAAATACTGGCATAACAAAAAGATATGACCGTAATAACTTATTTATTTATTTTTTTAAAAAAGGCTTTATCCAACCAAAAATATCGTGAATTTACAGAAGAGTTTGGTGATGTTGGTTTGATGACAGGTGATGTTACAATTAACCCTCAAGCTTCTTGTCTTGTAATGACAACTGAGATTTTAAGATCCATGTTATACCGTGGTTCAGAAATTATGCGTGAAGTTGCTTGGGTAGTATTTGATGAAATTCATTATATGAGAGATTCAGAGCGTGGTGTAGTTTGGGAAGAATCGATCATTTTACTCCCTGACGCAGTTCGATTTGTGTTTTTATCAGCTACTATTCCTAACGCAATGGAATTTGCTGAATGGATTTGTAAGATTCATAAACAACCTTGTCATATTGTTTATACCGATTTCCGTCCTACACCCCTTCAACATTACTTATTTCCTGCTGGTGGAGATGGTATTCATTTGGTTGTGGATGAAAAGAGTAGATTCAGAGAAGATAATTTCCAAAGATCAATTGCAGCTTTAAGTGAAAGTAAAGGTGACGATCCTTCAGCTATGCGTAGTAGAGGAGCAAAGAAGGGTCAAACGAACAAGGGTGGTAAGAATGACGGACCTTCCGATATCTATAGAATTATCAAAATGGTGATGATGAAGAATTATCATCCTGTTATTGTTTTCAGTTTCTCCAAGAAAGAGTGTGAGTCCAATGCCCTTCAAATGTCAAAATTAGACTTTAACGATGGTAAGTTTTTTTTTCTAAAAAAAAACCAAGTATACAATTCTGGTATTAATACCGTGTAAAAAAATATAGAAAGTGAGCGTGATATGGTATCTCAAGTATTCACCAACGCTATTTCTTCATTAAGTGAAGATGATCGTCAACTTTCACAAATTCAACAACTTTTACCTTTATTACGTCGTGGTATCGGAGTACATCATGGTGGTCTTTTACCTATTATGAAGGAAACTATTGAGGTTCTTTTCCAAGAAGGTTTATTAAAGGTCTTGTTTGCTACCGAAACTTTCTCTATTGGATTAAACATGCCTGCCAAGACAGTTGTGTTTACCAGTGTACGTAAGTTTGATGGTAAATCCATGCGTTGGGTATCTTCTGGTGAATATATTCAAATGTCTGGTCGTGCTGGTCGTCGTGGTCTTGATGAACGTGGTGTTGTTATTATGATGATTGATGAAAAGATGGAACCTGCTGTTGCAAAAGATATGGTCAAAGGTGAATCTGATCGTATGAACTCTGCTTTCCATTTAAGTTACAACATGATTTTGAATTTGTTGCGTGTAGAAGGTGTTAGTCCCGAATACATGCTGGAAAAATGTTTCTATACCTTTCAAAACGATGCTAATATTCCTCAATATGAAAAAGAATTGGCTCAATTGGAACAAGAAAGAGATGTTATCGTAGTTGAGAGAGAGGAAGAAATTGCTGGTTATTATGAAATCCGTAAACAAATCGATACTTATACACAAGATGTTCGTGATGTCATGAACCATCCTACTTATTGTTTACCGTTTTTACAACCTGGCCGTTTAGCTCGTATTAAATATGATAATATGGACTTTGATTGGGGTGTTGTTGTAAATTATAGTAGAGTAAATAGAGGTAAAAAAGATGTTGATGCTGAACCTGTATACGTTCTTGACGTTCTCTTGGTCTGCTCCAACGACAGTTCTGCTTCCAAGGACGCAGCTGGAAATACTGTTGGTATCAAGCCTGCTACCGATAGTAAAGATGCTCAATTATTGACTGTTCCTGTTTCACTTAATGCTATTGAAGTCATGAGTCATATTCGTCTTAACCTTCCTTCTAACCTCCGTAACAAGGACTCGCTCAAGGCCATTCTTAAATCAATCAATGAAGTCAAGAAGAGATTTCCTGATAATATTCCTTTGTTAGATCCTATCACAAACATGGGTATTAAGGATCCTGCTTTCCAAAAATTAGTGTCTAAAATTACTGTATTGGAAAAGACATTGCTTGCTCATCCTTTAGCTCAATCTCCAGACCTTCCTACTTTATATAACCAATATACTAGTAAAATGGAAGCAACAAATAAGATTAAAGCACTAAAGAAAAGAATTACAGATGCTCAATCTATTGTACAATTGGATGAACTCAAGAATAGAAAACGTGTTATGCGAAGGTACGTCACAATATGTATGTTTGTATATAAAGAGTGAATACTAATATATATATATATATATTTTTTTTAATAGACTCGGCTTTACTACTTCTTCAGATGTTGTCGAAATGAAGGGTCGTGTTGCATGTGAAATCAGTACGGGTGATGAATTATTATTAACTGAAATGATGTTCCAAGGTGTATTTAACGATTTATCAGTGGATCAAGCCGTAGCACTTTTGAGTTGTTTTGTATTTGATGAAAAGGTAGAAGCCAAAGCTAAACTTCAAGAAGAACTTTCAGCACCGCTTCGATTAATGCAAGAAACCGCACGTCGTATCGTTAAAGTATCTAACGAATGTAAAATGAATATGGAAGAGCAAGCTTATGTTGATAAATTTAAGCCAGAATTAATGGATGTTGTATTTGCTTGGTGTCAAGGTGCTAAATTTTATCAAATCTGTAAAATGACCGAAGTTTATGAAGGTTCTCTTATTCGTATCTTTAGGCGTCTTGAAGAACTTTTAAGACAAATGTGTTCTGCTGCAAAGAGTATCGGTAATTCTGAATTAGAAAACAAGTTTTCTGAGGGTATCAACAGAATTCACAGAGATATTATTTTCGCTGCTTCTCTTTACTTGTAATTTTCCTTTTTTTTTCTTTCTATATATATTTCCCCCTCTTTCATCTTTTTTTTTTTTTTTTTTTTTTTCAAAAGCATTTTATTTATAATATTATTTTAAAAAAAAAGGTTGTTAAGTTTAACGCCATGTTCATCTGAAATACATACTAGATATTTAAATACAAAGGTTGATTTATGATATATTTTTCTAGCTTGTGATATTTTGAACGAAATATACATTTTTTTGGTTTCTTTTTTATGAAGCGCCCTGTATTGTACCCACTGCTAGATGTTAGTGTCGGTTTCATTATCTAACTAAGCTATCGTGCCCTTATCAAATTGGTAAAGAACAATAATACGACAGATTCTGTTTTTGGTAGTTGTTGTCGATACAAAGCCATACAAGGGTTCACTAATTTATAAACCGGTTCATTGTGTTAACATTTCTTTTTATTCGTTTTTTATCCCTCCTAATTGGATTTGTAAAAACGAAAAAATATATCAGAAAAAAATTATATAAAAGACCCCTTCTTTTTTTTCTCTTTTAAAATAACTTTCCTTATATTATTTTTTTTCAGCATAAAATGTATAGAACAAGAAGTCGATCCGGTTTTAAACCTAAAGCTTACGTAGTCGATAAAACGGACGAAAAGGTGGGTAAAGACCTGATTGCTTTGAATCACGGCTGTTATATTTGCGGTAACGTTTATAGCTCTGCTGGTTACGTCCTCGATCATATTTACAATACTCATGGGTTCGATATTCCTGCTCGAATGCCTAGTGTAAGAAGACCCCAAGATAGACAGTATGATTATGTTATCAGTAGAGATACAGAAGAGTTTGACGAAGAGCACTACGCTTGTCCAAGTTGCTGGTTCCATTGTCCAATGGACGAACTCGAAGTATTTCACACTCATACGGTCGAAGAACATGATCCTGTACGTATTCGTGCAGAATCTGAAGACGAAAACGGTATGGGTACCAGCAACCGTCGTAGACGTCCTTCTAGTCGTCCAAGTAGTCGTCAAAGCAACCGTCCTCGTAGTCGTCAAAGTATTCGTCGTCCAAGCAGTCGTACAAGCAATCGTCCAAGCAGTCGTCCTAGCAGCCGTCAAGGTCATACTTCCGGTGAAATTGAAGATCCTGTCAATCGTCCCAACAGTCGACAAGGTCATGTTTCCGGTGAGCGTGAAGGCGAAGATGATCGTGAACGTGTCCCTACCGTTAGTGACGACGGTAAAAAAGAGATATCTAAAAAGATGGATGAATTGAAAGACCTCTTTCTTACCTTATTCAGGAATTAAAATCACCTTTCTGTTATCAATTCACTGTTAAAATCTTATTAATAAATAGCTACTTTAAAAAAGAAAATTTACCTAAATGTCTAACAGTAACAACATTTTTACTTTTTGGCCAAAATATAACTCTTGTGAATACTTTTTTCTAAGAATGTCATAAGCATTTAGAGTATGAGTGATTTACCAAATGTTTCAAGAAGGTGGAGGTAGTAATATTTATGATAATTGTATATACTTGTCACCTTTTTATCAGGCCTATATATATCATCTTTTTTTTTTAGCTGTGCCAGTCTTTAATATTTCTATTTTTAGACCGTTTATTTTCTTATGATAAAGTACTGTCGTCGCGAACAGATAATGTTCGCTTCAAGCTACGCCCTCTTTTATTGTCACAATCTCTTATCCTCTGTTTTCCGACTATCTAGATGCTTATTACACACGGACAAACTATATGCATGTTTTAAAAACGAGCTAAAGTCATTTGCTCCCCGTATGTTTTCCAGTTAATATCTTTAATTTCTTGGCCAACAAGACCAGCGTTCAAGGAAAGAGAGGAAGAGAGCGGGTTGAAAACTATATGGATTTTGACTGGTATAACTTTAAACGATGAAGGATCAAATCTGTAAATATAGGGACCAACAGTCTTTTCTAACGTATCCTCTAAACGGAATGTTCTGTCAAAACTTAAACAATCCATATTTTTAAGCTTAAAGTACACTAGAGCATTTAAAAATATATAAGTTACAAAACACTCCTTTTATATTACTACTTACTTATTCGACCGGCAAGAGGAGAAAATACTTTTGTATTCAAATAAAATACTCGATCTGTTTGGCCACTACTTCTTTTATCCCCTCTTTTAAAAAGTAAGATTATCGTTTCGTCAGCGATTGGAATGATGTTTGTATCCAATCTCTTGTTTTTATAAAAAAAATCGATCCTCACCAGAGCGAGCATTAAAACTAAAACCAAAATTGTCACTATAAACAGGATGCAAAACACCCAATAGAAACCCTTTATATGAAAATGGTCGTTGCTGACGAACAGGATACGAAAGTCGGCTTGATAATATCGGTATAATATAATGAGGTGTGTCAATTTCGTGCTTATACATAAATTGGTCTGTTTCATCCTTTAGTATTTTTATAAGGATACGTTGAAACTGAGGATTATGATTGAATCCTATCAGATAAAAGAGGCTTTGTATATTTCTATACTTTCCAAAAATCTGGTTATTTTCCAATGAAGTAAATACAACAGAAATTATGTCTTGAAGAACAGGTTTGAAAGAAATCTCTATAATGTCATTAGCCGTTAAACAAACTCTGCATTTACAAGAAGCTCTGAATGGTATACTTATTTCGTCATTATATTTCAGGTTTGAATTCGTTTTGAGGATCTGTATAATACAGATATTAATATCATAGGTATTAAGAGTGGGCAATGTTGACTCTATTTTGTATTTCTTACCCGTTTCAAAATATAGTATTTAAGACCTTTTTTGAATATTTCTTATTTTCTAAAGAAAATATTTCTTGCAACTCGACTCTATCTTTTTTATTATGCGTGTCGCATAATTGAATTAGACTGCTATCTTCTATAATGCTGTCCCACATGTTTAAGAACAAAGAGTCATATATATTTGGAATAGGAATTGTTTCATCTTGAATGACAATTGCCTCTTGATCTTCTTCTTCAGTTACTACTTGATTTAAAACTAGTTGTACGTAATCTTTGTGCAATTGAGCCAACATAAAGTAAGACCTGATTAAAAATTGTAATTTCGGACGATGTTGAATTACAGGCAATAACCTTTCTCCTTGTGTAATAATTCTTAACTTTTTATAGCTGTCGTCTCTACTTAATATTCGGCTCGCGTATATGATATTTCTTAAATTGTCTTCAGTTACGAATAGCCTTTGTAACAAAATGTTCTCTATTGTAACAGCATATCCGATTTTCATATCCACATTAGATTCTCCAATACTAGACAATTTACTCGATACTACTTTACTTATATAAGCCATGTAAATCTGTACGAATACCTTAATATATGTATGTTGTTGCGTTGATACGAGTGATTCTTCTTTATCCTTCTCTCCGTATAATATGGCTTCAATTTCCATTATGATATCTTTATTAAGGCCGCCACCTTTAGCGCCAGCACTACCAATGAAGTAAGTGGTGTCGCTCGTGAAGCATGTTTTGACAAACGTGATAAATCTAAGTAAAAAAATATATTTTTTCTTACCAGATATATTGTAGGTACCGGTAGACTTACGAATACTCAACATTTAGTGTTGTAGCTTCTGAGAAACTAAAAAATGAACCTAGAGAGCGCAAGCTGACACGGACTTAGTGGTATAATAAGGAATTTAGTATTTGTATCTTACCATGAATCAGTTAAAAAATCTTTGTGATTCCAAATTTCTTTTACTAATCCGTTTTCATCTAAACGTGAAAACGACAATAGTGTAGACTCAAGTGTAAAATCTATTTGTACGAAAGTGTTATTACATATTATTATTACTTTTTTTAAAAAAAAAGCGGGGAGGGGGTTTAGTTTCAATTTTGGGATAGCGTGTACCTATATTCATAATAGCATCAGGTTCGACTTTAGAAATATCGATGAACAAGAGTCTAAATTATATGTTGATAGTATACATGGTTTGCTGTACATTTCTGAATTATGAGCAGCGCCTAATGCGTATTTTCTAACCCTAGTCATTGTTTGAGATTTAAAAAGTATTAATATGTCATCTAGGTGTACGATATTTTTTGAGTTTAAAGACCCTTTAATATTCCCCAATATATATTCTCCCCATGCTATTAAATTCGCGTTATCATAAGTATTTAACTCGTAATTATCTATAGCTGAGAAAATAATGTACTTTATATTGTTGTCCGGAAATGTATGTTCCAACTCATTAAACAGAGATTTACGAATTTCAGAGCATATATTAAAAATACAAACGGATCCGAAAAACTCCTCCTGCTGTTCATTTAAGTCCTATTCACTTGTATCAGAAATCAAAGGTTCCATTAAAAATGTGTCTACAATATCATATACACCGTCCTGTTGTAGTAAACTTTTAGTGAAGGTAATATTAATAATTTCATGCTAAACTACCTCATAGTCAAGATATAAGTCTTCCATTGTTTGTATGATTTCATAATGAAGATCAATCGGTAAGCAAGTCTTTATAAGTGATTTTATACTGTTTTAATATCGTCAATGGTAAAAGAGAAGGATTTTGAGCGTATGATTTTTATGAACATCAAGGAATCAGAGAAATCGAATAAAGGATGTAAAGCAGAAAAATCCAATTTGATCGAAACTTTATTTTCTTCGGGGTTCCCAATTCTACATATAACTGTATTTTCCCCTCTTTCTAAGAGAATTCTTAGATCATTAGATGTCGCATAATAGTAATACATAGCTTCTAAATCAGAACAGAACAGAAGTACGTCTTGGTGATCTTCGTTTGATATTAAATTTGCCTTTACAAAAATAGGTCGAATTATGGTTTCTCTAATTTCCTCCTCCCATTCTGAAGGAACGACAAAGACGCAATGAAAAGAACCTGTATCTATCTACTAATAGACGCATAAAATCCGACACCGCTTGCAACAAAAATATATCACCTTGATCCCAGTTATCTTTGTCTTTTTTAAAGATATGATATGGCCTCTCTTTGAAACCATCATATATTATAGTATCTTTAACTAATTATTATCATTACAGCTATTAAAACTATCATATCCCCAACTTAAAATATTCCTATGTTGCTTATCATATGCGATAAAAGTATCTTTTCTATATGTATATGCATACGCTATGAATTCTTCATGTCTTAGAGAATTTCTCATTGATGTAGAAAAATAGTCTATATCAATTTCATTATCTTTTAACACTATATATCAAAAAGAAAAATTTATAAGACGAAATATTTACTTACAATTGAAAATAAAAGACTACTTACAAATTACCACACAGTTTTTATGTTGATGTAGATCATATATTTCCTCCATAATGCTAAGTAAGTAACACTTTTTTTTAAAAAAATGAAAAAGAGGGAAGGAAGGAGTAAAAGTAAATCTTCTTTCAGGGCTCAGTAAATAAAAAGTACCACAAGCTCAAAGCCACTGTTGGAACTCAACATTGGAGGAACAAAGTAAAAATGTTATGCTTGCTAAGAGCTACATTTCTTTCCGCTCTATTTTTTAAGTACCATAAATTTAAATAATCTGTTATCTACAACGTATATTCTTATTGTTGGGATGTAGCAAATCAATGGACATTATAAAAAGAGGCAAAGTAAACTGTACAACATTTAAAATTTTCTTGCTCCGTCGAGATATGATTGTAAGGCTCGCACAACTCCCTCCTTTTTGTGTGTCTAGAGGTACAGAAGAACATGATCGTATCATCACTATAAATGCATCAGAAAATTCCGTCCTTTGGAGCTATAAATACCGACTACAATTAAATAATATAGAGGAGACTTTAAACAAAATTACAAGACGCAGTATGTATATTCATTCGGCAAGTGTTTACCAAAATACCAGATTTTTTTAGTTCAAGACACGTTACACTAACAATTTTTTATTTTATTTTTTTGCTAAAGTATGGCTTTCTTTTATGATATATCAAAAAGAAAAAGTAGGAGAAAATTCAAGAGAAAGACTTGAATTTATTGAAAGATATCTGGAAGACTATTGTAACTGTACCAATTATCGTCAAAGTTCGTTTATTGAGGATACTAAAGTATATACATCATACATCAATAATCTCAGCAATCACTTTCGGCGCGCAGTATATGCGTAGTCAAAAATCTACCCCTCAAGCATATGCACGAGTAAGAAAGAAGATTAGCAGAAGAAATATATCAAGAAATAACAACCCCAGCTTGTAACTTTAAATTGGCTATAAAAAAGTGATTAACCCATTTGAGCGAGCCTAGACAACAATTCGTAGATCCTACTTTAGATAGTTAGGTTGGGCTTGAAAAATAGATGAGATACACTTAAATAAGTAATCTTGATAATCACTTTGACATTTGACCAGAAAGTATTAATCTCACTGCAAAAATAAATAAAAATAAGCAGGGAAGATTAGCCTCTAGTAACCCTGATTAGACTTTTATAATTAAAGTTTTAAGCAATTTAAGCTGTAATGTTTAAAAAGTAAAAGGATGAAACTAGTAAAATAAAAATTCTATTTGTTATTATTGTAGGGCACTGGTTCTTTTTTTAGTGGAAATCGTAATGATTGTGTAGCCAAAGTAGTACAAAGGAAATATGTTACCGGAACAAGCACAAAAAGTCAAATTATATATATAAAATGGGTAAATTAAAATGGAATAGGGAGTAAAATAAAACTAGTTTACAAAAATTCTCTATACCATCATGAAAAAAAAAAGAATGCATCTTGTTATTTATATACACATAAAAAAAAATTAACCTTTTTTTTTGTGTATAAATATTGCCGTTTGTTTATCATCTCCTTTTTATTTCATCTTTTTTTTTTTTTCTTCTTATCTTTTTCTTTATTAAAGTAATTTTATATGCAATCGACTATTCATGTCGTATCAAATCAAGATGTTGATGTTCATGCCCCAGCTAAAACATATTACACTACTGGAAGTAATGCAGGTGGATTTATCAGTAGATTAAAATCTTTTACTGTATGTTTATGTATATAAATAGTGATGAAATTAAAGTACTAACAAATTTATATTATATATATAATAGCCGCTCATGGATAAATATCAAGGTATACCTCCACGTAAAAGAAGAGCTTCTCACGGTAACTAATATTATATGTATATATACAAGAAAAAAAAAACGTGCTTATATCCTGTTGTATTAGATGATAAGAACAAGGCCCAAAAATTTTTAATTGACGTAAAAGAAACTCAAAGGATTCTAGTAGAGCAAGAAGACACGGATGGAGATTTTCAAATTACGGTGAATGATTTGGGACCTAAATCATTTTCGGTTGGTACAGCGGATTCGGGTGGATATCGTAAAATTGAAATTCGCGGTACATATATGCTTTCCAACTTACTTCAAGAATTGGCACTTGCAGATGATTTTGGCCGTAAGCATATTGTTCTAGATGAGGCCAGATTGAACGAGAACCCTGTAGATCGTTTATCCCGTATGATCAAGCATAACTTTTGGGACGGTTTAACTCGTCGTATTGATGCAGAAGGACTTGAGATTATTTGTGCGGACACAAAGAACCGTTCTGCTAATCATAACCCGCGTATTTACATTCCTTATAGCGAAGACGCCATGTTTGAATACTATAAAGAAGCTGCTGAAACTCGATCTCATTTAAACTTGGAAGTAGAAAGGTTACCAAAGGACATTACACCAGAGTATGTTAAAAGCATTAATGATCGACCTGGTATTCTTGCACTTGCGATGGAAAAAGAATTCGATGAGATTAGTCGAAAGTATATTTGGCGTGGTGTACCGTTTGTTGTGCCAGGTGGAAGATTTAACGAAATGTACGGTTGGGATTCTTATTTTGAAACGTTGGGGTTATTGATTGATGGTCGTACCAATCTTGCACAAGGTATGGTAGATAACTTTGTTTACCAAATTAAACACTACGGTAAAATTTTGAATGCCAATCGTTCTTACTACCTAAGTCGATCTCAACCTCCTTTTTTAACTGATATGGCTATTCGCGTATTCAAAAAACTGGATCATTCAACTACTGAACTCAAGCTGAAGCAATTGTCTTGGTTAGCAAACGTCATTCGAACTGCAATTAAAGAATACAACCAAGTTTGGATGTCTGAGCCTCGTTATGATAAAAAAACCGGCCTTTCCAGATTTAGACCGGAAGGTTTAGGTATACCTCCCGAAACCGAAGCTTCACATTTTGATCATGTGATTCAACCGTTCGCTGCTGAGGCACAGTTAAATATTAACGAGTACATGCACTGTTATAATAACGGAACTATCAAGGAGCCAAAATTAGATGAATATTTCTTACATGATCGTGCCGTACGTGAATCAGGTCATGATACCACTTATCGATACGAAAAAGTGTGCGCCAATCTTGCTACAGTTGATTTAAACTCTTTGCTTTACAAGTATGAAACTGATATTGCTGATATTATTGAAAACTTGTACGACGGTGAACTGTCTTGGAAAGAGGATGACACACTGGTGCGTCATACAGCTGATTCATGGAGAGACAAGGCAAGTATTCGAAAAGAAAGAATGGACAAGTACCTTTGGAATCAAGAAAAGCATCTCTATTTTGATTATGATACTATTTTGGAAAAACAAACAAACTATGAATCAGTAACCACGTTTTGGGCCATGTGGGCAAAATGTGCTAGTGAGAAACAAGCAGAAGACATGATTGAACATTCTCTTTATAAGTTTGAAGTACTTGGTGGCCTTGTGTCAGGTACTGAAGAATCAAGAGGTATTACTTCTTTGGATAGACCTAATCGTCAATGGGATTTTCCTTTTGGCTGGGCTCCTCATCAAATTATGGCATGGCAAGGATTCGAAAATTATGGAAAGCATGCAATTGCAGAAAGAATATCTTATCGTTGGTTGTATACGTAAGTAAAGCATTCAGAAGGAAAAAAAATGATGTCGACATTTATTTATTTATTTATATACAATGTTTTATATAGTATTACCAAATCTTTTGTTGATTTTAATGGTGTAGTACCAGAAAAATTTGATATTGTAGGCATGACTCATAAAGTACAAGTAGAGTACGGTAATGTAGGCGTAGACTTTAAATATGTACCAAGGGAAGGGTTTGGCTGGATGAATGCATCTTACCAAATTGGCCTTAGTTTAATTAGTACCAAAATGCGTCGCGCTTTAGGAACTTGTACTCATCCTGATTTATTCTTTGAAAAGACGCTTAATAATACGACGATTGATCCCGAGGAAATCTCTCGTCGTTTGAGACGTAGAAAATCGGCTGAAGCTGCGGCAAGAACTATTACGCGTAATGGTCAAATCACAGCTGCTATTACTCGTATTGGAGGTGGTGGCGGTGGTGGTTCTGGTCATATAGATCCTGCTGCATCCTCAAGATTTTTAGAATTGACTGAACCACACAACTAATATATATGTTATTTATATATAATAAACTTTCTCTTTTTAAGGGGACCATGTCCTTGGGATTGTTTCTGCATAAATAATTGGAATATATTTATACGCGTATATTTTGTAAGGTGCATCTAGGGGAGACTTCACACCTTTTTCTTGTCGGTTTTTTTACTTTAAAAAGTTATCATCAATAGCGTAACAATATTCGTAATAAAAACACATGAGAAAGTAACTAATTTATCAACCTAATATGTATTTATTCCGTTATTTTTTTTGGAATAGATAAATCACTTTTCTTCCTCTTTTCGTTTACAAATGCATATCAGTAAGTATTTTTTACATGTATACTTTTTAAAAGAGCTTATCAATACTCATTTATTACTCTGCATTTTTTTAGAGCTCAAAAAAAGTAAATTTAGTGCCTTATATTAACTATACCCGGTTTGCTTAGGAAGAACTGTATCCTTTTGTACGGACATAAAGCAAAAAAGAAAGAAAAAACGCTTATTTATTATAAAGATATCTATACCCCCAAAAAATGTCACGGATTTCCTTTTTGTTTCGTTCTAATTCAGAAGCATCTTATTAATAAAAACATAGAAGTTCCTTCAGGAATCGATGTTGATGACTTCTTTAATAAATAACTGGTCTTTCAAAGACTATCTATCGTCTCTTGACGATCTCAGCGTCATGAATTTAAAGAAGCTCAAATCCGCAAAAAAAAAAAAAAAAAAAAAAAAAAAAAAAACGATTATGTAAACCTTCTTGATTCTTTAAAGAATAAATTAAATCTAGGTCGTTGCTTAATAGCTTCCACTAACAAGCTTAGAAGCGAAAGCGTAAGACAATATTGCTAAAAATCCTAAAAGCACATCTAATAAATTTACGTATAGAGCTCCGACGAGAAGTTGAAAGCGGTACTGCGCGAGGCTCAAGTTACTCCTGCTATCAACATTTCTTAAATTAAAGGTTCAACAATCCTAATAGCTGGAAGAGATAGTAACACCGTTATCATAGACAAGGTAAATGGCTTTTTATTCACTTTATCATACCTATTTACTAATACGCGTACGTTTGACAGGGCAAGGGAAAGTTGAACGAAGATAACGATTCCGCAGTCGACGTAGAAAAAAAAACAAAAAAAAGTACAGTTATATCGAGCCTGTCACAACTGAAACTCTTTATAACTTCAACAGCCACGAATTCGACTTCCAGTACAAAAAATATATCGACAAAGTTGTTTCAATTAAGCTCAACGAGGGTCATATTTTCGAGGACGCGGCAGTTACCAGTTCTTACGATATAAATATGAAAACCCAATTATCTCTTAGTGGTATTGACCAAAACCCTGCTCTCTTAGAGTTTCTCCGAGAAGTTGTTGAGCCAGATTTAGAAGACTTGTCTTTGTGGGCGGGTTTATACCCCATCAAAAAAGGGTTTCAGAAGAAGAAAATAATCTAGTCTTTGGTAAGCTCATGACCGCTAACTACTGGAAAAATTACGTGAAGCAAGTAGTCGGTGTGAAGCTGAATGATAGGACTCCTTTTGTGGAGCACGTTGTACCGTTGTACTGTTGTTCAAGTACTTCAGCGCCGTATATAAAATACAGTGGGCTTTCAATGGTAAGGCTTGCTACAAAAAAAAAGTTTAGTTGTGATCACTTAAATCCAAAGTTTTATCAATTTAAGGTGCGAGAAAGGTTTGGAGACAATTAGGTATATCCCTCTTTACCACGCAGATTAATCAGGAAGAAGAATACTTTCTGAACGGTGTCGGATATTCAGTAGAAGCATCGGATGAAATTCTTTTGGTAGAATCATCTGTGTAAGCTATTTATATGAGCATATATTGCGGAACCTAATTTGACTTTTTCGTATAGTGATGACGGCGAATACCACAGCAAAGAAAATACGATGAAGTTGCTGGAATGTAGCATTAGGTCTTTTATATCAAAGGCAGCAAAAATGAAGTTCTCCTCAATAGAGACATTTAAAAAAAGAAGTTCTTTTACCTGCTTGTACTGCAAAGATAAGCTTACCATGGTGTCTACTTTTCTTGCAGATAAAGAGCGTTGGGGCTTCGTCTTTGTTAGAGAGGCTAATACTCCTAGGTCGCGGGAGAGTCGTTACGACTGGCTCCAAGTATTCGAGTTGGTATACTGCTTAAAGGTAAATATTCTAATAATAAACCAACTAGATACGGTCACTTATTTATCTCATCTACTAGAACCATTGTTACGCCCGTTTAAATTCAAGGCAACACGAACCTTGGATTTTTATATAAATACCCTTTTTCTTTTTAACTCAAAACAGGAACGAAAGTTCTTGGTAATAAATAAGTTTATAAAATATTCTACTTGATTTTTATAAGTTTTTCCTCTACAATTCCTCTATGATTAACTCCAGTATTTTCTTCTTACATTTTGTGCTTTAAAATAACAATTACGCAAAAAATAAAAAGATAGATTCAAACATAGCTAGTCTTATTATTAAGATAAAAAAAGAGATGTAGTTTATAGAGTAGTTGTATATAAAATAAAAGTACAATTTAATAAAGCGGCTACGTAGTTTCATGATGATGAGGATCATAAACATAATTGCGACTGGGAGGAGGGGTTGGAAAGTACTTGTAATAAGCGTTAAGAACAGCAAATGTGCCGAATAAAATCAAGCCAATACCAAGGAACCATAAACCAATAAAACCTCCATGTACGCTGATAACCTGATTAATTGCATCTGAAAAGGCATCTCTATTGGAAACCATTGTAGGATGTCGAAGCGACTTAAACATAAATACAGCTACAAACATAAAGACCTAATAAAATGACAGTTAACTTTTTTTTTTTTTTTTTTTTTCGTCACTAGTTTTTAATGATACCTTACACCAGCTCTGGCTAAGAAACCTAAATGACCAAGTACATATAAAATGTACTTTTCGGTCTTTGTTATTTCTTTTATTTTCAAGTCTACATGCCATCGATCGGAAAAGCCGTTTTGGGCTTGAGTTATAAAGGCGATTAAAAAAGCGACACCGAATACACCTACAGCCATACGATACACCCATTGATCGGAGCTAGCCCAACAAGCAGGGAAGCAGCCTGTGGATCCTTTAGCACCCTTCATTCTTTCCTCACGTGATTGATGCAATAGTTGACCGATGTATACCAAGTAAACGATATATACGATGCCTGAAACAATAGGAGATACTCTTGCGCGAAAGAAATTTCCAAATGGAGCTTGTAATGCATCATAACTCTGCCCTGAAAAACCTTCCCAACTTTTTTTTTTTAAGTACAGCGAATGGGTATGAGTTGATTTTTTATATACAGCTAAAGTTTTACTTACAATCTCCAAAGAGAGTAAAATAATACACCTATAAACATTATGATAAGTATAGGTGTACCGATTGAAAACAATCCCAAGAAAATAAAAGCGCCCTGAAAAAAGTTTTAATGAAATTTTGTTTTTTGTAAGAGAATTTATTAGATATATGTACTAACCATGGGAGATTCAGTACCTGTAATATCGCCTTTTAAATGTTGAGCTGTAGCAATACATAATCCACCCATGACAGCATATACAATTCCTTTCGCTATAAAGCCAATTCTACCTAGCCAAGTGACAATAACGTAATGCTTTAATCGAACACCTTTTGGTTTATAAAAAGCAGATATCCACTGATCATGTATCCACGATCGAAATGATGGCTTTGCAGGTTCATTTGTTTGTTCAATTGCGCTGTCTATAGATATACTAACATCTTCAATATTATTATTATCATTATTATTAGTGTACATTTATAAAAGTTACAAGGTAAGTAGTTGCAAAAGAAAAGAAAAAGGAAAGAAGAGAGAGAGAAAACTATTTATTGGAGTTTTTATAAGTATTGGTTTATGCGTTGTATCGTAATGCATGATATGAATGATTTACTTGTACATGGTTATTATGGAAACTTCTTCGAAACAAATGCAGTAACTAACAAAAACTCAACATTCATCATTTATTAATTCCGATAAGAGTTACACCAAGAAGACAGTTAGAAGACAAGTTTTAGTACATGTGTTTAAGCTTCCAAAAAGAGTATATAAATGATTCCAATGACTTGTAACTTTTTATTGGCAAATTATCTGGTATTTACATAAAATTAAAATGATAGGAGTCATAACTATACCTTGCATAATATGATAACTATTTTATATTATTTCATACGTGTATTATGTTTGTATACAGACACACACATACAAGCATAAGTAAGAATAAAGGAGATGCAAAAATAAGCCACTTTTTGCTTGTGTTTTTTAAACACGTTTTTTTTTTTGGTTTATTTAAATTTTTCTTTTTCTTTCTCCTATTATATAATACATACACACACAAACACTCAATGCAACAAGTGAATGGTGTACCTGTTCTTTCTTCAGACCCAAGTTTATTGTACTTTGGTTTAGATGAAGAACCGACTTGGTTCAGTGCGCAAGGAGGAGTTTATAAATGTATTGAACGTACAACAGATAAACATGTAGCAGTAAAAAAGTATCTAGTAGAAGAAGATAGTCAACATCAGGATATGTTTGTCATGCCAAAAGAACTTGTAGAAAACGAAATATATTCCATGACAAAGTGTCTTCATCCAAACATTTTAAAATTATTAGCTGTTCATTTACACCAAGAGTTTGTCTACTTGATTATGCCACTTTGTACTGGTGGGTCTTTGCAACAATATGTATTTGACCATCACCTTACTGTTGGGCAACTTGTTCATATTATTACTTCCGTAAATATTTTTTTACCCTTTTATAAATTATTTATTTATTCAAATTATCTTTTTTTTTTTTAGATTGCTTCTGGTTTAGCCAAGGTGCATAGTTATGGTTATATTCATAGAGACATAAAATGTGATAACATCTTTCTGGATCAAGAAGACAATAGCATTGTTATTGGTAAATAATAAGAATATTACTATTTTATAAAAGAAAGCCAAAAGTATTCACATATTTTATACTAGGTGATTTTGGCGTTGTTTCTATCTCGCCTGCAGCCGATTCAAGTGTAGAAGAAGCTGGGGTTGTGTTATTCTGGTCACCTGAATTAGTGCAACAAAAGATTGTAAATCATAAAGTGGATGTTTGGGCATTAGGTATTGTTATTTTAGAAGTATTGAATGGTGGTAAAGCACCTTATGAAGATGAAAAGTTAGACGAAGATGAGGTAAAAATAACAAGTTTGACACCTTTTTTATTTATTTATTTAATTTGCAAGCTAATTTTTTTTTATTGTAGATTAAACAGAGAATCTTGGATGCTGGTAAACCAGATTATCCACCTAATTTACCTTCTCGCCTTGTGGACTTATTGGATTGTTGCCTTGACCCTGATCCACGTATAAGATCTTCAGCTAGTAGTATCTTGCAGGTAAATAATAAACAGTCAAAACTAAAAATAGCCGCTTATTCCCCTTTATTTATTATTCATTTTATTCACTTTATAATTATTACTGTGTAGCACCCATTTTTAAAAGATTATGAACCCGAGTTATTATTCCCAGCTACTAGATTAGAGGAAGAAGAAGAAGATATATCATCACAGTCAGATTCAGATCAACTGGATAATATTATGCATGATATTATTATAGAACAGGAGACACCAAACGAACTAAATCATAAACAGTTAAATACTACTACGGACGTGCATTATTTCGACACAGAAACCGCTTCTGTGTTACCTCTTCCACCTACGAAATGTAGATTACCACTTCCTTCCTTTTCTTTCGATAAATCTATTTCTGCCGCTACTCCTGTAAAAGAAAAGATTGCAAATGTTATTCGTAAAAGACAATCTTTAACTGATTCGAATCGTAGTCAAGGTTCTCGTATTCCCATGTTGTGTATTTTAAAACCCGTCACTGAAGAACCTGTTGCTGCTGCTATTATCGTTAAACAACCACGTTTAAGATCTGTCAAGTCTGTCAGATTACCACCTCAACAATTAATACAACAAAAGTCATCGGTTGATGTAACACCTATACCACCAAGAAAACCACTTAATAGATCAAATACCGCACCTGCACCTGCTCAAAAGAGACAATCTCAAAGATCTCCATCAAGTGATGTTAAATCCAATTTACGAAAACCTAAAATTACTTCACCTCAACCACCACCTACTCAAAAAGCTAAAAAAGAACTACCACCTAAATCATCTATTTACAGACATAAACGACTTCCAGCAGGAGAAAGTCGTACTGCTAGATTAATGATGGGAGTAAGTACAACTGGTCGTAGACAATCTTTTAGACAAAGAGAAGAAACAGAAAAGGAAGTTGCACCTACTTTAGGGAATCGATTTGGTAAATTATTCAACAAAAAAGAAACAGAAAAGAAGAGACCCATCTCTTTTGCTGCTTCTTCTTCATCTGCTTTACTTTCAAAACCACCACAACAACATAATACAGAAACCTCTTCTATTAAATCTATACCCAATAAGCTCACTACTCGCTCAAGAAGACAGTCTGTACCCATTCCTCCTAGTAAATTGATCGAAGAAACAAAGAGTACTAAAAAATCTAATGGTATCAAAAACAGCATAAAAGCACTTCGAGTTCATTAATTTTTTCTCTCTCTCTCTCTCTCTTTACGTCATTATTTATTCTTATGAAAATGTTAAATCTTACCCCCAATTCTCTCTTTCACCCACACTCACACTCACAAATACTCTCTCACACACACATACATAATACAACTCCATTTTTTTCAAAGTATAAATACTATTCCCCCACCCCCCTTTTTTTTTCTCTACCATAATTAATTACTTCATATATATTTTATAATTAAAATTTTAAGCTTCTTTTTTTCTTTTTTAGTTACAGAACTGTTTCAGATTAAAAAAGAGGCAAATAACTTTATTTCTATTTAGGTTACCCAGCTTTTTATAAATTGTTTGAAGCTACACAAATTAATTCTAACCCTGGTGAGGTGTACACCTATCATGTCACTTGTCTGACAGCTTTTTTTTTTTTACATGCAATAGACATTATATCCTTGTAATGTCATCATGTATCCAAGTTTTTTCACTAGTTACTGTTTTATACCACATGACTCAAAAGTACATGTATAGGACTTGTGAAAGAGTTTACGAGATATATGACTGCTTTTCAAGTAGAAAAAAAAAAGTGGAGGGGGGAAGCTACTGAGGGTTACTCTCTATTTCTTTTCTTTTTTTCAAGATGCTTAGAAATATTGTTCGAAATGCTTTAAAGCAGCAACTGTCACGTAATGTCCTTTTACAGTCTAAGAGAATGCCTATTATAGCAAGTCATTGTAAACCTCTTATGGCTGTTACTACACGTCAGTTCAATACCGCTTTTGTTCCCTGGAACCAGTATACTATTACGTAAGTTTTTTTTTTCTTTAAGCAAGTACATTGCAAAACGTTCGAGTAACTGAACTAAGGCGGTTTTTTTCTTTTTAGTGAGTTGACAACAGATAGATATCATCGATTATCAGATGAAGTATTGGAGCATATGTGCACAAAGTTAGAGGAACTTGTGGATGAAACTGATTTGAAAGGATTTGATGTAGAATTTAATGTACGTGAACACACACTCTATGGGTACTGTGTAATTATATGTTTTGCTGATAATTTATTATAGCAAGGTGTCTTGACGATATCTGTTGGAGAACATGGTACTTATGTGCTTAATAAGCAGCCTCCCAATCATCAAATTTGGTTGTCCTCGCCTATTAGGTAAGCACACACAGAAGAAAAAAAAAACTGGACAAAAAAAGTTAGCCGCTAACCCTCTCAATCTGTACAAATTAGTGGGCCTCAAAGATACGATTTTGACGAGAAACACCACAAGTGGTTCTATCATCGTGATAACCATACAATAGACGAAGTTTTAAACACTGAATTATCTAAAGCATTCGGTAAAGAAATCGATTTACTTGATGGATTTGTACCTGAGGAAAAATAAATGTAATAAAAAAGACGATATCGTTTATACTTTTAGCACAACAATACATCACTGAGCGGAACTGCTTTTTTTTTCTTTTCTTCTTCGACGCATTTCTTACTGCGGATTCAAAGAGAGAAAAGGAATTCATGCAAAAAAAAAAAAAAAAAAAAAAAAGAAAGACATTCTTTGTTTGTTTACAAAGTGCAGATGGCACTGAGTGAGAGTATACCTAAAATTTCTTGTTCTGTATCCGTTGTAAATCATACAACGGGTGGTAGTAGGGAATTTATATAACTAAAAAACCGCCAATACCTTCATTCTCGCCTATTACTCTAGACCTCTTCAATAAGTACAG
Source organism: Helicostylum pulchrum (assembly GCA_025677825.1). Classification (NCBI taxonomy): domain Eukaryota; kingdom Fungi; phylum Mucoromycota; class Mucoromycetes; order Mucorales; family Mucoraceae; genus Helicostylum; species Helicostylum pulchrum. The sequence goes on from JAIXMO010000044.1 coordinate 199,267, forward strand.
CTAATCTGTGTTTTATTTAACAATAACTACTTACGTTTTAAATCCTTTATTTCGCAATACATCAAACATAAAAATATCATTTGCCCATGTACGGAATAATTCATATGTGGTCATTTATATATATATGTATAAAGGCATGAATATATATGATAAACAAATACATATATAAACCAGACCATTCCTTACTTTTTTTTTAATATATGCTTTTACAATGACAGCTAGACTAGATTCATGCCAATATTTAAGGTCGTACAAAAAATATACAGTGAGTAACCAGTTTTATTTTTTACATAAGGCCTCAAATAAGCAAATAAATAAATAGAACGCGTGGTTATTGCTTTTTTTATCACTTTTTTTTTTACTATTGTTATTAAAAATGAAGCTGCTTATTTTACCAGCAGAACTGTTGATTGAAATTGTTCAATACCTTCCGAGTATTAGAGACAAATGCCAAGTGTTACAAACATGTAGTCAATTGAAACATTTACTTTGTACGCAATTAGCTTGTTGGACTCATCTTGACTTTGCACCTTATTCCAATATTAACAATGGAGAATTATTAAACTTTTTAAAGGATAAACATATTCGGCTTTACAATTATACGCCCATGATTACAAGACTGGATTTAAGTGGTTGCTGGTGTTTATCTCAAGATATGATTGTCGGGTTATCCAGATCGTTTTCTAGTTTAAATGAATTACACTTGAACGGATATAGGTTGCAGTCTACTAAATATCAAGAGAGAGATCACTTGTATCAAATGCGTCCCTCTCATGACTTGGCTTCAATGACGATGGATCTTTCGAAAAAGACAATGTATCAGTTAAAAGTACCGTTGATATTGCTAGTGAGTATACTAGGGGATATGCAGGATAATATTAAAACACTGTCAATACAGTATCAAGACTTGACACCTATTCAATACCGTTACTCTACAATATTTAGCCAAATACAACACTTGGATATATCATCATGTACATTAAGTCAAGCAGGGTTACAAACGTTACTTCGTAAATCAGGACAACAATTGATTAGTTTAAAGATGTTGAATATTGAATTGAATACTTTGACATGGTTAAGCTTGGGACAGTTATGTCAGAAATTAATCTGCTTACATATATCCTGTACAGATCCTGGTTACCTGGGATGTGTTAGACACTGTATATCCAACTTGAACGAATTACAAGACTTTAGATTGACTCGTATGCGTACCGGTAGTTTAGATTCAATCATTCAAAAATTGAATCCAAAGATATTAACAAGACTTGACTTATCGCCTAAAATGAATATTTATTTAAACGGTTTAAGGAAATTCGCAGCTATTAAAACAACAGAACATGATTTATTACTGTCTGAGATGGGTGTAAGTCATTTGTTTGCGTGTCATCAACTGGTCGAACTACGTCTTTGCTTTCCTATTGTTTCTGCAGAGTATTTGTATACCTTGTGTCGGTATTTACCTCAGCTGGAAATATTTGAATTAAGAAGGCAAGAACATCAGCAAGAAGTAGATGATTTAAAAGGTTTAAACTACTTGGTAAATTTGAAAGAAATTTACCTTTACTCTGTTATTGTAACAAATCAATGTATGGATACACTTGCAATGTTACCTCTACGCCATGTGACACTTATTTGTCATCGTACTATTGATCATACAATACTCTACCGCTCAAAAGATTTAAAATCAATTCATTTAGGTCAAAATTTTTCCTTTCAAAAAAACGGAAACCATTGGTATAAACTCTGATTGGCTTATCTAATCAAACATACCACAGAACTTATCCAAACACACTCGTTCCCGCCCCCGCTACACCCCTTTTTTTTTCTGGTTTTTTTTTTTTTTTTCACTCTCGTTTTTTTTTCCCCTTATTATGTATTATTATAATTATTATTTGATTTTATTTATATTATTTTCAAGTCTTGTTCATCTGCAAGAACATGATGACGACGACGATTCACCACCCGAGTTAAGTGATCCAGTAAATCAAGACATTTACAACTCGAAAGAATTATTTACACATGAGCCCAACATTACTCGAATCAATGATTTAATTCAAGTTAAAATGTATTGCGAAGTGGGTCACGAACATTGTAAAAAAGTACAAAACTCGCTTGTTTCAGCAGCAACACGTCTATCACAAGTTTTAATTTTAAGAAATGAACTAGTGTGAGTAAAAAAAAAAAAAGAAGATAATTGTCCCTTTTGTCGTGTATCAAATCAACACATTATATTAATACATACAGATCCAATATAGTATCAAAGCTTCTTATTATAGCTTTTGTTTAAATAGTTGTTCTAATACTACATTTGGGTGGGGATCACCGAGCTCACAAGTAAGAATAAAAAACCAAGGCTTTATATTATGTATTAACATGTATATAGTTTACACTTATTTCACTAAATCAAGCAGACTCGAATTTTATTTACCCTCAAGCATTAGCAAAACAATTAAGGGCATCGTACACAGATAGTTCGACGTGGGCAACATACGATATTGCGATTGATATTAATCATGACATTTATTTAAACGATGAAGGACTTTGGTTTAATTCAAGTGAAACAAGCATTAATGATAATCAAGTGGACGTTGAATATGTCATGTTGCATCAGATCATTCACGGACTAGGTATGCTTTCTTCATGGGCACCTTACTTTTCAGATACATCCTCACCCTTTCAACAGCTATTAAAAGGAGTAATACCTTCAGATAACTTAAAGATGATGACACCTAATCCGAATTGGATTATTAAACAAGATGCTGGACCGGCTTATATAACAGGTTTTCAACCTAGTTTAATTTTTGACAAGTTTTTAAACCTATTTATACCAGCAAAAAATATTACAGTCGACCTAGTTGAATATAGTTTTGATATGCAAGGTTTCTGTATTGGGGATTTACAAGGATCTTTTATAGTCAACTTTATGAATTCGTTTTTAAATAATGCAACACAGTCTTCTAGAGCGAAATCAATGTACGTTTCAATGTCTACGCCAAAGACACTAGAATTCAAATATGTTCATTCAAGAGAAAATCCGAGTGTATTTTATACGGATCCTTATTTAAATTCAACATATAAATCAATTCAATTAATGACTGGTCCAGATTTATTATCTATGACAAGACAAGAATCTTATTATAGACCTGGCATATCTACTTCTCATGTTGATGATGATTATATTGGTACGCCTGACTTTTTAATGTTGCGTACTTTTATAAAAGGAAGATCTCTTGATTCACTCGTTGAAGAAGGTTATTCGAATATTCCAACCATCCATTATAATATTACAAGTGAAAGAGATGTCAATATAACAACATTTGTGAATAATACAATGGTAAATATAACAGTAACAAGAAATGAAACAATAGAGTATACCTATAAATATGCAATCGGTCCAGGTATCTTGCGTATTTTAGAAACAATTGGATATTCGACCGTCTTAACGAATACAAATTATACAACGGCCGTCATCAAAACCAATAAACCCGATTCACCCTGTGATGATATGGAAGTGAACACCTATAGTGGTTTAACTGATAATATTATGCCATTATCTAGCACTTCGGATGGTATTCGTTTTAGTCCTAATACCATTATTACTCTATATATATTAGTGAATACTGCATTATTACTCATTTAAATAAAGGAGAAAAAAAAAAATCTTGTATATTATCCACAGTCTAAAGGGATTTTTTTTAAGTGAACCTGGCAAAAAAATTCTATAAAGTGCATTTCTTGATTAAATAAAAATTCTAGACTCGTGTTGTATACGGTTGTTTAGCTTAGCCACCCAATTTGATTACATATTTATATAATATAAAAAACTATTGCTCCTATCATCTCCTAATAAAACAGTTTTTTTTTTTTTTTTTTTTTTTTTTTTTTTTTTGGGCATTTTAAATTGTCCACAGTGTATAAACTTTTTTGAAATAACAAATAAATATGAATTTATGCTAACCGATAATATAGATATAATACCATTCTTGCTATAAACAACAATAACAATAACAACAACCGCAGCAAAAACAACAACAACAAAAAAAACAACAACAATTTTGCATGAATTTAAATACGCAGGGGGTTAAACAAGAGTTCTTTATTGCCACCAACACAGGAGAATAATCTATCCATCTATATCTAAATAAGCCTTTATACTTGTATTTATTTATGTATACGCGTGAGTATAAATGTGTATAAGTGTGTGAGTGTATGAGTGCGTGAGTGCGTGAGTGCGTGAGTGCGTGAGTGCGTGAGCGCGTGTGTGTGTATATGTGTGAGTATATACATATATATACTAATAAATGTATACAGATGAGGAAGAAGAAGAAGAAGGCACAAAGAGTGACATATCTCCTAGATAATAATATATGTATATGTGTATATGTATATAAATATATATTTATATATGCCCCTTTTTATCTCTCCCACCTTTCCTGTTTCAAATCAAGGGTTATAAAGTACCTTTTATTTTCCTTTTTTCTCATTTCCTTTTTTTTTTTTTTTTTTTTTTTTTTTCTTTACTATTATATATATATAAAAAAGAAAATATGCACCCACTTGTACAATCACCTACAACAACTACATTTAAAACTAAATGGAATACAATTAAGGATTGGTTTACACCCGATCTAGCAAAGAGACGACCTTCTCATTGTAGTACAACTAGTACCAATACAACAGCGACAACATCATCTAGTTGCCGCTGTAAGGAGGATACATTTATTCCATCACATACTAAAAGGCCTTCATTAACCAATTCATTGAATGAAGGTGTGTTAGATAAATGTATGTCACCATTTCGTAGAAGACCATCAAATGCATCTTGTGCAACAAGTACGTCAACAATCAATGATGATATGGATAAAGAAATTGAAAAGTTATATGAACTCTATAATTTCGCAATGGATGAAATTAATTATGCTGAAGATTCCCGTGGCTCACCGTATTATCAGGGCGATCGAATTTCGGCTAAAGAAGCTATCGATCAATGCGATCAAACCTATAAAAAGTTGACACAAAAGTTTGAAATTGATAGCACAATAGCTTATAAAATATCTACTCTATCTATAAAGTTTGACTCTTTACCGCTACAAGATGATCAACGTTCTATTTAACTTTTTATATCTATCTATCTCTCTCTTTTTTTTTTATACGCATATATATATATATATTATAAAAGAAAACCCAACAAAAAAAAAACCAACAAAAAAACAAAAAATTCTCAAATTGACCACAAAAAAAAAATTATCATTATTATAACTTTACTATTTTATACTTATACCTCTTTTATAAATTATCAGCCCCCAAACTCCGTTTATACCCTACTCCCCTCTCTTTCTCTCACACAAAAAAAAAATACTCTTTCCATCTTTTTCTTTTTTTTTTCGTTCCCTTTTTTTTTTTTTTTTTTTTTTTTTAATAAAATGTTGTCAAAATTACCCAGAGATATCTTGCTTCAAGACATTCTTATATTACTTGATAGTAAATCATTAATTAATTTATCACTTGCGTCTACATATTTCAATTATTTAGTTAATAACGATCAACATATTTGGAAAAGGTTATGCTTTCAAGAATTTAATATTTCACAAGATAATGCATTTAGAAATAAAGGCTGGAAGCAGTTATATGTTGCCTTATTGACTGATACAAAGGTATTTACTTGGGGAGAGAACTCTGATGATAGGTTAGGTTTAACACCTACAGTCACCCCAGACGCGTTTCAGTTTAACATAAGGTAACAAAAAATGCCAAGACATTTTCTTTTTTAAAGTTAAGTAGTATTAAACAGATAAAATAAAATATAGAAACCCTCGCAGAAGATATTCAAGAACTGTAACTACTCCTCAGGAGGTAGCCTATTTACAAGATAAAGGCATTATTGATATCACTTCAGGAGGTTGGTCATTTCATGCATTAGATTCTTCTGGTTCCGTCTGGATGTGGGGAACAGTAAAGTATTTTTCCTACTTTTAGTAGTACTACTTTGCAATAACAATAATAACCTTTTATAATGATAATAGATGCATCAAGAAATAAGTCCTCGTAGTTCCGCTGGTACAAGGCGTTTAACTACGCCTACTAAAATACAAGAGACAAACAATACCACCCAACCAAAAATTAAGTTTCGTTCTATATCTTGTGGAAGAACACACGTCATTGGGCTAGCTAGAGATGGAACCGTTTGGCATTGGACCAATCACTTGATGTTACAACGCGTTCAATTAGATTTGGAACCAAACGAAACAATTGTTCAAGTTGTTGCCAACTGGAGTTACTCAACTGTATTAACAAACGAAGGTGCTATTTATGTTATTCCTTCTCCCGATCTGATTATTCCGTCACAAGTCACTGTAGAACCTACTCCTACCTCGATTGTTACACCAAAAGTACCCATGGATATTGTGCAAATTGCTGGTTTGGACGGTTACACGTTAGCATTAACAAAAGATGGTCGTGTCCTAAAGTTAAATACAAGAAATCATATTGAGTTTAGCGCAAATCCAGAGCTCTATACAATCGAATTGGTTCATTTCAGCGCAAAGAAACCTGAATTCAATTATCGTGATGGTTCCATGAATAGATTTATTACTGGTGCCTTCCTCAATTTTGCTGTATATACAAAATCAGGTCAAGTTTTGTTGGGTAAAGTAGACGCTGAAGTTGATACGGAACCGACCATGTTGCCCGAATTACAAAACAGAGATGTTTGTAAAGTCTCTTTTGGAGAGTAAAGTATAATATTACAGAGAGTTTAAGATAAGGAGAACATATATTAACTTTATTGTATCAGTTATCATTTTGGAGCTTTAACAAATCAAGGTGAATTGTTAACTTGGGGTGCTTATAGTTCAGGTGCTTTAGGCCATGGGCCTGAAGACGAACACGATGAGCCTGAACCGAGACTAGTTGAGTCTATGAAGGATATGTTTACGTTTGCTATTGGTTTTGGTGGATGGCAAAGTTCGGTATTAGCTATTCCTACTTACAATGATCACGCATGAAACTCGATATTTCATGTGTAAATCGTGGCTTAAAGTCTTTTTTAGGCAAGTCTTGTGAAAATTAAATAAAACAACTTTTTTTATTTTGTTATTTCTTCCTTTTTTTTCTACGCACACATATGCCTTATATTATATACATACTACTAAGTTTTGCTCTATCGGTGAAAGCAGATTTACTACAAGAATCGGCTGCAACTATAGCAAGTGACCAACAACAACAACAACAACTTGTTCAAATATTTACTTCCTTATTAGGAGCAATAAAGCTATCCTTTTCTTTTTTTCATTCTTTTTTTTATTTTATATACAAATGTATAACTACACTGTTATCACCCATTATGTGGATTACAACGAATGCTTGGTCTAATTTCGTAACAAAACCATTTCAACTGTTTTTACATCTTGCACATATTTTATATCCAGTAACTTTATTTTGTGTCGCGGCTGTTTGTTGTGGATTATTTATTGGTGGTTGTGCTGGGTTTGCAGCTGAAGCGTGTTCTTCGTTATTAATATCTGCAACATGGGGACCTCAACCAAAGAAAGTATCAGTACAAGAAGATGAAGATGAAGACGAAGAGGAAGAGGAAATGGAAGAAAACGAAGAAGGAGAGGAAGAGAGAGTCATGTTAAATGATAACGAATCTACGATACATAATACTACTGGTAGTATTTCATCATTTTTTGGTCAACGAAAGCGAGAAAAGGAACCACTTTTACAAAAACCAAAAGTTGAACAGTGGAGAGATTCAATTGATACTTCACCTGTATTAATACGTAGAAGGAAATTATCCTCTGATAAGAAAAATGGTTGGGATTGGGATGAAGACGAAGAAGACGAATTTTGTAAATAAAATTTAAACCTCTTTTTTCTTTTTTCTTTTTTATTCTTTTTCTTTTTTTATTCAGTAAACAAATGTTAACATGGGCAACTGAAACAACGTTAATACGTCCCAACTTGAGACAAGTTGCATTTATTGTATTGAAATGGGTATCACTAATAATAATATTGGGTTTTATTCTCTTTTTTACTTTATTTGGTATTGACCTTAATCTTCATGTCACTTTAAGAGAATCTTTCTCTCCCATGAGACGTGATCCCGAACCTTTATTGTCCAACTGCTTTAAAGATTATATTCCCGAATCAACCCCACATTTTGGAATAATACCTAGTATACCTGTCATTGAAGATAACCTATGTTACGATTTTGTATCTTTAATAAAGCCAACCAAAAACATGACAGCAATCTTTCATACATTTTGGTCTGGTAAAACAAGCAGCTTTTCTGATATAGAACTAGCTACACTAAGGTCATTTATCGCTACGCAATCACTTGAATCCATTATTTATGTTTGGACAACATCAAATGATCATGACCCGTTAAAACCGTGGATTCATGATGATAGAATTCAATTGCAAGTGATTGATAATCATGAATTAATTCAAAATACGCCATTAACTGACTCTGACTGGTTAATAAACCATCAATTGCTCAAGTTTACTACTTTATACAAGTTTGGTGGTGTTTGGTTTGACTTAGATGCATTGTTTATACGCAACATGTCGCCTCTATTATCTCAGGAATGGGTGTCTCAATCAAACTGTCTTGAAACTTCTCCAAAAGGTTTCTTTTTACACTTTTTTAAAAATTCACCTTATCTTTGCGAAATCATGACAGAAGCAAATAATCAATTAATCAGTCGTCAATCCTTGGCTTTAGACTTGTATAAAACTGTATTTCATCGTTTATTAAAACTTGGGATGAAAACTTGGTCTGTCTTACCGTGGTGCTACACTGACCCGTCTCAATGTTTAAAGTCCAATTCTTTACCCAGTGCCTTTGACCGTAATGAATTCGATATAAACAAATTAAACAGAACCTTTGTGTATCATTTGCACAGGTCATGGAATTCTTCTCCAGGTACCATCTTCAAGTACTTGGTTAACCAACACGAGAAAATTGTTTCTTGGTGATTAAATGTTTAACCGAAATGCGTGTAACTTGAAATACTGCATACATTACATTCGTCTTTTATAAAAATAAAATAAAAAAAAAAGATCTATTATTATTACAAGAAAAAAAAAGGTAAATACTATTGTACAATGGGGTTACGCGCAGAAAAAAGGAAAACGCTATCATATTGGATCCTTCATCAATTGATCTTTACGATCGTACCAACGAACAACTTCTTCATAAATTGTCCAAGAGATGGCAGAATTAAGTGGCTTACGAATAAGTCTTACACTAATACCATCAAAGAAACCCATAAATCCCTCCTCCTAATAATAATAATAAAACCTTGTTAGAGCCTAATATATACATGTACATAAATTTGCAATATTACCAAATACACCTTCCTTGCAGATTGAATTAAATTTTTATACATGATAGGTTTCAATTGCATGCGAGTTTTCAACATATCAAAAGGTTGTGTTGTACAAGTCGCAGTCATACCAGCTACAACACCAGAACCCATATTAATTACTGCATTGGCCACAGGCAATTGATTACTGACGGAATATTCTACATATACACATATTAAAAAAAAAATAAAAAAAACTATGCTTGTACATATACTATATTTACCGTGGGCCCAAGTTTTACATCCTTCATAAAAGAATAAATAAATACCAGCAAATGGAGCATCACGAATAAATGTTGCACCATAACCAGCAAATAAACCTATAATTTCATTCTATTTAGAATTGATACGAAAAAAAAAAGACCGAAATTAAAAATAATACCTCTAATACCGTCCGTTTTAATAATTGACTTGAATGCTTGGTTTAAACTGGTATAATTATAAAAATTACTCTTTAAAAAAAAAATATGAGTCAAAAAATTGTTTCCGAAAAAAGTCATGTGAAAAAAGTACACATACCTCATATCTGACTTTGACAACTGTAATTGGCATCATAATGTACCCAACAGCTCCTCTTGCAGTAGAACCAGATACTAAATTTTCCCATCGCTGATGTTCGGCTGTAGTTTTACCGTCGATCCCTGCTTTATTCAAGAGGGGTTGCCAGGTAGATCGGGTATTGGCAAGGATCATGCGTACTTCCGATAACGCAAAAAAATACAAGGCTGAACCTGGTACATTTCTATGCACTATATAAGTTTTCTTTTTCTTTTTTTACGGATCATACAACGTATCGTTATTATTTACCTCATAATAGTTGGTACTGTTCCTCTCCATAATCCACTATACCCATTATTACTAACAATATCCTTTACCGTAGAATAAATGTTGCTAAAACAAAAAAAACTATTAGGTTTTTTTTTTTTATTTTTGGTATGAAGAGGTAACTTACCTCTTTTGAGGAGATACCGAGAGACCTTTACTCTTGGCTTCTTTTAAAAAAGCTAAATGGTCTTGACGTTGTTGTTGTAACCGTGTCTTGATCAAGTCAAGTGGTTGAAGCATGACACAAGCTGTCATGCCTGATAATGCTCCACCAACTAAATGTAAAGCAGGGTTCTTTTTATCGTTCTTTGACATGGACTTACTTATTTTTACACAGGGGTTAAAAAAAAGTTTTTTTTTTTATAAATATGATACAAGAGAATAGGAAAAATGTGAAAAAAAAAATGTGTCATGCTTCTTTATAAATTGGAGATTATGGGGCCCACTCAAATTTAACATCACATGACTTGCATTTTATTTATTTAAGTTTATTCAATGACATTTTCAATAATTGTGTTATAACTACCATCCTCTTGTTTCTCTACACGGACACTATCTAAACGGTTGACAATAATTGTAGCTCCTGCTTCCTTTAATTGTTCAATAGTATGTGTTGTCACACATGCTACACATTCCATACCGGCTGCAATAGCAGCTTTTACACCAGCTGGTGCGTCTTCAAAAGCTAAACAATCCTTGGGGTCTCTATTGATCATTTCAGCAGCCATCAAGTAACCTTCAGGGTGAGGTTTACCAAAATTGACCTAAATTTCCCCCCGCTATTAGTATTTTTTATTTTATTTTTATCTTTTTTTTTTTTTACTTTGTACCTTATCTCCCGTAGCTAATTTTTCAGGAACATGAATACCAAATTGTGCTAATCTGGTAATAGCCATAATATGTGTACCCGCAGTATTGACAGTCCAATCTTGGTTAGGGATACTTGCCAATAAGTCAACCACACCTGGCAACACAGAGACACCGTCCATGATAACGCATAATCTTGCTTCTAAGTCATTGACATACTCCTTTGTTGCAAGTACGGGAATCCAACGTTCTAAAGTTTCAATCGTTCTACGACCGTGAGAAGTGGCAAGAATCTGTCATTTAAATTATTATTATTTTGGTTTAGTAATCAGTTCTTTACCGCGCGCGTTTCCCCTTTTTTTAAAAAAAAAATACGTACCTGACTTGGGTCCAAATTATATTCTTTGGCAATATCTGTCCAATACTTTATAACAAGAGGTGTAGTATCAATAAGTGTACCATCAAGATCGAATACGAATGCTTTGGAGTTTAAAGTCTTTGTAACCATGATGAAGTAAAACGGGAAGAAAAAGTGATCTAGAAATGAAAGAAAAGGGGAAAAAAGGGAATTTGCAGGGTCTTTAAATAGTGAAGTGCGGTGTTGTAATTATCAATAACAACGTTAACCCGTATTGTTTCCCCATTTGACGGGTTTTTTTTCTATCTTTTGAACACAAGCGAGACGTAATTAACAACTTTTTTTAAAACCCCCCCCCCCCCCAGATAATAAGAACATTCTTTTGAGATGATAGACTTGACAATCTTAACCGTAAAAAAAATGAAACCCTGTATTGTATAAAGTCGCGAAAAGGATTTTTAACAATGTGCAGACAACAAAGAGAGAGACGGCTGGGAATGAAACGGCCCTGAACATCTGGTCGTACAGTGACTCCCGTGGATGTTCTTTTGTTAGTTTCTGTAAAATCAGATGAACAGCGCCTTAAAAAAATCGTCTTTTTGTCGTCTGTAAATTGTTAAAAAAATTGTAATCTTATTTATAAAAAAACCTGTTAACATCTTAAACGATTTTTTTTTAACAAGCTAACTATTGAAGAAAGACTGATTTTTTGAGAATTTATTATTTCCTGTTAGCTATCGAAAGTTTAATTTCGCCAATTTTAAGAGCCTTGTTTGACGTATTATTGCCAGTTCACACCTAGTAAATTTAAAAAGAGTACTTGAGAGGTATATTTAGCTTCCACAACAACAGTTTGACAGGTAAACAGTTTATTGTTATATTTAAATAACCACCGTTATTTCCGCACAACTTTAATTCGTCTTGAAGAAAAAAATAGCACAGGTCTTCTATTAAATTATACCTCAAACTCTTGAAGCAGAGTATCCTTTATAATGGTATAGCAATTTGGCTTCAAAATAAAAAGAAATCTACAAGAAATAGAAGAAAAAGAAGTTATTTCAAAAATAAACAATCGAAGCGCACAAGAAACTGACTGTGCAGTTTGGAATATATCCTGAGTACGTCCGAATCTGGCTCCAACGTATAGAAAATATACAGTTGAAAAATAAAGAAGCCTTTCTTATGCATGAACGTAGATCTCCCGTTTATTATTGGATCCGGGTCTAAATTACTTTTTTCGATCGTCCCTTATATTTTATTGGTAACCATCATGAGAAAAAAAAATAGTTATGCAAACAAAAAACAAAGTAACAACAGAACAATACCAATTAATAAAAAATAATATGCTTCATCTTAAAGGTCTGGACCATATCAACAAGTTAATATATACACAGGATACTAATCGCTGAAGAATTCAATTTTTTTTTTCTCTCATCAAATTCAATCTCTCTAAATATAACATAAAATGAAGAACTAATAGCACTTGTCTGCTTTTTACGGCCAATTCTCTCCGTAACTGCTGCAGAAGAAGCTAACGTCGAAACTGATACCGATAACGGTGGTGGTGGCGGTCGTGGCGGTTATAGCGGTTGTGGTGGCTGCGGAGGTGGTCGTCACTATGGAGATCGCTGGAATTGGGGTTACAACGCATGCTGGTGTGACCGTAGCGGTACTCATTGTACAAACTACCGTTGTCATTATGTTGACGAAGATCCCACCCTAGCTCCACATAAATACTCTTTTGTAAAATAGCCTCTCTCTGTAAATAGTCTTCACTTTTTTATTTCTCCCTTCCGAGAAAAAAATTACATATAACCTTTAATTCAAATTTTTTATGCAATTATAAAAGAGACTATGGAAAATGCTCGGCAAGTTATCTATTACACGTCCAGAGGGAAACTATCCATTTATGTAACATGATTAATATGGTTCACGGTCACAGGGGATTTATTTTTACTTACTATAGTTACTGTTGTAAATTTCTTAACTCACATGGGTGAGAACCGTGTTCGATACGGCGAATGTAAGGTTCAAGTTTAGTTCTTCGACAAAATACGGCTGGTAATTCTTTGTCTTGTAATTTCAACGTAGAAATGAGTTTGATGTTTTAGTGGCGCTTACATCACGCTGCCATACTATTCTGCTGTTTTTGCAAACGAGAACAGCGTGGCGGCGTGAGTCTACCTTAATGAGAGAAGGACTTTGACAAGAATGGAAAATCTATAAAACATATGTATATATTTAACAAACAAACAAATATCTTTGAAACTAAGTATGTAGATAATTACGCGTGATGTCCGGAATTCATCTACTCTTGCAACGATCAAGTCTCCAGATTTTTGTCGATTTTGTAATTCTTTCCACAAAATACCCGTTATTCTGCATCTATTTCTTTTGATCTTTACACAATCTTTCCCAAACATACCGTTTCCGAAAAAAACGACTAGTAATCTGCTACTTTTGATTTTCAGAGCTAGTACGTACACAATACTAGTAAGCCGAATACGTAAATATCGTTTCTCGAAATTCTTTTCTTTGCTTCTGTTCTTTTGTTTTTTTTCTTTTACTTTATTTTTTCCCCCCGTTGATTAAAACATTGCACATTTCTGCGCGAGCTTTTTGTTTTCCTCTATAAAGTAACAGATTGTCTTTTGGCTTATTAAAACCATTGTAGCGTAATATGCTTTCTAAGTTTTGTAAGATATAAGCTACATAATCGAAATATACATAAATACGACTTGTTTTGCTAGTAGGAATACGTAAAAATATTTCTGTCATATTTTTTCTCTCTCTTTCTTTCAACTCTTTCCTCGAATAAACAACCGACCTTGTTAAATTGTAATATTCCTCGGTTGAAATTCTTCTCAGGTCATCGGAACCAGCTTGAAATACTTGACCCCTACCTGGATCTAACCCAAATACGTTGAATAGGTCATCTACAAGGTCAATGGTACCTTTCAGATCGTCGAGCTTAAACCCATAATCTTCATAAAAAATAATTCGCCTTTGGTTATTTTTTATGTATCTCAGTGAGCTTTTTTCTTTAGAAGTAATTATCCACTGTTCGATATAAAGGTGGATTTCTTCCACATTTCGGCCACCCTTAAACAGAGACGCTACTGTATTCCTTTATTTAGTTTCCTTTTCGTTTTAACGGAAGCTTTGGGTCTGGTAAGTCATCATTTTTTATGGGGTTAAAAAAAAACTTTATTTATTATGTAAAGTTCAGGGTAATAAGAGTAATAAAGAAACCGACAAAAAATAAAGGTTTTTAATAATAGAAAATTTACAATTTGCTTTCACGAGCAGAAGCATTGAGTTCAACAGCAGCGTTAGAGATGGCAATAACATCACGTTCAACAACACGGGTTTGGAAAATAACCTTGTTACCTTCCTTCCACATGGATGTTTCGAGTGTCTCACCGGGGAAGACGTGTTTAGCAAAACGAGCCTTAATGTTCTTGAAGGCTTCAGGATCATCGTTACAGAAAGTCTTGAGTACATGCTTACCAGAGATACCGAAAGAACAAAGACCATGGAGAATGGGTACTTCGAATCCACCAATAGCGGACATATCAGGATCAATATGCAAGGGGTTGAAATCACCACTTAAACGGTAAAGAGCGGCTTGATCTTCGTTAGTCTTTTCAGTAACAACGGCATCGGGTTTACGGTTGGGAATGGCATTAGCAGCGGTAGAAGCTCCACGGTCTTCACCCTTGGACTTACCACCGAATCCACCACTACCACGAATGAAGAAAGTGAATTCGTTTTCAAAGACAACCTCGTTTGTATCGTCTGTTGTGATAACAGCAAGAGTAACTGAAGCACCCTTACCCTTATCGAGGATATCAACAATATGAGAGCGAGACGTGAGTGTACCAGAGGTAGGGATAGCCTTCTTTACTGACAAGAATTGTTCACCATGTAACAACATCATAGGGTTGAAGTTGGGGACAATGTCACCGAAAGGAACAACGCTTGTGGCAGCGAAAGAAGGAATGACACCAAAGGTAGGTAAAACACTAAAGTTGACATCATTTTCGTAAACATATTTGGTATCAGTACGCTTGCAACCAACACCTAAAGCATATAAGATAGCTTCACGTTCTTCATAATGGAATTCTTGGGATTCAAGTTCTAACTTTTTAGCAGCTTCAACACTGAGCAAACCATCCTCAGACTTGGGCTCCTCTTCTTGGATGTTACTAAAGTTATCCATGAAACCTTGGAAAGAATCTTGAGTGCTGTTGGGGTTAGTAGCGCGACCATCTTCAAAGTCAATGATACGAGACCAGGCAGCAGCAACTTGTTCAGGGGATAAATCACGGTTGGCGGGGAATCCAACACCACCGGAACGTTGCCAGCGGACTTGAGCAACCCAACCACTACCAACTTCAAAGATACCACCGGTCTCTTCATTGCTGCTGTGACCGAGGAATGCAACAAGAGGAGCAACGTATTCAGGCTTGAAGGCCTCGACCATCTCTGGGGGCATAACAGTGGCAGTCATACGAGTACCAGCATTAGGAGCAATAACGTTAGCAAGAATGTTTTTACGTTGACCTTCAAGAGCTAAAGTACGAGTGAAACCAACAACACCAAGCTTGGCAGAACTGTAATTGGTTTGACCAAAGTTACCGTACAAACCAACAGCAGAAGCAGTGTTAATAATACGACCATACTTTTGCTTAACAAAGTGAGGCCAGGCAGCTTGAACGACCTTATAAGTACCTCTCAAGTGAACACGGTGAACGAGATCCCAATCAGCATCAGTCATACGGGCGAAAGATTTGTCACGAAGGATACCAGCATTGTTAACAACGATATCAATACGACCAAAGGCCTTGAGGGCAGTCTCAACAACCTTATCGCCTTCTTCAACGGAATCGTAATTGGCAACAGCCTTACCACCGGCCTTACGGATCTCTTCAACAACAAGATCAGCAGCACGGCTATCAGAACCTTGACCAACAGCGGAACCTCCGAGATCGTTTACAACAACAGAAGCACCCAATTTGGCAAAGAGTAAAGCATAAGCTTTACCGAGTCCACCACCAGCACCAGTGACTACAGCAACTTGACCATCGAATCTCAACGCATCAGCCTTAGGGTTAGCATTAGCAGCCTTTGCACGTTCCAAAAGGGCTAAGAAATCAGTATCCATAATAGAGGTAGGGTACTCATTCTCCTTTTCAAAGTCAGTAATTTCTTCCCACTTGGCTCCAACAGCAGCAGGATCGAAAGAATCATCGGCCTTGAAAACGGCACCAGCAGAACGTTCCCATCTCAACTTGGAAACAAATCCACCTCCAACTTCAAAGATACCACCGTTATCTTCAGTCTTTTCGTGACAAAGATAACCAACAACAGGTGTAACAAATTCAGGTTTAAGAGAAGCAAGAACCTCAGCAGGCATGACGGTTTCGGTCCTATATAAAACGTAAGTATATTGGAATATGTATATTATTATTTTTTAAAAAAAAAGATATCCTTACATTCTAGAAGCAGCCATGGGGGCAATGGTGTTACAGTGAATGTTATCCTTAGCACCTTCCTTGGACAAGGAGTTACTGAAACTAGCAAGAGCAAGCTTGGCTAAGTGCATTAAAAAAATAAGGGCAATTAATAAGCAAATAATAATAAATAAAAAGGTTCCCACCACTATAATTGTTACTTACCAGCACTATAATTAGCTTGACCAAAGTTACCATATAAACCAGCAGCAGAAGCAGTCATGATGATACGACCATACTTTTGCTTCTTCATGATGGGCCAAGCAGCCTTAGTGACAGCATAAGAACCCTTAACATGAACAGCTTGGATGAGATCCCAATCGGCATCGGTGATTCTGGCAAATGACTTGTCACGAAGAATACCGGCATTGTTAATAATAATATCAACGCGTCCAAAGGCCTTCATGGCAGTCTCGACAATCTTCTCACCATCTTCAACAGAGTTGTAATTGGCAACGGCTTTACCGCCAGACTTTAAAATTTCTTCAACAACAACGTCAGCGGCTTTACCGCTGGATCCGTCTCCAGTGTGAGATACACCAAGATCGTTAACTACAATACTGGCACCGCGGCTAGAAAAGTAAAGTGCATATGCCTTACCAAGTCCTCCACCAGCACCGGTAACAATAGCTACTCTTCCATCATATCGAATATCGTTACTCATTTCTTTTTTAATTATAATAGAAAAAAATGTATTTAAGAAAAGAAGAAGAGTAAAAATGTTTAGAAAAAAAAATATAGTATTTATAAGGCCAATTACTTTCACATGAAAATGCAGAGGAGATAAATAAGTAACCTATAGCAAGCCAGTATCATGTGATTCAGAATATACGGGTATATATATGTTTATATCTATAAATGACGACTGTTTTAAAAAAGAAAAAGATTAAGTTTATGGTTGTACCTTTAATGTAATTACTTCAGTTTATAAATACAAGTTATTCATGCATCTAAAACATATCTTGCTGCCTTCTTTTTTTCTTTTTGTTAACTCTACCCCGGCTAATAAAAACCATTCTGAGGTTACTCCGATAATATTTGGGCCATACAAGATGACTAAACTGTGAATTTTTTTATTTAGCCTAATCGACCCCAACTCATATACACATAGAACAAGTAATCCTTAACAATATAAAAATACTTGTTAAAAGTAGCGTAATTTTGAAATTATTTTTTATATCAGTTAAAGCTACATTATATAATTTGTCTTTTTTTTTTTTAAAAAAAAAAAGTGACACATTGATAGAACAGTTCTCGCTTTAAATAGCTTGTTACACGGTGAGCAGGTTTATAACTATATGAGCCTTTTTATTCCCCACATGTGTGTAACAGGTATCTGATTTATTTTTCACATGTAATTTAATTCGTTGGTCATCACCATTTATTATATGCGTGTGTATAAATTATACTATTACTATTTCCCCAGAAAAGGGATTTACAGGATACAAGTTAATTATAGGTGGTGATCGAGTTTCATTCACTTGAATTCGTACATCAATTTTAGAAAAGACCGCTAATAATTGTACACAGGGGATTTCTTCAAATTCAACTGCATCTTTATCCTTCGTTACTGACAACGCAGACATTAATTGATCAAGCTCTGGTACAATCTCACATTTGTCGTCTTCTTCCTCCTCTTCTTCCTCTTCGTCATCATCACCATTACCATTTGTTCCGGATGTAAAACTTTCATCATTATGCATTGGTACGGGTACACCGGGTTTCCAGTGAATCTCCAATACACCGTGTCTATACTCGTATTGTTGAATAGGTAGATTCTTTAAATGAAATTTACCCTCCAAACCATACTTTGGTACGCTTATTTCATAATATTCTTTAGTTACTGCAATAACATTCGCTTTAACAAAGACAGCTCCTTTAATCATTTCACATCTTGTCAAGTATTTAGCCAAGTATAAGTTGTTACTGCCGTCTTGAGCCTTTCTTGCTCCATCTTTCTTTGTGTTACATGTAAACGTTATTTTTTGAACTGATTTTTGAGGATATCCACAGAATTCTATATATATTTTAAAAAAAACGTTGGAACCCTCTTTCTTTTTTATATTATTATTAACATAAAACAAAAATACTTACTTTTCCCTTCTAAAGCCGATTCTAATAATCGATGAACCATAACATCAGCATAACGCCGAATAGGTGAAGTAAAATGCGTGTAAACAGGTTCATTTAAAGCGTAGTGCTGGTATTTTGCGGTTTCAATATTTCCTGAACAAAAGTACTTTGCTCTTTGCATACAACGAATAGCTAGTACTAAAAGGACGTCTTTTTCATCTTTTTCCAGGATCTTATCAAATGATATTTGGAGCGAACCTGCCGATGACCCGCAAAAGTCCAACCCGAGTTCTTCGGTAATTTTAATAAATTTATCCTATTAAAATTTTAATTAAGTATTTAAGATAAATGTATACATGTATGTATGCACTTACCAATCGTCTTTGTAAAGGAGGCTCATGCCTACGTAATAAAGCTTCTTCTGGATAAGCAGTGGAGATCTTTTTAGCAACGCTGATATTTGCCAATAACATAAACTCTTCAATCAATTGATTAGCTTCCTTTGATTCAGCTGTAGAGACTGAAATAGGTTGTCCCTCGCTATCCAATTCAAATTTCAATTTAACAGAATTTAATTTTAAAGCTCCATAATCATATCTCTTTCTGCGTAATTCCGTAGCTAGTTTATTAAGCATGAAAATACTAGCAGATACTTGCGAGGCCGAATGAGTGCCATAGATTTTTACGTCATCAGGTATTTCATCACCATCTATTACACATTGTGCATCATCGTATGAGAGTTTAGCCCGAGATCTACACTATTATTTAGTATGCAAACATTTAAGCTATCCCATACTTTTTTTATGTACCTTATTACAGTTTTTCCAAACCATGTTGAAAGTTGTTTACCGTATGCATCTAACTTCCAAATTACAGAAAATGCCAACCTATCCACATCAGGATTTAAACTACATAGTTCTTCACATAGTAACGGTGGAAGCATGGAAAAAGTTTTATCGACCAAGTAGGTACTTGTTCCGCGTTTTAATGCCTCTTGATCAAGTGAAGATCCGCGCTTTAAAAAATATCCTACATCTGCAATGTGCACACCGACTTCATAGAACCCATCGTCCAATACTTTAAAATGAACGGCATCATCTAGATCTCTGGCTGTATAAGGATCGATAGTAAAGATAATCTCTTGTCGAAGATCTCTGCGTTGTTTTATTTCTGATTCGGGGATCTCCCAGGGTGTACTAGGTAGACCAGCTAAAGCAACTGATGTGAAATCATTGGTGACAATACAGTTGCCAGCCAAAAGGGCATGTCTTTCTGTATTCAAGTCTCCTAAAACTCCAATCTTTTCCTCGAGTTTTCCCGTAGGCGAAGTGTCATGTATAGGCCATTGTAACATGGTTACCTAATTTACTCGTAAGTTTTTTTTTTTTTTTTTTTTTTTTTTTTTTAGTTTTATACATATAATTTACGACTTACAGAATAAAGATAATTTTTATATGCATCTGCATTTTTTATTAAGTCCGCGGGAACATCATCATCACGTAAAATAATAAGTGGCACGCGTTGATCCACTGGTTTGAACCAAGCGATACGAGGTGCTCGATCGTTTCTACTGAATCTACCATTATCAGGTTGACCGGGTGCTCGAGATGAACCAATTGTTCCTACAAATGTCATATTCGGGGATCGCAGTGTAATACCTACAACTTCACCGCAGTAAGCAGGTTTGTAACTTTGTTCTGCGTCGGCATCTTCATCTAGGTTGACTGTACTAGAGCTCTCTACCTCATTTTCATTTTTCTGTTGAGGTAGATGTTGCTGTTGTTGTTGTTGGTTGTGTTGTTGTCGATGTTGATATCGCCCTTTTCTCCGCTCTTCTCTCATATTCCATACTGTGTCAATATCAACTAATTGGACGACGACACGATCTCCATCAAGCGATCGATTCCTACTCTTTAATCCACCAATAAATATATCAGCGTCTAATCCATCACAGGTGACATACGCATCATATCTATTCTTTGTTATCCTAATAACCCCTTCATACGAAGTACCATTCTGAATTTCTCTTTCCATATCTACTGGATCTAAATATGGGCAAAAGAAATTATTGCGTTTCGTGAGGTTTACATCATCAGGATGTATATATTGGTTTTTAATTGGACGTGCAGCTATAAAGAAAATAAGTCAGTACCAGACTTATATAATATGCAAATATAATTAATTTACTTGAACGCCAGTTATTATCATTAAGACGATCGTTTTGTCGTTGATACCTGTTCATATCATAGACTTTAGGCTGATTTATTGGCTTTTCGGTAGGTGCAGTGCCATTTCCATTCGTGTATTGGTAATAAACTGCGGTCTGTACTGGGGGTTGCGTATAAGAACTATAAGATCTGTTTGTACTATAGTTACGGGTACGATCGCGGTTTCGTGTGTTGGAATAAGGATAATTGCCAACGGAAGTATTGTTAGGCATATAGGGTGCTGAATTGTCATAATTTACAGTGTTCGTGTTAAATGAGCTTCCGAAATCGGCGGGTGCTGTTTCAACAGGTTTTTTCTTTCCGATATCAGAATCAGAGTACCTATTAAACTAGAAAGTTTTGAGTGCTTTTAGAAAATAACATTACTTGAGTTTTAGTTTACGTTACTTACGTGATTGGCGTTGTAATTGTAGCTCATTCCAATAGTATGCAGTGTCTGATAACAGAAAAAAAAAAAAGAAGAGAGATCTTTTCATACACACATACTCACATAAATATGTCTGTTTTTTTTGTTGCAAACTCCGATTTATTCTTCAAGCTTATTTAAAAACAAACAAGTAAATATTTCGGGATTACAGTCAGGTAAAGAAGCTAGCTCCCAATATGAAGCACGAGGATTATATGTAGATAGTTTAGAAGGTTTCAGGTACCCAATTGATACTTCTCGTTCCGTTTGTTGAATCAACTGTCGTTCATCTTCCACTTGAAACGTTTCAAATAATTTATTACTTGCTTGCACTCGAGATTCTTGGTTTGACCATATGTTTGCCTCATTCATTTCAATCTTGACTTTTTTATCTACTTTGTTTAGTGATTTGGACAATGCGAGTGTAGTCTGGTATAATTCGTCATTCTTGTCTTCATTTTTAGTTACCCGTCGTTGATTGATTTTACTTATAATGTACTTTGTGGAAAAGTCTGCATCACTTTCGGTATCCATAGCTCCAAATGCATTATGATTTTGATCGGTATCCATCATATTAAAGTCTTTTTGATATTTATCGATGTTAGAACTATCTAAACACTTGTTTAGATGAACTTCTTTTTGATACAGGCTAAATTGAGCAAGTTCTTTTCCGCAAATAATACACCCTTCAATCACTTGCTCAACATGGTTTAAAGACGAAATACATTCTTCTATATGTGTTTGTCGAAATTCAGTGGTATTAAACGACAAGTCTATTTTGCAAATAGGACAAGCATACTCGTTCAAGTTAACCGTAAGTTCCTGTTTATATTTATTCTCTTGCTGCTCCATAAACTGTCCTTCTGCTCTTGACGGTGAGGGAGACTCGGCCTTATGACAGTTTAAATTTGCTGATGTATATTCTTTTTTTAATCGAGCTTCAGTCGATTCAGAGTTAAAAGATGACATACATGGTATATTGTTATTCTCTTGTTTCCATTTGTTGTCAATTTCGTTTTTTACTGCGTTAGAGAGATTAGGTTTGGCTTCTTTTTTCAAGCGAGTTTTACGTAGAGATAAAGAAATTGGTTTCTTTTTTGTGCCGTTGTCCATGTATATACAAAAATAAATAAAAATAAAAAAAATAGATAAAAAAAGATTTTTTTTTCTAGGAAATAATTCTTTCAGCACGTTACACCTGTCTATTCTCTGGTCTTATCTCCTTTCTTCCCTTTTCTTCTGCTTTCTCTTCTTCTGGCCCTATTTCTTCTTTTTTCTTGCTTCCTCTTCTTTTCTTGGGCCTCCATCTCTTGTCTTCTCTTTGTCTCCTCAGCTTCTTCTCTCAAGTTAAACAAATGAAGCTCCGTCTTTCTTGCTTCTTCTTCTTCTCTTGCTATTCATTTTGCCATTTGCAATCTAACTATCTCTTCTTCAAATTCAGTTTGTACTAAAGAAGGTCTTAACCTTGGTGTAGCACGAGGCGGATCATCTTATTGATTAGTTGCTTGTATTAAGGTATGTCGTTTTAAAGTCACTTGCTGACTAAGTGAAGGCGAAGCTGCAGCACTTTGTGAAGTACGTAACTTAGCAGCACGCGCGAAAGTAGGAGGGGCTTGGCTATCGGTAGTATTGGAAGGTGCTTTTTGGACTTTTAGATTCTTTTTAGAAACACATTTTTGGACTTTAGAATGTGCCTTTTGGGTTTTATAAAGTAACTCTTGGCTATTGGTAAAAGAAGAATCGGTGTTGGAAGAAGGCACTTTCTGGTTCTTGATAGGAGGAGTTGAACAAATCTCGGTGGAAAGAGCTTTTTGGACCTTGGCAAGTTCTTTTTGGGATTCATTAAGTAATTTTTGGCTTTTGGAAGAAGGTGTCTTTTGACCCTTTGATGAAGGTGGTACTGCCTTTTTGGTATATGGGGCCTGTTTTTTTTTTTGGTCAAGTATTAGAATTTACCTTTTGGCTCATTTACCTTTTTATTATTCAATACATTAGTTTCCTTGGAAATATTTTTTAAAGCACTTCCTTTATTCTTTGAACTTTTGTTCTTTTGGACTTGCTTTCCTTTTTTTATTGAAGGAAAGGGTAGCGACGGTAGGCTTGTTGTTTCCTTTGCTCTTAGACATATCGATAGTAGGTTCTGGGAAAAAAATAAAGAGATAGAGAGAGGAAAAAAAAATTAACGAACTAAAAGAATAGAAAAATAAATGTATGTCAAATTAGGGGGTATAGCGAAATAGCAACAAAATTAAAGGCTTTCATGAACCAAAAAAAAAAAAGCATATACATGTATATATATACATAACGATGTAGACGATCTTACCAAGTTTGCTGTTTACATACAATATTGCAAGCTACAGTTATATATATATATAGTATGTTGGCTTTTGACGTCTTTTCCTTGTCAATGCAAGAGAATGCAAAATGAATTAGACTCAAGCCAATAATAGAGCTTGTTTCCGATCACTACGAAAACCCCAATCTCAACTTTATAATTATCAATAGTTTAATAAAGTACAAAGTTAAAAGAAGATTGTGTCATCCAACAACATTTTTTCTTGCATGTGTGAAAGTGACTATTTTATCAGCCTACTAAGCGGTATTTATTCTATCTTTTTTTTTTAAAAAAAATAGATAAATCACTTTTCTTTCTCTTCTGCTTTACAATGCATACCACTTGTAGGTATTATATATGTACTTTTTAAAAGATCTTGTAACTATATCTTCTAGTTATTCATTTACTATCCTTCATTTTTTTTAGTATTTTTATTTTCTATATCTTCATACAAAAGAATAAAGTTATTTTTTCAAGCAACTGCCAGGCGTAAGCTAGCACAAGGCCATGAGATCCGCCAAATTATTATGGGCTCCACTTATATAGGTATCCTCAAAAAATTCTACAAACCAAAACTTCAACATTTACCAGGTGAAGTCGTTCTTGATGCTAGCATTAGGAAAAAAACTTAATATTTCTAATGCTATCCTCTATGATGAAGTTAAAAAATGGGAAAATTGTCATGATTTAGTACAGTTTTTTTCAAAATTGTGAATCTGCCGCTGATACTCGTACGAGAATTTTATAAAAGACCATACTGAAAGTTTGCGAAGAATATTAGAAGCCGAACATAATAATAACAAGAGCAACACACTATTATCAGAGTTTGCTCAGGACATCAAAGCCTATTTACTGCATCCTGCCGTTGATAAGATTCTCGGTATGCGTTTTTCTAAAGGGTTGAAAGAACTGGATGCGACCAACGAGAGGGAAAACCTTCATCACGAAGGCCTAATGACAGCTCTCTTGGTAGCATACTGTTCTTTATTAAAATATAAACAATACACATACTATAAAAAATTTATCAAAAAAAAAACTGCAATAACGCTTTGTGATGCATTCTCTACTTCTGCTGGTAGTAGATGATGCACCAACTTTGGCCAAATTGGGTGAGATCAATTAGGAAGGAGAGACCATCGCGGCGGGATGTTTGTTCTTGACACATCTGTAAAACAAATCAAGAGAACAAATGGTGTTTTGTTTGATTTTATCCATAGCAAAACTCTTTCTTTCGCCAGTAAAAAAGATGAAATCAATACTGATTCGTTCGATTTCCAGCTTTCTATGCCTATCAGCTCTCTAAATATTATATAAAATAATAAAGGTTTTATCTCTTCATATGATCTATTTAATCATGATGATGTATTCAATTTTTTTTGTTTGTACTCATATTTATGAATATATCAACTTGTTATTACAGCTTGTTTCGTGCAGCAGATTCCTTTTTTTATGAGAATAAACAAAGTTGAGTGAGTGCATAAACGTGCAAATAGAATGTGTTTCGAAATAAAATAAAAATAAATAATCGGAGTTGTAATGTCAAAGTTGGAGTTTTTTTTTGCGAGGCTCTCTTGGGGGGAGGTGCCGGACAGACAGGATTATCAAAAGTGAAACAGCAAGGCAAAAGTAGATAATCTTCCTCTTCTCTTTGACAGATCTTCAGCAACCATGGTCAAATTCATCAAGGCTGGTAAAGTACGTACACTTACCTCTACAGCGAAACGAAAAAAATGGATGAAATCTGATGGATTGATTTCGTTATGGATGGATGGAGGGGGATTTTTTTAATTTATGGATATCTTTTTTAAAAAAAGACAGAAGAGCAAATTTTTTGTTACATGGAAAAATACCTCCCCTTTCCTCCATTGTTCAACTTTGTGTTTTTAATGTTTTCAAATTGACTTATTTTTATCATTATTATTAGGTTGTCGTTATTTTACAAGGTCGTTTTGCCGGTAAAAAGGCCGTTGTCGTCCGTAGTACGTATTTATATTTATTGAACAACAGAAAATATAAGAGTATTCCTTCAATTGTGCTTTGGACTTTTTGTGTATGCGATTCAACTGTTACTTTTAATGATGTGTATATTATACAACAACAAACAGCGTCACCCATGGATAACATAAAATCGATAGCGGCACACTATTTTAATTCGATAACAACAGTAGCAACAAAATCACGAATACAAACGTCAAAAAAAAAAAAAGCACAATTTTACGATACTCTTGTATATAAAAAAAATGAAATCAATTATTAATATAAATCATTATTATAGACCATGACGAAGGAACCAAGGATAGACCCTACGGTTATGCCGTTGTCGCTGGTGTAGAACGTTCTCCCCTCAAGGTCACCAAGGCCATGGGTAAGAAGAAGACTGCCAAGCGCTCCAAGGTCAAGCCTTTCGTCAAGATTGTTAACTACAACCACATGATGCCCACTCGGTAAGAATTTTAACTGACGAATAAATGCGACACAGAAGAAGAAGAAAAAACTAACTAACTGATAATTTTATAGTTACGGTTTGGAATTAGAACAAATCAAGGGTACCGTCTCTGCTGAGACTTTCAAGGAACCTACTCAACGTGAAGATTCCAAGAAGGTAAATTATAATTTTTCATCTGTTTGTTTTGCAGGAAATTAACTTTTTTTTTAATTAATAGGTTATCAAGAAGCTCTTCGAAGAACGTTACCAAACTGGTAAGAACAAGTGGTTCTTCAGCAAGCTCAGATTCTAAACTCGTTTTTTTTTTCTTTCAAATCTGTCACTTTTTTCTTTAAAAAAAATGACTTTTTTATTTTTGTAATAAATAACAAATCTCTTTGAAAATATACAATGTCTTTTTTTTTATATATGTATTTAAAACTCTTAAAAGCAATTAGAGCTGACATGATAGTATTCTTATTTAAAAGGTGCATTTTCGGAAAGTTTTTATCATTTACAAAACGTTTACTCTGAGGTTTGATGTACGTCTAGTAACAGCTGTAAAGGAAATTGCCTTTTTTTTCAATTAAAAAGCGCGGCCCGGGAGTCGGAGAAAAAAAGCTATACACAGACAGAGAGAGAGAAAGGTGGGGAGAGGCAGATATAGGGGGGAGTTCAATGAGAGGATGGGGGGAGAACAATGTAAAATTGTGGTCAGTGGTACAGTCAGATTAAGCCTTCTCTTTCCTTGCACATCAAGTAATGTATCCATCCATCCATCCAAATGTTACTATAACAACAAACAAACACAGCAGTAAAAAGTTCTAATTGACTTTTATAGATATGTCTCGTGTTCCTTCCGTTCTCAACCCCACCGAAGAGGATATCCAACTCCTTTTGAGTGCCCAATGTCACATTGGTACTAAGAACGCCAACACCCGTATGGCTACTTATATCCACAAGCGTCGTGCTGACGGTAAGAAAAATAAGCTTATTTGTTTGTATATTGGAAAATCACCAACACCTTTTTTTTTTCTAACTTAGGTATCAACTTGATCAACGTTGGTAAGACTTGGGAAAAGCTCATCCTCGCTGCCCGTGTCATTGCTTCCATTGAGAACGTAAGTTTTTCTACAATTCAATATATATACATATATAGAAAAAGAAGACTTATATTATTATCACTATTAGCCCCAAGACATTGTTGTCGTCTCTGCTCGTCCTTATGGTCACCGTGCTGCCCTTAAGTTCGCCAAGTATATTGGTGCTGAAGCCATTGTCGGTCGTTTCACTCCCGGTACTTTCACCAATTACATCACCCGTTCTTTCCGTGAACCTCGTTTGGTTATCTGTACTGATCCTCGTTCAGATTTCCAAGCTGTTCTCGAAGCTTCTTATGTCAACATCCCCGTTATCTCTCTTGCTGATACCGATTCTTCTCTCCAATATGTTGATGTTGCTATCCCCACTAACAACAAGGCCAAGCACGCTATTGGTTTGATCTACTGGCTCATGGCTCGTGCCGTCCTCCGTCTCCGTGGTACTTTGGACTACGAGACCGCTTGGGACGTCATGGTTGATATGTTCTTCTACCGTGATCCTGAGGATATCGAGAAGGAAAACGCTGATGCCGAGATCGAGGAAGGTGAATTCGCTGCCACTGCTGAGGCTGCCACTGGTGAGTGGGCTGTTGAAGGTGAGGCCACTGAAGGTGTTGCCGGTATTGCTGCCGCTGCTGACTGGTCTGCTTCTCGCACTACCGATTGGGCTGATGAGACCGAAGCTCCCGCTACCTCTTCTTGGGAAGCTTAAATGTTATCTATTGTAACAATTTAATAAAATTACCTTTTTTAAAAGAACAAACAAAATACAAACTAGCACTTTAAAAAAAAAAGGGGGGGGGGGGGAGAGAGTATGATATTAAGGAGCTTTTTTATCATTATTATACAGTCGTGTCATTTAGTACTCCCTGTTTATTATATATGTATTGTTACACATGGAATAAATTATCTGTCTTTATTTTTCTTTATTTTCTTATATTATAAAATATTATCTCTTCTTTCCTTTCCCTTCTCATCACATTCATAATGGCAAATAACAATGACTTTGGTAATCCTTTAAAAAAGTTCAAGCTTGTCTTTCTCGGCGAACAAAGTGGTATGTTGTCTTTATTAAGATGATGTTCTTATTCTTAAATGACCTTTTTTTTTATATTATTTTGTTTGTTTATATATAAATAGTTGGTAAGACTTCACTTATCACTCGTTTTATGTACGACACTTTTGATAATACTTATCAGGTAAAAAAATAAATTCAAAGTGTGCAGTAATTGATTATTCTACTAAATAATACATGTTTATATATAAAAGGCCACAATTGGTATTGATTTTCTATCAAAGACAATGTACCTTGATGATCGTACTATTCGCCTTCAATTATGTAAGTATAAATCTTTTGTGCTAAATTTGATTATATAAACTAATGAAAAAAAATAGGGGATACTGCTGGACAGGTAATCAATACACACTATTCAAAAAATATACACACACCAAAAAGTTGTTAACTTATTCAACAAGAATAGGAAAGATTTCGTTCTTTGATTCCTAGTTATATCCGAGATTCTTCTGTTTGTGTTGTCGTGTATGATATTACTAGTAAGTATTATTTTGTTATCAATTAGGACCGAAATAGTAACCATTATTTAGACCGAAACTCTTTTTCAAATACATCCAAGTGGATTGACGATGTTAGAGCTGAGAGAGGAACAGATGTTATTATAGTATTGGTTGGCAACAAAACTGATTTGAACGATAAAAGGTACGAAACTAGCAATTAATCATCTACTTCAACTTTGATTTGTTTACGTAATGTTATAGACAGGTTACAGTAGACGAAGGAGAGAAAAAGGCCAAAGAATATAATATCATGTTTATAGAAACAAGCGCTAAAGTCGGTTATAACGTAAAGTGAAAAAAAACCGGCTTTTTTTTTTCTTTTGTAATTTATGCTAATTATATAAAATAGGTTAAGGCTCTCTTTCGTAAAATTGGTCATGCTTTGCCTGGTATGGAAAGTAAATCAGAAGATGGTCAACGAGACCAATGTAAGGCAAATTGAACTTATTTAACTCGTTCTGTAAACTCACCGCATCTTTATATACATACATAGTAACTAAAGTTGATTTAACTGAATCCTCTGCTGGAAAGGAAGAAAGTAGCGCATGCGCCTGTTAATTTATATCTTCCCCATACACAAAACACATCCAAATTTAGTATTTTAATTTTACCACATAATCTCTCTTTTTACATATACACAAAAAAAAACTTTTTTATTTTTTATAATTTTCTTTTTTTATGAACATTTACTACTGCTTTTCTATTTGGAGTTAGGTTTTTTTGTGCCGAGCTTTCTTTATTTCTTCGCATAGCCTTAGCTTCTTTTTTCTTTTCTTTATCATTCTTCTTTGTTAATTTGGCGAGCTTCTTACGTTCTCTTTCTCTTCTTAAAAGCTCTTCAAATGAATATGCGCCGTCCCCTGTATTTTTTTCTTCAGTAACTACTTTAGTCCCCTTATTTTCAAGAGATGAATGGGAAATTGTTGGTACTTCTAATTCATCATTACTTTTTTGAACGCTACCTTGGCTGTTTTCTGTTGGTGTTTCTTGAGAGACATCATCTTCGATTGGTGTTTTCCTTTTTGAAGTTTTTTTATTGCTTTTAGTCTCTTTAGGTGTAGTCTCCTCTACATCGGGTATCTCAGCTTCGATTTCTTTAGTACCTTCTTCTCCAGTAGGTATATTTCGATATGCTTTTTTCAATTTTGCGTTTTTAGTAGGTTTCTCAACCACATAAATCTCTTGAATTGTTGGTTCATTCGAGCTACTAGTCTCTTCAACAGGAATTTCTTCAGTATACTTACGCACAGAGGTTCGTCTTGGTTTACGACCCTTAATTCTTTTATTTGATATATTTTCTGCATCGGTCGGCTCTGATAGTGCCATCTCCGTATCTTTAAGTTTATTTGCAATGTTAGTTAATTCACTGGAAGATTCCTCTTTGATTTCTTCGTCAAAGACATATGGATCGACTTGGTTTAGGAGTGTGTCAGTATTAGTGAGCTCTGATGATACGGTCTCGATATGTTGTTCTTGAGAAACAGTCTTTTCGATTTGCTTTACAGGTTCTTCACGTTTATTTTTGGAACGTTTTGTTTTTTTACTAGGAGCTTGTTCAATCTCTACAGGTTCAACATTGGTAGTTTCAAGATTTGTAGAAGTTATAATTTTTTCCGAGTTTTGTACTGCTTGTTCATCTACTAAATTATTAGATTGTTTCTTTTCTGTCGAGGCAGTTGGTCTTCTGCGTTTAGGCGTTTTAATAGGCGTAGTCTCAGTACTTGGCGCAATAGAACCGACTTCTTCAATATGCTCTACTGGAGTTTCTTTAACTGGTCTTTTTTTGGCCGGTTTCTTGGCTCTTGAGTTCGTTTTCGAAGTAAGCTCCTTGACATCAGTTTCTTCGTTAGTTTCGGTAGGAATGCTTTCAACGGGTATATTATCAAGTACTTTTTTCCCTACAGGGCTCTTTGATCTCGTGCGACTTGCTACTGGGGTTCTTGGTCTTGAGGCATTGGATACTGGGCTACTAGATCTTGTCTTCTTTGTCACGGGAGTCCTCGGTTTTCGGGACTTCCTTTGAACTGGTGCCTTTTCTTCGATTAAGCTCTCTGCTGTTGGTCCCTGCTCTGCTGGGTTCTTATCTACTGTGCTATGCTCCACTGGGCTCTGTTCTACTTGGATTTGTTCTACTTGGATCTGTTCTACCGAAGAATTTGTTGGTCGCTTTTTGACTTTCGAATTTCTTGCTTTTTTACTCGGGAAAACTTCAGTCTCGACAGTCCAATTAGTATCTGCATTATGAGGTACATCATTTGATTTGGCTTGATCGCTATTAGATTCTGGTATTGTATCGACTGTTTCCGTGGATTGATTTTCTAGCTTCATTCGCTCTTCGTACAGCTTTTTGGTCTCGCTTCTAGATGTCCTTTTAGGTCTAGGACCGTGTACTACTTGTGCTATAACATCTCTACTGCCTATACTCTTCTTTGGGATTGGATTTTCTTGCAGTACAGCTTTTGGTACCACATATTCTTTCTTGATATGGACTCGTTTTTTGGGAACTCGCTTTTCAGCTTTTAATTTTTCAGCTTTTAACTTTTCGGTTATTAATTTGTGTGCATTTAATTTTTCGGCTTTTAACTTTTCAGCTTCTACACTTTCAGCTTCGACTGCTGGGGTTTCAGTTACTCTCTGTTCGACTTCCAGCTTTTCAACTTCCAGCCTTTCAGCGACTCGCTTTTGTTTTTTTGTTTTTTCTTTCCTCGATAACTTATATATGTCTGTACTATTTGATATTTGTGGATTTTGATCTACTGTGACTGGATCAGATAGACTAGAGTTGTTGTTTAGATCTGGCTCTTTTGATCCAAAAGTTGTTTCCAAGTAGTTACATATATAGCCAACATCAAATTCATCGTCATCAAGTGGAATATCGGCCAACATATCTGGACAGCTAATAAAAGAAAGTATGTTAATTTAACGTATATAGAAACAGTGTTAAAAAAATCTTACTCTAATACGCCGGGAGCGTCAAGAGATAAATCACTATCTGAATCTACACTTGAAGCTACAGTTGAATTTATAACGGATCTCCCAGCTGATCCTCGAGCTGATCTTCGGGCTGAATCAGCTATACCTCTGCTATCGACTTCTTTTTCGGCTTCTTTCTCGACCTCTTTCTCGATTTCTTCCTCTTCGTCAGATTCACTTTCACTATCACCCTGTGAGACAAAATTTCCCATAAGATGAACACCACTGTATGTACGGTATAAGATAGAGAATATATTTTATTATTATTATTATTACTATTATTTCTACTTACTTCGGACCAGCGGATCGGAAGAGGATTTTTTCACCTTTTAAACAAGTAATGTCAATAACATGTTGCTCAAACTTTTCTGGAATCAATGAGCATAATAAAAAGCGTGTATCTTGAAACTCCATATACACGGATGTCCTTTCCGGACCTTGGAAACTACTGATAGAAGCCTAAAATGGGGTAACTATGCATCAGTTATTTTGAAAGCTTGCCCATTTAAAGTGAAAAAAAAATATACCATGGTTATTTTGAACGATCCATCAACGGAAACCGCGCGGGTCTTCCCAGGTTCTATTTCTAAACCTAGAAAAAAAACGTGTTATAGCTTAACATTACGGGTTTGGCACACATGCATATATATGTAAAACGAAATTTATACCCCAAAGGCCTCTCACTTTCATATTTATTTGTTTTGAAGAAAAAAAAAAAAGGGGGTGAATGAAATATAAAAAAAAATATTTATTTATTTATTTGATGTGTTTATGGTGATATGATTATGACTGGCTTTAATTTATATTTTCGAGTAAATTCCAGCTATTAAACCAAAGGCGACTGGAATAATTCTGAACATCTCCTACCATACCGAAAGAAAAAGGCGCAAAATGAATAAAATTAGCAAGCACAAGTGTAAATAAGACGCCGTATACTGTGTAACGATTCTGGCTTGTCATGTTGTTACAGAAATGCTCCATCAAAAATGGCACCATAAATACACTAAAATAAAGTGCTGGGAAATAATGGTGAATGTACGTGACACGACCCATCATAAAGAAAGGAATATAGTGAAAGAACCATCCATAAAAGAATAATTTTCCTACTGATATAAATTGGGTCCATCGCGCTATTTTTTTAAAAAAAAATTAGTCATCGATACGGTCGCTATAGTTTGTTTTGATTTGTTTTTTTACCTGGTGTCATATCGATTATTTGACGCTTTTGTCGAATGTTGTAAGCTAAAATCGCAACTGGGAACGATACAATTGAAATAAAGGAGGTCCACCAAACAGAAGGATTTCCCAAAAGATAATACTTGATGTTATCGTCATCCCATGAACACATACGAAGACCGACACTAACCATGGGCCATTCAGTAGGTCCTGAAGCCAAGATATCATCCTTATCAGGGTCGATAACCAAAGCGTTATTAGTATTCCACATTACCACATTCAGGTGCCAGAAATCTTCAAAGAAATTAGACTTGTAAACGCCAGGAGGTGCAGGAGGTACTATTTTCGACAACAATGGAAAGAAAAAAAAATTAGCATTATAAAATTAACGCGTACATGTAAACTATACTATACAGGCATCATTATGGTGTTCTTCTACATTCCACATAGTATGAGGATCAGATGGACTACTCTTTCTATCACATACAACTTCTTGTTGTTTAAAACCCCATTGAGGCAAAACTACACCTCGTGAGGCCAAAACACAATCCAAATGAATGTGTCGTAATCTGAATCGCGTAGTTAAAGCTTTAATTGTATCAGATTCGAGTCCAGAGATATCCTTGACAACTTCTATCTTCCAATTATCTTGTAAATCACCAATTTCCTCTGTACCATACGCGCTTACTTCCCAATTTTTGGAAGAAATGGGTGCATTAATAGGATGACTATGTAAATTACGGCCGGACATTACATGAGCTAAGCGAACAATATCGCCATCTTTCACTAACGTAATTCCTTCTTCAGCAGTTACAACTCCACCAAAAATGTCACGGGGTTGACGGATTATCCAGTTATTATTTGAATCCCTGAAAGAGTAGGCCGTAACTTGTTGTTGCTTTGACCCTTCAGGGTAAATACTAGGATGAGAATGTAATAAGCCTCCACCATACCCAAAGTTTTTCAAAGTAATATTAGATCCGAAGGCAATCTCTAAAGGATGGTCCTTAAAGGAACTTCCGTTTAATTTTGCTTGAAATAAAGAACCCATCATAGCATCTCCAGGACCACTATTACTCAGAATATGAAAATGAACAGCAAAGCTAACCATATAAATAGATGCCGGGATACCAATTAAACAAACGGCACGCGCTAAAAAATGTCCTAGATAGGTCTTTTTGGGCATCTGGATATCTCCCAACATATCCCAAAGGTCTTCCAACGTATATGTACCAGCCAATGCAACAGCAAACAGACCGACCCATTTAACACTAAGAACACAGCCAAGAGACATACCAAGAGCTGAAATCCAACCCCACCAGGAGAGTGAAAAGGGCCTAAAACAAATAAATATGCACGTCAGTTTCCAATAGTCTTGAATATAGTTAAATTAGTTTTTTTTTTTTTTTATACCTGTTTCTTACTGAACGAAATCCAGCTAAACAAAAGAACGTGGCACCAGTAAAGAAAAGTAACATAGAATCCAATAAAACAAATCGACTGATGGTCAATAAAGCAGTATCGAATAAAACCAAGAAACCCGCCATGATGGAAGGCATGAGAGAAAAGTTTAATAGACGTGCTGTTCCGAATGCAATAGGAACCAACATGACCCCCCAAGCAGCGTTAAAGATACGCATAGTATAAATATCAAGTTCATCAGGATAAACTTTACCAGAGTCAAAAGTAAAAGAGCCATTGTAGTTTGCAATTTTACCAGATAAACCAACCAACATTTTTCCTAGAGGTGGGTGAACATCATGGTAAAATTCATTTTTCAAGTAGAATGAACCAAACTATACATATAAAAATGTTAGCTAGACGCATCTTTATTGTTAAATATGTGTATATCTACCTTGCCAAAATGTGCCTGAAACAAGTAATAAATGTCAGCAAAATAAAAATTTAATACGTCTTTTTTTTTTCTCCTGTTACCTCATCCCAAATGACTTTTCTTGATAAGCCAATTAATCGAAATCTTGTCCAAAAAGAAAATAGAGTTAACACAGTCAATGCCAATGTATTTTTATGACTATATATAAAACGCAGTGTCTATTATGCCACTTGTTAATACATTTTAACTTTTACATTATTATTATCATAATTGTTATTACTTTGTTATTGTAGTATTGCTTTTTAAAAACTTTGCTATCCTTTTCATCAGCCAATGTAAACTTTTCATTGCTTACAGGAACAGGTTCATAGGTATCAGAATACTTCGGTGGAGGAGAATCCGGTGCCTGAGACACGTTATGTCTTCTCTTTAAAGTATCCATAATTTATAAAGAGAAAACGAGAAAAAGAAGAGTGATTTAGTAAATATTTATACCATTCATTTTTTTAATTTAATAAACGATGCATTAATGAATTTCCTAAAAGCTGTGACCCTTTTCTCTCGTTCTCTTTCTTTTTGTTTTTGTTTATAATGACCATTTTTAGAAACTGTCTAATCCCAACATGGTCAAAACGCTCGATGCATACTTTAAAAAGGTTGCAACGACCTATCAGTGTAGCACCTATGGTTGATATCACTACACCTGTAACTATTTATTTGCTTTTATTTTTTGACATTAGACTTTTTTTTTAAAAACCTTCGATCTACTCACTCGAAAAAAAACATATATAGCAATTCTTGGAACTACTGCATATTATATCGGGAAAAGATCGTTACGATTACTATACTGAAATGCATCATTGTCAGGCAATTCTTCACCATGCCGATCACTTGGATCGTTTTGTAGGCACACCTCGATCCAACATTGTAGTTCAATTAGGTGGATCTGACATCGAACCCATGGCACAAGCAACCAAGCTACTACAAGACTATGGATATAAACATGTCAATATTAATAACGGTTGTCCTAGTCCTAACGTACAACATGGTAGCTTTGGTGCGGTTTTGATGAGGACCCCTGAATTAGTAGCTGATATGCTTTCTGCCATGGTCAAACACAATGTGACTATCCCTGTCACTGTCAAATGTCGTACTGGTGTAGATTATCAAGACGATTTCAACTTTTTAACAAATTATGTCAATGTATTAAATCAAAGTGAAAGGCCGCCACCTCACCTTATTGTTCATGCTAGAAAATGTATATTAAAGGGGTTATCTCCTAAACAAAATAGAATGATACCGCCCTTAAATTATGAAAGAGTGTTTGAGCTGTCAAAAGCTTTTCCTGATTTACCAATGACAATTAATGGTGGGTTTACTGAAGTGGATCAAATCAAGAATGTATTAGAAAAAGTAGATGGCTGCATGATTGGTAGAAAAGGTATATCGAATGCTTAAATATATATCATATATCATATACTCATATAGTTGTAATTAGTGATGGATGAACCCATATTCTTACAGGCTTTAGATCAAGAAATATATAATGATGAACAAGTAAAATCAATCGAGCAAATCACTGGTGAATACTTGGGTAACTAAAAAAACCATTTCCTTCCTTTGTTTTTTCTTTGCTAATCGTACATGTATAAATAGACTACGTTGATAAATTATACTCAAGACCATTGGGTAAAGATGAATACGGATTACCACCTGCTACACTTATGGTTCGACCACTAATGCCACTATATAAAGGTCGCGAAGGTCGTAATTTCCGTCGTCATATGCAAGAAAAGCTAAAACGCGATAAATTACCTACTACCCAATTTTCCAATCTAGTTTCGACCTCTTTAATGCAAAGTAAAATATAAAGTTTCTAAAATAATTTTTTTTTTTTTAATAGTAAAGAGGGAAAAATGTACAAAATGCTGAGAGTATGGGATTCGCTTTAATGAGATAAGAACTTTCTACCCTTCATACGACGTCTAATAATAACACGGCGACCGGTCTTGGTAGCTAAA
Source organism: Helicostylum pulchrum (assembly GCA_025677825.1). Taxonomy (NCBI): domain Eukaryota; kingdom Fungi; phylum Mucoromycota; class Mucoromycetes; order Mucorales; family Mucoraceae; genus Helicostylum; species Helicostylum pulchrum. The sequence continues at coordinate 236,287 of JAIXMO010000044.1, forward strand.
CGACCTAAAAATCCATGTCTTCTCTTACGGACAAGTTGAGAGGGTTGATAAGAGTTACCATAAGTAACAAAACGCATTTGAGTTGCTGTGTTTAACCCACTGAGAGGGTTACGGAAGGCACCCAAACTATACGAAACTGATCAGTTTTTTTTGCTTTTTTTTTTTTCAAACATGTCAAAAAAAAGTAATTTACCTGGCGGATAAAATGCTAGATCCTTGAGTAAGCATAGTAGGACGGGCAGCTGCGACAGCACCGAATCTAGCTGAGGCTGTTGACCATAATTGTTGAAACATTGTATATACTGTAATTAAAAAAAGGGCTTTTTTTTATTATTCCCCTGCCCTTGCTAAATGGCGCTGGGGGATCAGTTTGAAGTAGTTGAAACAAGTCACTCTTATGGCTTATTTGATTGGCTAATACCTGAAAGCTACCTTCAAATTTACATGATTTTTCAAAATGAATAGCAAATTAAAGACAAAAATTCCTGGCTCTATTTGTTGTTACAAGTAACCATTGTCATAGTTTTGAAGATTCTTACTGTTAATACAAAAAAAGTTTATTTAATTTACTTCATGCTTTTTGCGAAGCAGCTGCAAAAAAAACAATGTTATTGGCTAGGTCTACATGCCAAAAATAGCAATATAAATTTTTACTCTCTTCCTTTTTTTTCTTCTCTCTCTCTTTTTTTTCTTTCCGAAAAAAAATACTAATTTTTTTACATTAAAATAACTATGAGTACTTCAGAAAGAGAACCACTTTTAGCACCTATACATAATGTACCTTTGCCAAGTGGTTCTGTCGTTTCGTATACTTACTCGCAACACAACTGTTCCAACGTAGCTTTAAAGGACCGTTCAGCTGCAAAATCAACTAAACGAAAACTATGGTTTGCTGTAGTTTTAGCTTGTTGCTTTTTTCTCACTGAATTAATTGCAGGTTATTTTGCAAATTCACTAGGTAATATATTTTTTTGAATAAAAAAACTTGTAAATAGCGAGATAGAGAGAATCCTGATATGCAAGAAATAACATATAGCTTTGATGTCCGACGCGTTTCATTTGTTATCTGATGTTGCTAGTTTTATCGTTGCTCTGATTGCTATCTTTTTAGCAGAGAAGCCTCCAACAAAGAGTAAGTAAAGATGAAGAAAAGTCTTAAAAGAAAAGGGGGAAGATGCTAAATTAAAATTCACAGAACATAGTTTTGGTTTTCACCGTGCAGAAGTGATTGCAGCACTTATATCTGTTTTAACAATTTGGGTTCTTACTGCTTTTCTAGTACATGAAGCTATTCAGCGTATAAAAAACCCGCAAGAAATCAATGCAAAGTTGGTAAGCTAAAATTTCAATTTGTACTACTAAAAAAAGGATACATGACCTAATTTGAGATATTATATGATAGATGTGCATTACCGCCGCTATTGGTGTTGCTGTCAATGTAGTGTAAGTATTATTTGTGTTTCATCTATCTATCGAGACAATTGACGGTACATATATAGTTTGGCATATGTGTTAGGTGGTCATCACCATGGACATTCTCATGATGAGGAAGATAATAACCATGTTGAGTCCTCCGGTCCAGTTACTGAGTCCGTACCCCATAAGGTAGTAGACTATCGGACTTTTTAATAAACCGACGTAACTTAGACTCTTTATTTTTAGGAAACTAATATCAACCTTAGAGCTGCTGCACTCCATGTTCTTGGCGACCTTTTAGCTTCTGTTGGTAAGTAGTAGTAGTTTTGTTTTTAGTCGCTTGTATTTTATTAATACTTTTTTTTCTCAGGTGTACTTATTTCTTCGATTATCCTTATCTTTAAACCTCATTTGACCATTGTTGACCCTTTATGTACATTTGTCTTTTCAATTCTTGTTTTGTATACAACTTACCACCTTGTTAAGGATTCATTGGCCGTATTAATGGAAGGAGTACCGGGAAATATTCACCCTGATTTAATTGAGAAATCGTTGCTCGGTATTCCCGGTGTTATTGCTGTACACGATTTACATGTTTGGACGTTATCTCCTGGCAAGTGTTCTTTGACTGCTCATATCAAGATTGACCATAAATCAAACGCTAACTATGACGAGATTCTATCAAAGGGACAACACATTGTATGTGATCTTTATGGCGTACATCATTCAACACTTCAAATAGAATCTGACAATACTGCTTTTACGAGCCATTGTAATCCCGAATTATGCGCTCCAAGAACCTAATTTAGCATTTTATTTTTATTTTGTCACATTTACATCTTACCCCCATTTCTGACACATAAACTAAGAGACCCTTCATTGATTGGTTTTTTTTTTTTTTTTTTTGGTGCTAAATTATTTAATGATGATCACATTTTTTTTTTTTTTTTTTTTGAGTGCTCTATGTTACACATGTCTGTAAAATAAAATTATATATTTCACAGGGAAAAAAACTATTTTTGATTTACTTCTTTTTCTTTTTTATATAACGAAAAAAAAAATGACTCGACAACAATTTATAGGTGCTATTGATCAAGGCACAACTTCAACAAGATTTGTCATTTTTGACAAGGAAGGAAAACTTTTAACTTATCACCAAATGGAATTTGAACAACACTATAGACATCCTGGGTAAAAAAAAAATATACACATAAAAAATCTTGTATTTTACTTACTTTTTTTTCTTTTTTAGATGGGTAGAACATGATCCTTATGATATATTAGCCTCTGTTGACACTTGTATTGAACACGCTGTTAGAAAGTTATCTTTATTGGGTTATGATGCCTCCAGTATACAATGTGTAGGTATCACAAACCAGCGTGAAACCACCATAGCCTGGGACAGTGAAACGGGGCAGCCGTTGTGTCCCGCCATTGTCTGGAGTGACAACCGAACTTCTCATACCGTTCAAGATCTTGCTTCTCAAGAGGGTCACAAACAAGGTGTCAACGCTATTCATTCTATTTGTGGATTGCCCTTAACTACCTATTTCTCGGCTGTAAAATTAAAATGGATGATGGACCATGAACCTGCCGTGAAAGAAGCACATGAAAATAATAGATTACAGTTCGGTACGATTGATACTTGGTTAATTTATGTAAGTATTGTTTGAATCATATGATAAAAACCTTTTTTTTTTTTTTACTAACACAAAATAATTAGAACTTAACTGGAGGTGTAAAAAATGGGGGCGTCTTGGTCACAGATGTAACAAACGCTAGCAGAACCATGTTGATGGATATACACACGCTAGAATGGAGTCAAAAAGCAATTGAGTACGTAGTTTTTTTTTTAAAAAAAACATGTCATTTAATTATTTTATTAGTTTTTTCGGATTTAAAGGTTTACGCTTAGCAAAGATTGTACCTTCTTCTAGCGTTTACGGTAAAATTCATAGTGGTTCACTTAAAAATATACCCATCTCAGGTTGTCTTGGAGATCAGCAAAGTGCATTGGTAGGACAGAAATGTTTCAAAGTAGGAGAAGCTAAAAATACATACGGTACCGGTTGTTTCATGCTTTTCAATACCGGAGACTCTCCTGTGATTTCGAAAAACGGTTTATTAACGACTGTAGCTTATCAACTTGGAAACGATAAACCCATGTACGCGTTAGAGGGTTCAATTGCTGTAGCTGGTTCTTCTATTCAATGGTTAAGAGATAACTTGGGTATAATTAAAGAAAGTAAAGATATCGGTACATTAGCAGAAAAGGTGGAAGATACAGCTGGTGTTTATTTTGTCACTGCCTTTAGTGGTTTGTTTGCCCCTTATTGGCGTGATGATGCAAGAGGTACCATTTGTGGATTAACCCAGTATACGAAACGTGAACATATTGCTCGAGCTACTTTAGAAGCTGTTTGTTATCAATCCAGAGCAATTCTGGAAGCTATGAATAAGGATGCTGGTGAACCCCTTCGATCTTTGAAAGTAGATGGTGGCGTATCAAATTCAGATGCATGTATGCAGATCCAAGCTGATATATTAAATATTGAAGTATGTCGTCCACAAATGAGAGAAACTACTGCTCTAGGTGCTGCTATTGCTGCCGGTCTTGCTATGGGAGTATGGAATAGTGTAGAAGATCTTAACGACGTCAATAAAGATGGAAGAACTGTGTTCAAGTCAAAGATTACAGACGAAAAGAGAGAAACCATGTACCATGGCTGGAAAGAAGCAATAAAACGTTCATTTGGCTGGGCTGATGTTGTGGGCGACCAAGATGATGTTTAAATTATATACCACCCCCTTGTAAACATTTATTTTAATAAATAATCATCATATAAATATCATATTTTACCCTCTTCTAATTCTTTGTGCAACCTTAATATAAATTTTTCTCGCTTTTTGCATGATAAAGTAGTAAAAACTTTCTTGTACGCACATGTGAAAAAAAAGGTTAAAAAAAATGTCCCTGTGAATAACAAGAGCTTGTTAATTTAGTCTTTGTAACTCAAAAAAAGTATTTAGTCTTTCTATTGTTTCTTAAAGAATAATAAGTACTAAAAAGAGTTAGTACGCAGAATTTCTCTCACATTCTATTTCAAGAGTTTACTTCTATCATCATAATCATCATCACCATCAAATGCTGTAAAATTAAACAGCAGTAGATTTTCTTATTTAATATCCAGGTACCGTAACCGAAATATAACTTTTGTCTTATGCAGCTTTTTAGTACAGTAATTTTTTTAACTGTCGTTTTTTTTTTTTTCCTTTCTCGATCTCTGTTTGACACTGGTACTACTTTTAAAATAAAATCATTGTCAAGATCACCTGTCGTATTTAACCTTAAAACCATTCTAGCTATTTTCCGTCCAAGACGGAAATTCGGGGCATTTAGTTAATATATTTCACCGCCGGGAAAAAAATCGGGTTACTTTGATATGGAATGAGAGGTTTACGTTTGCAAAATTTCCTCCCTTTGAGTTGCCATCATCTCGACGGTAAAATCAGGTTATTTCAAAACTGCTGCTATTTCCAATTAACTATATTCTCCTATATATCAATTCTGAAGTAAATTTGTTTTATTCCAAAATATAATCACAATCAGGTCTTTCTCGTGAAGTTTAGAATGTTACATACCATATATACATTTATCATACAGAAGTGAACCTAATGTTAGGCCTTTCGAAAATATACCGTTCGATTAAATAGAGCATTCTTTTTCTTTTTGCTATCCCTGATTGGCGCTTCAAATTTTACTACTATTCTCTTCGAGTATAAATTACGTCAAATAAAAAAAATTATGTATGCAGCTCATACAGATATATGTACGTCCTACAATTAGGTAAAAATTACTATCTCTTGGTGACTTCATATCGGTATTGAATGATCATTATCAGCTACTTCCGAGTAGTTAGCCGTTATCTGAAGCGTATGTCTGTTCTTAGCGAGCACACCAAAAATAAAATTGGATGTAAAAATAAAACATTACGAAGAAATTGAGAACGAAACAATTATTATCAACTTAATCACAAAATAGATGATTTAACTGATTTAAATGCCTTCGGTTTGAGAATCTTACTTATCATTTCGTTTCAGTATCTTCAGTTTCTTCACTACTATCAGTATCATCTGCATTTCAAATGACTTTTTGAAATGCACAACCGCGTATCTTGCTTAGAATCATCACATAGAGCTAAATCCATGGATTTCATAAATAAGCACATGTCCTATAATTAGTTATGTTTCTATAAATTAGTCTACAAAAAAAGACAAATAAATCTTCAGCTAAAATTTGTATGTTTGGATAAATGCTAATAATAAACTTTATTACATAAAATCCACTACCAATAGTAATACCTAATAAAAAGTAAAAACTTGTTACAATAATATACGTATCTTAACAGACTTGTTTTCGGACGAGACGATATGATAAGTCGTTTTAGAAGCTACGACGGCTTTTTTTCCTATAAAGGATTATCTCTCTTAATATAAAAAGGCAAAACGTATGAGTAAAATAATCAAATTTGTGCTAAAAAAAACCGTCAAAACCAATGAGGAGTAATATCAGCGTTTTATAAAAGCAGAGACCAGGGTTTGGCCAAGAAGTACTCGCCTTTCGAGAAAGTCCTCTATATGTTTCTTAAATATAAACCCAAAGGAATTTAATTAGACAACGACAAAATCGCTGTGAGAAAATCGGTTTTAGGTATGCATAATGCGATCGATCCTCCAACAGTAGTCACAAGCGGATTTGTATTTTATTTCTTTAAACAGAAAACTTCTCATGGATTCCCCTATCTCTCTTTCTCTTCTTTTTTTTGCATTTCTTTTTTAACAGATACAAATAATGCAGTGGATTACTGAATCTAGTCCGAATTTTCCTACAAAGGCTACTTGGTCACACACCTGGAACATCGTGCAGGCCGGGTTTAATGACTTGGTTTCTTCTAAGCATATTGTCTCTTCTATTTGCTCAGCTCTTCAAAACTGTAGTGAATTCCAAGCGTTCTATAAAAATACGGATCCTTTGGTATCCGCGTTATACTTTACCACTATTCTTATATCAATTCATTACGTCATGTCTGAAATTACTAAAAATTATAGTCAAGTTGGTAACGTTATTTATACATCTCGATACCGACATAAATACGAACTTACCTCTTTTTTTTTTTTTTTGTATATATAGATAAGGCTTGGTCGATTTTACCTGCAGTATATGCATGGCATTTTACTATTCATGATTATGTTTTACATGGATCGTTTCATCCTCGATTATTAGCTGCCACCGTTTTAATTTCAATTTGGGGTACACGTCTTACATATAATTTTGCTAGGTAAAAAACAAAGAAAAATTTTGTGTGTAATACAAACATTAACAACAAAAACAGAAAGGGAGGTTATTACTGGTCTGGTCAAGACTACAGATACCCATACCTTCTTGAAAAGCTTGGAGCACCTTTAATGGCACTTTTGAATCTTTTTTTTATTGCACCATTCCAAGATTATCTTTTACTTCTTATGGTCACACCTTTATATATGACTAATTTGTTAGCGTCAGCAATCAAAACTCGTACGTTAAGAACACTTGACTATGTAGCGGTTGTTTCTCACCTAGCTCTTTTGCTTATCGAAACGATTGCTGATGAACAACAATACGTATTTCAAACAGAAAAATACGCATTGTTAAAGCATTTAAAGCCAGCGCAATTAACTGGCGATTATAAACTTGGGTTCTTGTGGCACTCTGGGTTATTCCAATACAGTCGTCATGCTAATTTCTTTGCTGAGATGTCAATATGGTGGGTTATTTATTTGTTCTCGGTATCTGCTGTGCAAGAAGCATCAGGATCAAATGATTGTAGCACTTTTATTAATTGGACAGTTGCTGGTCCACTCGTATTGACAGGTCTGTTTCAAGGTAGCACATGGTTGACAGAGGTAATAAACTCATATTATACATATAATCTGTGTTTAGCAGTAGAAACTAATCTGTTTAACGCGTAGAGAATTTCGTATGAAAAATATCCTGATTACTTAAAGTATCGACGATCTGTTAGTCGTTTCATTCCCTGGTTCCCTTCTAACCCCACGCCCAACAACGTCTGAGCGCTACTGTTTAAAAGCCAATTTTTTTTTTTAAAAAATGGTCTATTGTAAAGCACTTACTTTTATTGCTTTACCTTACTAATATGACATGAATTACTTTTTTTTTGTATACTTTAAATATTAAAAAAATAAAAATAAAAAAAAGCAGCATTAATATTGGATATTTCCACCTTTAGCTTCTAACATAAACGCCCTGATTTACATTGTAGTCCAGGAAGACAAGATGACTCCAGATTATCACCAGTCATACTTCTGAGATTAAACATTTTTCTATAAACTTTTGAAAAAGTGAAAAAAAAACCACCACTTTTTATACCTGTAAAACAATGTACGAAAAAGAAAAAGAAACGATCGAGATTGGTATTATAGGTGCTGGTGGTATGGGTCGCTTCTATGCTCAAACCTTTTCTAAGGCTGGTTGGAAAAAGTAACAGCTTACAACAACAAAAAAAGTTTTATTTGGCTTAACTCATCTCTCTTGATAGTGTTCACGTTTGCGATTTACCTGAAAAATATGAAAGCTTAAAAAAAGACTTTGAAGGTAACGCGTTTTTTTTTTTTTTTTTTTTTTTTTTTTTTTTGATAGATAGCTTGTAACTAACTTTTTTTTAAAAAAACTAAAAGGAACAAATATCAATGTATTGCCTGATGGATTTCATATCTCCAGACGTTGCGATTGGATCATGTATGCTGTTGAAGCAGAATACATTAATGCTGTTGTAAAGACATATGGTCCAGGTAAGCAAAAAAAAAAAAAAACTGATCTAAAAAAAAAAGAGACGTTGTACTAATTATGTGTCATAATTTTTTATGTCAGCTACCAAAATGGGTGCGATTGTTGGTGGACAGGTACGATTTTTTATTTTTTGAAATATATATTATAAATGCTTAGTGCTTAAACAAAATGCACGTATATAGACATCAGTCAAGAAGCCAGAGATTGAAGCATTGGAAAAATACTTGCCTCCCGATGTCCATATTATCTCTTGTCATTCTATGCACGGACCTGGTGTGGATCCTACCGGCCAACCTTTGATTGTTATTCCTCACCGTGCTTCAAAGGAAAAGCTTGAACTAGTACTTCGACTTTTATCTTGTTTTAAATCGAATATTGCACAACTTACTGCTGATGAACATGATCGTATTACAGCCGATACACAAGCAGTAACCCACGCAGCATTTTTAACAATGGGCAGTGCATGGAAAGCCAATGCACAATTTCCTGTAAGTAAAGAAGAGCAAAATATGTAAGCCAAAAAAAAAAAGATTTTTAATATACTGATAAAAAAAGGATGCCAGTGGTTATTACCTCATTTTGTAGGTGGTATTGAAAATGTCAAGGTCAATGTAGCATTACGTATCTACAGTAACAAGTGGCACGTCTACGCTGGTCTTGCGATTATGAACCCTATTGCCAAAGTTCAAATCACACAATACGCTAAATGTGTGGCGGATTTATTTAAATTGATGATTCAAGAAAAGGAAGATGAGTTTCGTGCTAGAATTAAAAAGGCAGGCGAGTTTGTGTTTGGAGGGCTTCAAAAGGACCATGTTCCAATTCTTTTAGACGATACCATTTTAGACGAATTTTCTCTATCCAAAATTCCAAAAGAAAAGAAACAACCTAATTCGCATTTATCATTATTAGCTATGGTCGATTGTTGGCATAAATTAGGTTTAAATCCTTATGAACATATGGTCTGTCAAACCCCATTATTTAGAATGTGGATGTAAGGATATTTTTTTTTTTTCAAAAAATAAGATAACAATGTTATTCATTGATATTATTTGCTTTAGGGGCATTACTGAATACTTGTTCCGTAATCCAGTCATGTTGGATGAAGCTATTAATGCTGCATTATACCGTAAAGAAATTCGAGCAGATGATATGGAATTTGTTACTTGCGCTAGAGGTTGGGCTGAATCTGTTTCTTTAGGAAGTATGGAAGGTTATCAAAAACGATTTGAGGAAACTGCTGATTTCTTCAAGGATCAGTTTGCTGAAAGTACCCTTGTCGGTAATAGAATGATTTCAATGATTTCAAAAAATATATCTCAAAAATAAAAAGCATTTTCCCCTACTTCATAATTTAGTTGATCTTTTTTACAAATCAGCATCCCCATTTTTTTTTTTTACCTTTTTAAAAACCCGCGCATCAACAAAAAAATCAAGGATTTTCAAATTGAAAAAATCATTCCATTGAACAGTCTTTAGCTTTGCTGATAAAAAAAGATATGAACCCCCTAACCATGATACATATCCACCCACATTTAAAAAAGTGTGGAGAAAAGTACGTCATATTTTAATCGGAGAGAAGTAGTATTTTGTTACTTCCAAAAAAAAAAACGCTTATCGAAAAAAAAGCATAAATTTAATATGGTACCCCGGTCTTTTTTTTTTTTATTGATTATATAAAACGCGGAGGGAAATAAAAACTAATTCGTTTTTCTTTTTAAAAAAAGTCTTTTTTTTTTTTTTATTGTAATATGTTGCGTACCTCCACCACTCAATTTTTGAGACAAGCTTCTGTCCTTAACCGTTCTAACCGTCTTTTCAGCACTGCTGCTATTGCTTTGGTAAAAAAAAAAAAAAAAATTAATAATTTTTTCTGTACCTGACACAAATATATTTTAGCAAAAATTCCGTGCAGAACGTGATACCTTTGGTGATCTTCAAGTTCCCGCTGATAGATATTGGGGTTGTCAAACTCAAAGGTAGAAAAAAAAAAAGTGCTGAAACAGTTCCAAAAATTAATACATCATATTATAGATCTCTTCAAAACTTTGATATTGGTGGACCTACTGAACGTATGCCTGAGCCTTTAATTCGTGCTTTCGGTGTCCTCAAGAAGGCTGCTGCTACCGTCAACATGACCTACGGTTTGGATTCTACTGTTGGTGAAGCTATTCAAAGAGCTTCTGATGAAGTAAAGATTATTATTTTGTTTTTTGTGTGTGCTGTGAGGAAAAAAAAAAATTTACAAAAAAAGCCTTTTTTTTGAAACAATAGGTTATTGATGGTTCTTTGATCGAGCATTTCCCCCTTGTCGTCTGGCAAACTGGTTCTGGCACTCAAACCAAGTAAGTTATTTATTTATTTTTATTGGATGCAATAAAAGCAAGTTTCCTAATTATTATTTTTTTTTAGCATGAACGTCAACGAAGTAATATAAAAAAAGGAAACAATAAGAGGGGGATAAAGTGGAACGGATACTAAATATATATACGTGTGTAGGTTATTTCTAACCGTGCTATTGAACTTCTCGGTGGTGAGCTTGGTTCCAAGACTCCCGTCCACCCTAACGATCACGTCAACATGAGTCAGTCTTCTAACGATACGTAAGTTTTTTAGTAAAGAAAAAAGAAGTAAAGTAATAAAAATTCTAACCTTAGATAATAGCTTCCCTACTGCTATGCACGTTGCAGCAGTTGTTGAGATTACCCACCGTCTTATTCCCGCTTTAACTACTTTGCGTGACGCCCTTCAAGCCAAGTCCAACGAATTCGACCACATTATCAAGATTGGCCGTACTCATTTACAAGACGCTACTCCCTTGACTCTCGGTCAAGAATTCTCTGGTTATACCCAACAATTAACATACGGTATTGCTCGTGTTGAAAGTACTTTGGAACGTCTTTATAACCTTGCTCAAGGTGGTACTGCTGTTGGTACTGGTCTTAACACCAGACTTGGTTTCGATGTGAAGGTTGCTGATGCCATCTCCAACATCACTGGTCTTCCCTTCAAGACTGCTCCCAACAAGTTTGAGGCTCTTGCTGCTCACGATGCTATTGTTGAAGCTCATGGTGCTGTTAACACCGTTGCTTGTTCTTTAATGAAGATTGCTAACGATATCCGTTACCTCGGTTCCGGTCCTCGTTGTGGTCTTGGTGAGCTCTCTTTGCCTGAGAACGAACCTGGATCTTCCATCATGCCTGGTAAGGTTAACCCTACTCAATGTGAAGCTATGACTATGGTCTGTGCTCAAGTTATTGGTAATAACACTGTCGTCTCTGTTGCTGGTTCCAATGGTCAATTCGAGGTAAATTAATTTAAAAAAGGGCAAAGAGTTTTTTTTTTTTTTACGGATAAGAATATTTAAATTTTTTTTTTTTGCAGCTTAACGTCTACAAGCCCGTTATGATCAAAAACTTGATCCAATCTATTCGTCTTGTTTCCGACGCTTCTACTTCTTTCACCAAGAACTGTGTTGTTGGTATTCAAGCTAACGAAAAGAAGATTAGCAGCATCATGAACGAAGTAAGTTTTTTTTTATAAAAAAAAAAGGGGGGAAAGAATTATTTATATTGATCGCTTTACTGTTATATAGTCTTTGATGTTGGTTACTGCTCTTAACCCTTATATTGGTTACGATAAGGCTGCCAAGTGTGCCAAGAAGGCTCACAAGGAAGGTACTACCTTGAAGGAAGCCGCTCTTTCTCTCGGTTATTTGAGCTCTGAAGATTTCGATCAATGGGTTAGACCCGAAAAGATGATTTCTGCCTCTGCCGAATAAACAAATTATTATTATTTCCCCACCACTCTGCACTTTCCAACTAGATTCTTTCAAATAAACCTCTTTTTTTTTTGACTCCTTGCATTAAAACCTGCGTTTTAATTTATCTGCATAAGTTACGTGTAGTATATGATTAAGTTGTGTAAATATATGAGAGAAAAAGAGAAAAGATTTTGGTCTTTTTTTTATTAAAAAAATTAATAATTTTTTTTTTTTCTACTTTTACTCTGAATCTCTGGTAGCCAAATGTTGCTTGAGAACTTCCATAGCTTCTTGAACTTTGCTATGTAAAGATTCTTTATCTTCAACTAAATGTAAGAGTTCGGTATTATCCATCTCTAAAAGCATACCGGTAATCTTTCCAGCGTACTCAGGTTCTTGAGCACTAATAAGAGGGTACAATCTTTCACCAAGCATTTGCTTTTGCACTTCAGGGGCAGCAGCAGCAAGAGCACTAGCAGTCAGAGGTTTAGGCTCACCGTCGAAATCATTACCGGTAAGGTCACCACCTTCTTGCTGATGCATTTCACCAGGTCTTCCACCACGATGACCACCTCTGCTAGCACCACCACGAGGAGGACGAGGACCACGAGGAGGTCGTTGCATAGGGGGATAACCCTGAGGCATAGGTTGAGGAGGATAACCTTGCTGTTGCATGTTTTGTTGCTGTTGTATGTTTTGTTGCTGTTGTTGTTGTTGTTGAGCCCAACGAGGACGAGGCATCATGTTTCCTTGAGGGAAGACAGGACGTTGACCTTGTTGAGGCATAAACCCACCAGGAGGAGCATAAAACATGGGAGCGCCAGGCATATAACCAGGTTGAGCACCTACACCGCCCATACCCATTACACGCATCTGGTTGCGTTGAGCCATTTGAATCTCTAATTGAGAACGTCTGACTTCTTTACGTTGAGCAAGAGCAACGTAAATAGGCTTGGAACCCAACATACGACCGTTCATTTCGGTTACAGCACGTGTAGCTTCTTCAGGAGAGGAGAAACAAACAAATCCAAATCCACGACTGGTACCTGTCTTTTCATCACGCATAATCTTTGCAGATGTAATGACACCATACACAGAGAACTCTTGACGAATACGATCATCATCAACGTCATCATCCAAGTTTTTGACGTAAAGGTTGACACCTTGGTATTTACTCAACTTTTCAAGCTTGGCTTGTTCATACTGATGGCGTAACTCTTCCTCACGCTCATTCTTCTTTTGTGCTCGAGATACATACAATTGTTGACCGTGGTGCTCGGTTTCGTTAAGAGCTTCGACGGCATTGTAAGCATCATCATGATCTTCAAAATTGACAAACCCAAAACCACGTGATTTTCCTTCGTTATCGCGTGTAATTACGGCGGATGTAATAGGACCAAACTTGCCAAACATGACACTAAGTTCATCATCATCGACATCAAGAGAAAGATTCTTTACGTAGACATTGGTGAAATGAGAACGAATCTCTTCAATCTTGGATTGGCGTTCTTTACGAGGAATGTGATGACCAACGTAACTATTACAACAACAAAAAATTGTAAGCTAAGGGAACAAAATAAAAAAATAAAAGAAATAAAAAAAAAATAAAACTTACACTTTTCTGTCATTCAAGAGCATACCATTAACATGTTTGATGGCATTATCGGCAGCTTCTTCAGTTTCATAATGAACAAAGCCATAGCCCTTGGATTTACCCTCTTCATCTTGAGCAATCTTACAGGATAAGATATTACCAAATGCGGAGAATGTATCATGAAGCGCCTTATTATCAATGGTAGGATCCAAGTTTTTGATAAAGATGTTTCCGTTGCCAGTTTTACGTAAAGCAGGATCACGTTGAGACCACATGATACGACAAGCACGTCCCTTGATTAAACTGTAGTTTAAGGATTCAAGAGCACGTTCAGCTAGAAGGGAAGAAAAAATATTAATTTTATATATACGCAAACAGATGAAAAAGGTATCATACCATCTACAAGATTGTGAAAGTTGACATAGGCGTAACCTAAACTTCTTCTAGTGACAGCATCTCTACAAACACGAATACTAGCAACAGGACCAATCATATTGAACATCTCAAAGAGCATGGCCTCAGTAACAGAAGGATCAAGTTCACCGACATACAAGGAAGCAGAAGGAGAAGGAGCAGCGGTAGGTTGAGGAGAAATACCTTGGACAGGTTGTTGTTGACCCAACTGCTCAGTAGTAGGTTGAGCTTGTTGTTGTTGTTGTGGTTGTGGTTGCTGTTGTTGCTGTTGTTGTTGTTCTGTGGGTGAAGACATTTTTTTATTAAAAAAAATTTTTTTTTATTTGTTTTTTGGGAAAAGTTTTTTTTTTTTATTTGGGGTTTGATAAGTTTTTTAATGAATTCTTTTTAAAAGGATTCGTTTTTTTTTTTTATATTTTTTTTTTGGTTATGTAAAAAGTATAAAAGATGAAAGTGGGAAAAAAAAAAAAAAGAAGTAAACCTTTTTTTTTTTTTTTTTTTTTTTTTTTTTGTTTGTTCAAGAAAAGAAAGAGAAAGAACAAAAAAGAGATGAAAATACCTCCTTTTTATATATTAAACACCGCCCCTTCTCATGGTGACGTTTTTGGCTGCATTAAAAAGAAACGTTTGGCCTTAACACACCAGATTTTTTGCACCTGTTTTTTAAATTGCCGACAATCAATTCCATTTTTTTTTTGTGTACCTGTACATTGGATTTAACAGACTACAAGAGGCCAAAGATAATGACTCTGTCTTACCCAAATATACCAACGGAAAAAGAATAGTATTTGCTATATTTATGAACAACGCACCCCAACTACTCTATGTCTCTTGTGTCCGCATTACTTGTATGGATATAGAAACAACAATCAATTATTGTGGCAGCAGAATCTTTATCCAAAAGTGTTGTCGGATGATTTATCATTTTAGATAAAAAGTCGCTTGTATATCTCAAATTAGATGTTGTCAGATTAAATCTTTCTTTTCTCAATACTTAAACTTTATAGAGAGAGTGTAATCAGCCAAAAATGTGAAAACCTTTACTTGTGGGCTTGGTCTTGCAGCGGAAAAAAAAGTGCTGCTTGGGTCTACCTGGATCAGAACGGTGCAATTTTTTTTTTGTATTAAGTGTAAACTTTATTGATTAAAAACGAAAATTAGAAAAACCAAATAAAAGACTACATGTAATATTAAGAACTGTGCAATAAATAAGTGGCTTTAATTGGGATTTTTTCCTGTCTCGTTACCACCTCATAATAATTCAAACAAGAAGTAATTTTTAGACTTGCGCAATCTTTCGGTGTTCCGGAAAAACGTTCCCTTAAACCGTTTTTTTTTTTTTGGCTGTTGAAAGAACCTTTTAATGCAGCTAAAAACGTCACCATGAGTTAGGGGGGCGGCGTTTTTTTATTTATTGCTTCCAACAATCAATTTATCAATCTTTAATTTTACTGCATACAACAATCAATTATTATTTAAAAAAAATATATCGTTCCTATGGAAACTATTTTTCCCCTTTTTTTTTGAAATAATAAAATATATTGAACACCCGACCCGTGCTATTTCTAAAAATAAAAAGGACGAAATAGGTCTTTTTCATTCTTTTTTCTTTTACAATATTTTTTTTTTTTTTTTTGCTGATATTATAAATAATGACTGAAGGATCAGCTAATCATGTTGCTAACCATATGTTGGAGTCTATTTTAAGAGACCTGTCTTTTTTAAAAGAGAATAACTTTTTACCCAACCAAACATACAAAGACGTAGTTAATATATTACCTAGTCGTATTCAAGAAACAACAACAGCAATAACAACAACAATAACAGCACCAGCATCAATTATAGAACCTACTAGTAAACCTCCTTTACCGACTCGCAAATCAAATATGACCCCACCCAAAGCAAATAGCCGTGAACTCGTTTCTTCGTTTCCAAAGTTACCAATGAGACGTACTGCCACAAACGATTGGCAACAACAACAACAACCTACACAACCTGTTGCTATGATGCAACAACACCAACAACCAGAACCAGAAAAAGCCGCACCTGCGGTACCACCACCAGCATATACTCAAAAACCCGCAGCAGAAAGCTTAATTACAGCAGAAGCACTTTATGACTATCAAGGTGAAGACCCTTCAACCGACTTATCGTTTAAACAAGGCAACATTATAGAAGTTACTGAATATGGTATGTGTAAACACATTTTTTCTTTTCTTAAAAAAAAAAAAAAAAAAAAAGAGTCTAGACTAAATTTAATATATAGTAAACGATGATTGGTGGAAAGGAACAGTGAATGGAAAATCGGGTATCTTTCCTCAAAATCATGTTAAAAAAGTGGCACCAAAGCCAAAGCGACCTTGGGTGCCTCCTACTTCAGCAAAGCCAGCATTTTCTACCAGCAGTAATACATCTAGTGCAACACCAGTAGCACAGTCTTATAATTCAACAAACCAACCTTACAGTTATCCTCCTCCTCCTACGGCAATGTATCAACCACCACCTCAATTACCTGTTCAATCCTACGGTCAACCTCAACCTCCTGCGCCTGCACCTGTAACAAATGGTGTTGTTGCAACTGAAGAAGAAGGTGGAGATAAAAAAGTTCATAATATGGCCAAGAAATTCGGTGGACATGTTGCGACAGCTGCCACTTGGGGTTTTGGTGCTACACGTAAGTTATACATAATAAACATGTGTTTTTTTTAATTGTACTAAAAAAAATTTTTTTGGCTATTTATAGTTGGTAGTCAAGCTGCAAATGCCATCTTTTAGTTTTTCTAACAGTTCTTTTTTTTCTTCAACAATAAAATTACAGCGCAAATTCTATTTATTAAATGCAGAATATATTTTAAAACGATAAGAGAAGAAATGCCGATCTTTTTTTTTTTTTTTTGTAGCTGTTGTTTTTTTCTTTTTGGCAGTTTTTTTTTTTGCTATAGTGCTACGCCCAAACAAAAAGGAAGGAAGGTAAAAAAAACACGTTAAAAATGAAATCCAAACTATGGGCGTTTGCATAGAGGGTGGTGGGGTGAGTAAGTAACTATATCCCTTAATAAATGCATTTAACCTATTAACCGGGTGGTTTTTTTAATCAGTGACAGCAGCAGCAGCACATCTATATTATTCAATTGTGCGAATATTTATAATTCTTTATTTATTTATTTATTTGCCTGTATTGTTGATGTTCTTTTTTCCATACATGAAAAAAAAAATAAAGGGCGAGAAAAAAAAAAAAGAGCTTAAATAATCTCAGTGTGTAATTACCTTTTTATCTTTTTTTTTTCCCTCTTTTTTTTGTTTTTTTTGTTTCCTGCAAAAAAAAAAATAATGTTGTTTTGGACAAAACTTTTAACAATAGCACACGCATTGACTACAAGCGTTCACTCATTTTTACCGCTTTATTATGTTCACTTGTTAAAATTTGATATATTGACTATATCTATATTAACAGTTGGTATTTTTTTGCTAAGAGTTCCAGCTTCAGCATTTTGGATTGATTTAGTTGATCATAGACCACCTTTACATGGTGTATTTACTGGTCTTCTGACTGCTGTCGGGACAGCTGGTATTCTCTTGGTTCTATCTGTACCACCAACATGGACTGCAATGACATTACCCGTTGCAATCATTTCGACCATTTTTGATGGTTTATTTTATCAACCTTTACTGGTACTAGTAGATAGCGCTATTATAAAAATTTTAGGAGACTACAAAATATTGTATGGTGAGCTAAACGAAACATATTATATATATACATGTATTAATAGTACTACTTACTCACAACCCTTTTTGGTTTTAAAAGCCAAAGAAAGACAATACGGAAAATTCGTTTCAGCAATCATGTCTGTTTGCATCGGATGGTTCCTGGACGATGACCACGATTTTGATACACTTATGGTAACTACACTCATAGGATCAGTTATACTG
>JAIXMO010000045.1:0-246091 GCA_025677825.1 Helicostylum pulchrum
ATTTGGAAAGCTGTATAGAGTGGTCGAAGTTTGAACCAAATCGAATTTTATGTCGACTTTTCCCTCGTCAGGGGTAATTCTGCACAAGATCGTATTTTCTCCTCTCTCGAACAATAAATTGTAAAATATGGATTCAATATCCGAGAAAAATAAAAGTCTGTCTTGGTGATCTTCATTTGATATCAAACCTGATCGAACAAAAATTGGTCGAATAATATCATCTCGAATTTTCTCTTCCCATTCAGAAGGAACAATAAACACGTAGTGAAATAAATCAAGGTTTCCTTTTGCTAAAACTTTCTCTTCTGTGGTATATTTTATTGCAAGTGGTAAATAATCAGAAACTGCCTTCATCAAAAATGTATCACCTTCGTCCCTCGGTTCATTGTCCTTTTTAAACAAGGCGTACAACTTATCGCGAAAATTCGTAATCATTATGATATCTTTGTCTTCTTCATCACGGTTGCAATTAATATCCCTAACTTTTCCTGTTTGCTTATCATAGGAGATAGAAGAACCGAGTCTATAGATCGATGAATATGTATATGTTACGTCCAGCTATGTAGTTTTTAACTTGCTATATTCTTACTCTATTTCATCAGCGTAAGGATAATCAAAACGTCTGCTGGAAGTAGAAAAAAAATTCGTTGTGACATGGTTTTTTCCCATGTCTAAGCAAAAATAAATAAAATAAATCTTAATAAACATAAGGTTATTTATCGTACAGATATTTACACATAGCTACGCAATGGGTGTATTGATGAAGGTCATGTACCTCTTCCATATTTATATGCGTTTTTCTTAACGTTTATTTAAACTGAAAAAGAAAAAGGGAAAAGCTAAGAAAATAAACTTTTTTTCCTCATAAATAGTAGAAACAAACCAGTGCCACTTGTGTTACGAACCGTCGAAAGTCGGGAATCGTCCGAAGTACAAACAAACAAGAGTTGCGTTTGAGTCCTCGTTTACATGTGTATGGAAGACTCTGCTAATAAACAAAACACCTTCCTTTTTTTTTTGTGGCGATAATATTAAATATAAATATGTATATGATATAAATTTAAGTAGGCAGAGAGAACCTCACACTCCATAGGAGTAAGCACTACTGTTCAAGTAGGCAGTCTTGTCGTACACTCTTTCCAGAATAAGATTATACACTCACTCGAAAGGGAAGAATGATAGAATACAGTGCATCCACTCTCAAATCGAACATTTTTTGAACTTACAGATACATTTTTTGATACAAGGCTGGAATGGATGAAATACATTTGTCCGTTTATGATACTAGATAGTTCCCACGGTGCTGTATCAATGATTTGGTGGAAAGCTTTATCTTTGTTGCAGGTAACAATTCGGGATTTACTGCTACTCTTAACTTATTAACGAAATCTTGTTCGATTTTAGCACTTGTTGGAAAACCTGCAAGGGCTTATTGAAGAAGGCATGTACAATCATAAAGGCTGTTCTCAAGCAAAAAAAAAATACACCCCCTTCAATAAGGCAATTATATTCCTAATTAGGAGTACTCTATGACATCAGGATTTAATTTTTGTTTGATTAAATGCATATTTTTTTCTTTATTTTTCTTCTCTTTTACTTTATTTTTATTTTTATTTGAAATGTACACATACGCATAATTATTCTTGCAACAGCTTGCTATCACTTACGAAGATTCAATGCTTTAACGAACACATGTTCCGCAGCCGTTTATTCTTACTTCACTGAAAATGAACTCGAAAGTAACTTGAACCGAGAAGCGTTCCTTTATTACTGTTCTGGTATTTTTGACGCGCCTTCTTTCTTTGACGCATTGCCTTTCATGATAGTTGGCACACGATCAGCTCGTGTTATCCCATCAACAGGAAATGTATCATTCAGCAAGCTTCAATACTGGACGATTACTCACCCATTTCTTGCAGACGATGACAATCCGCGTACGAGTTTTCGTGCGCTGTGCCGAATGAATCTTGCCAGTTTTGAAAGTCTGGTTAATGACCTCAGCCAGCATCCAGCTTTTGATTTGAGAGCGCACAATAGCATACCAGCGTATATACAAATCTCTTGTGCTATCTGGCGGTTAGCTAACTGTCATCTCGGATACAGAATGTGTAACGCTGGTCTGGGAGTATCCCACGGAAGTTACATCAACTTTTTCCGTAGAACCCTAATTGCAATCGAAGGATTCTATGGAAGAATTTCAAAAAGAAATCACCAATAAAGAATTAATTGCACAACATTTTTCAAGCGAAAAATGAGAAAGACTTAAAAAGGTAAGAAAAAAAAAAGAAGCTCAAAAATAAAAATAAAGCTTGTTTAATATTTATATTGAAAAACAAATACGTAGACTTTATTACCAGAGGTAAACTATTATATAAAATAGTGAAAGCTTACAATAGCATAATAATTACGTTTCTGTAGGGCAAAAAAAGAAAGGCATCTGTACGAATCACACCCCGAAAAAAGCCAAGAGGAATAATCGGAGTAAATACATCATTGTTTTAGTTTTTACATAACATTAACAGCTTTCATTAGTTAAAAGACTCGATTACAATTGCCGGTTTACGTAATACTCTAGGAAATAACATAATCAATCTAGAATTTACAATGAAAATATGTATTTATCGAGGTAAGTTTATATAATATTACTATATATGATCCAAATCTAACTGCAATTTTTTTCTCTCCGATTCATAGCATTAGTAAAAACGGCATATATCGGTATGACTGCAGAACCTAGTAGCTTACAGTTGTCTTCTCTTGGCACACGTGTGCCTACATTTATTAAAAAATAAATACAATAACGATATTTCTTACATTAATTATAATATCAGTTCCTGCGCAAAAGAATTAAAGAAGGTACTGTTATGAGCTTTATATACTTAGTATCCATATCTAACAACAATTTTTTTCAATTACCTAGGTAAAAAACACTCAGACTGCTAAAGTAGCGTATGATTATGTGGAAAATTTTAAGCAAACCAATAGCAGGGAAAGATGCGTAAAAAAAATTTATCTACAAATGTAAGTCTATGTACAATAAATATTAAATGGTGTATATTTATTAACATGTTTTATTATGATATCAGCTTGGAACAGCACGCGTATAACACTTGCTCTGAGAATTCTTTAATTGACGATGTTTTCATCCAATGGTAAAGTTTTTTTTTTAAACACCTGAGAGATAAATGATAATTCTAAACTGTTATTTGACAGGGGCGATACAATTCCTCCTTCCTGTAAATCAAAATTATTAAATTTTAGGCTTGACCTTCGAATAATTGTTGATTCTGGGAGCGAAAAATTGGATTTATGTGTTGTCACGTCTATACTTTATATATAATACATAAAGGTGTATATCTATTACGAAATTTGACGACTTTTTCGTACCCTAGAACTCATATAGAAGTAGGAACCGGTGCTATTACAAAAATAATCGATTCCTTAAGTATGATTGAAGTAAGTATATAAATTACTATGTCGTTTATTATTCGTTACTTATTTTTATTTTTGAGTAGAGTGTGATTGAAAATTCAATTGATACCAGAGACAACTATTCCAGACCTACTAACGGCTCTATCGTAAAAACCCTTAAACAAACCGTTAAAAAAAGTCGTAATAATATGATGATGACTGTGAAGCAGAAGCGAATATTTCTAGTTTTATTTTTTTATTTTTACAAGTACAAAATAAAGTTACACGCGTATATATGCATATAAACCTCATTCAATAAAGAAGCAACTTTTTTTTTTGAACCCAGAGACAAAGCTCCTGATAAAAAAAGTCGTGGTCCCCGCGAAAAAAAAAGGGAGTGTAATCAAGATTCTGTAGATCACATGTAGTGTCATATCGATCTTTTTATGCGGTTTTCGGCGGGTTTCAAAATTGGAAAAAAAGAGGTGGGGAAATCCAGAATCATGTGGGAATGTGTTACTTTAATGACGACTGTACAAAATAAAAACTCCCTTGGCACCAAAATGTCAGAGAAGTGAGAGAGAAAAAAGGAGCACCCACATGACTCAAAAAAAAAAAGTTCCCTCATTTTATCATGTCACGTTCCCTTACCAAAGGTCCTTTTTTTCTCCCTTTTTTTTTGCTTCTCTTTTTTTTGCTTTTCTTTTTTTTATATATTTCTTTTATAGTGATGATTACTTTAAAGACATTTGGTAAGTGACTTTTTTTTTTTTTTTTTTGCTGTAATGGTAGAGAGAGGGGAAGAGAAGATATTGATGTTAAAATCAATAGATTTGGAAAAAGTGACCAAAGTATCAGCAAAAGATGGAAGGACGGGACAAGAAATTCAGCTTCATTATACAAAATACAAAATTGCAGGAACTGGATCATTTGGGGTAGTTTATCAAGCAAAGTTGTTACAAACAGGTGAAGACGTTGCTATTAAAAAAGTATTACAAGATAAACGGTTCAAGGTGAGTTATATATCTTTTTTTCCTCGTACGATTATTATTTTATTAAAGCAAAAGTTTAAGAACCGTGAATTACAAATGATGAAGAGTATTTCTCATCAGAATGTAGTTGCTTTAAAAGCATTTTTTTATTCTCAGGGTGATTCCAAGGTAGAATATATCTATAACCAAAAAGTCACTCGTTTAACGTGTAACTAATATAATACATATAATAGAAGGATGATGTTTATCTAAACCTAGTATTAGAGTATATACCTGAAACATTATACCGTGCGACAAGACATTATGCCAAATCAAAACAATCTGTACCTTCTTTGTATGTTAAATTGTACACGTATCAAATACTTCGTTCATTATCATATATTCATTCAATTGGGATATGTCACCGTGATATTAAACCACAGAATTTACTTTTGGATCCAGTTAGTGGTGTTGTAAAGTTATGCGATTTTGGAAGTGCAAAGATACTTTTACCTGATGAACCGAACGTCTCGTATATTTGCTCTCGCTATTATCGTGCCCCGGAATTAATTTTTGGTGCGACAAATTATACTGTAACAATCGATATTTGGTCAACTGGTTGTGTTATGGCTGAATTAATGTTGTGTCAACCTTTGTTTCCGGGAGAAAGTGGTATTGATCAATTAGTGGAGATCATTAAAGTTTTGGGCACACCAACAAAGGATCAATTATTATCCATGAATCCTAATTATACAGAGCATCGTTTTCCTCAAATTAAACCACATCCCTTTTCCAAGGTAAACTCTCTTTTTTTTTTCTTTTTTTTTTGTTATTGGGTACAGCATACTAAAATAAGTACTTTTTTTTTATATATATGTAGGTGTTTAAATCAAAGACTCCACAAGAATCAATCGATTTCCTATCCTTACTATTACAATATTCACCAGATAAAAGATTATCTGCGATTGAAGCTTTAGCTCATCCTTACTTTGATGAATTACGTGACCCTAATACCAAAATGATGAATGGTAAAGACTTGCCAAAATTATTCAACTTTTCAAAAACAAGGTAATTATTTTTGTTACAGTGCGGCTGGTAATGTCCGTTTCCCCTCCTCAAAAAATAAATGGCCCTAAAAAAATGATTGGCTGTTTGTTATGATTGTCATTTTCGAGAGAAAAAATAATATTTTTATCCTTTTACTAAGAGAATTCAATTTTTTGTCGGTTCTTTATCAGATCGTCGCTTGGGTAAAAAAAAAAATGAATGTTTATTAAAATAAACAGTTTTCCAGTTATAGAGTTCCGTTTTATCATCATATTATCTAATTAACTATAAGAGTGAAACCCTCTCCAAGCTTACGGTTGGAAAAAAAAAGGTAATTTAGCCAATAAACAACAGGCAATCTAAGAACCGAGAGTTATTTTACACATTACATGTTACACACTTTACAAAAAAAAAAAAAGATTAAATAGATCCATTTTTATACTCTTTTTTTTTTTTATTTTTTTACAATTTTTTTGCTTTCCTTTCAGTTTCAAAGATAAGAGCTCTCCATAACTTCATAACAAATACCAGAGCATCTTCATCCAAGGCCTACATATATAATAATTAATAAGTTTGAACATAAAAAAAAGAAAAAAAAACTAACTAACCCCTTCTAATTCAGTAACCAATTCATCGGGACCCTTTCTCTTTCTAATAAAGTCTAATACAAAAGTAACTAAATCTTCTTCTTCCATACCTAATAAATCGACAATCTTTTTGGATACAAAAGGATGTAATTTGGACTCGATTAAATCCTGATCCAGTTCATCCCACTTTATTGTATAGGCCCATAAATCGGCTTGAGAGCTGGGTATGGAACTAATCAAGTCCTTTACTTTTTTGGCTCGTTCTTCTGTAGATAAATGCTGTTGGTCTTCTTCGTCTTCTTCGTAATTTGTCTTTACGTTATCAATATCGCCGTAATCCAAAGGTACAAGAACACGACGCTTCTTTTTGGCCTCTTCTTCGTCGTCTTCGTCACCTCCACCCAAAGTGTTACGTTTGATGGGTAAATTAAAGTTTAACTTTCGTGGTTTCAACGCAATCTTTCCATCATCAGCTTCTCGGTTCAGGAATTTACTTTCCTTCTTTTGGCGTTCCTTTTCCTCGAATCGCACCTTTTCTTGTTCAATCTCTTGTAACTCTCTTCGTTTGTCTTCTTCGTCGCGTTCTGATTCGCGTCTACGTATACTTTCTCTCATCTTTCTCCATCGCGACCTAAATTTCGATTTTACGGTTTAAATAATTGGTAAAAAAAATAATGTATGTATAAATCTTTTTTTTTACCTGTCTGTATAGTATATTTCTTCACCCTTTTCCATTTCAACCACATCATCCCATTTATCAAGTCGGTCTAACCAATACTCTCTATCTTTTAACTCTCTTTCAACTTCATCTCTTTCTCTTTTTAAATCTCTTTCGTAATCGCGTAACTTATTTGCCTCTCTGTTCTCGAACCTCTTTTCTCTTTGACGATAGGCATTTTCAACATCACGTTCGTGTTTTTCTTTTCTTCTTCTTTCCAGTTCTTCATCGGATACCAAATCATGTTGCTGCTGCTGATGTTCTGTAGGTCCTTTATGAAAGTCTCTTCGACGGTATTCAGTGGCTGCAGCGGGTGGTGGTCTGGATCGATCTTTTTGTACAGCGCGTTCTTTAAAGAAGGCTAATTCTTTTTTGATGGCATCGGCATCGTTTGGTTCCTGACCTGTAGCGATAGCATGAACGTACTTTTGAACAGTGGCGTATTTCTCACTGTCTTCGTTGACGGTGGTGGCGACTTGTTGCTTGGAGTTGGTATAGGATTCTAAATAGTTACGGACAGTGTCGTCGGCTTTGACAATAAGTTTCTTTTCAATACCACTGCCGTCCATGGCTTTGAGTGTGACTCCATCGGTCTTTTCGCCTCCTAAAACACGTAACGCACACAATACACTGTCGGGATCGCCGTAGGTTGCAAAACCGAAGCCTTTAGGGTTACCGGAGGGGTCCTTTGTACGTTTCCAATGGTTTAATTTACCACAAGTCTTAAGTTATTTTTTTTTATAGAGTGAGTTTTTTTTTTTTTAAAAAAAATAAAATAAAATAAAAAAGGGTTACCTCTAATAGCTTTACAATCCAGTCATCACTAATTCCTGGTGCAATAGCACCAATAAATAAAGTTGTTAACTTATCATTATTGACATCTGCGTTACTAGGACTGATGGGAGCAGAAGCGGCAGGTGGAGGAGGTCTAGATATCATGTTGTACTGTGGTTGGTTAAATGCTGGAGGAGGTCTCATGCCTTGTGGAGCAAAGCGTTGTTGGTCTGCCTGTGGTGGTTGTCCATACGCTTGTGGTGGTGGTATAAAACCTACAAAAGTTATTTTAGTTTTTTTTTATTTATTGTGCTATTTTCTTTATTACCGTATTGATTAGGTCTATAAGGGTCCATTTTTTTGTTTTGTTTTTAAAGAAAGAGAAAAGGGTTACAATAACACACACGCACGCTTAATGGTTTCTACTCTAAGCCACTAGTAGGATATTTTTTTTTTAAAAAAAATAAAAAAAATATGCTCCCACACATAAATTATTTTATCTTTTTTTCTTTTTAAGAAAACACAACTTTTTAAAAAAAAATGGTATTTCATATTGAAAAGTTTCCGGATGTTGTGTTGGAGGAGTTGGCTTACATCTTGGAGCCTAGAGATTTACTTGAACTTTCCTTAACGTCCAAGTCGCTTTATCAAATATTTATGGATAACGGTCTTTGGAGAAGGTAAAAAAAAAGTCTACTGACAGGTCCCAGAGAAAATGTTTTCGGTTTATAATAAAAACTGACCGCAATTCTTTTATATAGTAAAACCATTCATGACTTTGGAGACCTGTTCCAAATCTATACCATCTTTTCAACAGCCACAGGGTTCTCATTAGACCCAGCGTTGACTATCAAGTTCACACACGAACCTCAAAACTGGCGTCAGTATTATATTCAAAAGAACAAGTCGGTTTCAGAAAACGATACAGCATTAATGGATCAAGCGGATACAGAATACGCTAACGCTCAACATCATTTAGAAACTTTCCAACAAGAAGGGAATGTAGAGGTGTTGGTGCAAGTAGCTTCGAAAATGATGTGGATTTTAGACGTGTTCCCTACGCATGCTGGATGTTATTATATTTTGGCATTTATTTTGTTTGTGTTGAATAAGCTTGAAGAAGCAGCTATTCTTTTGCAGATGGGACGTGCAGCCGATCCTGGATTTGAGCCTATTGACGGTAAGAATTTATATAGAAAAGAACATAAAAGAAAAAAAAAAAAAAAACTAACGATTATTTTAAAGCTTTGGAGGAGGAAATTGAACGTATTGCAAGTGGATATAAGGGCGAAGAAGAACTTTTAACAGCAGATAATCAATTATCTGAAACGTTACATCAAGTGCTCGTCGAAGTATTTAATAAATTCGATCAAGATCAAGACGGAGCATTAAATGCTAAAGAATTGGACAGTTTTATTTTTACAACGAATGGGGCACACCCACCTCCGGCGTTTTTACGTCAAATGGGGCAAAGATTTGGAGCTAATAAGCGAGGATGGTTATCACAAGAAGGATTTTTAGCTTTTTATTTAGAACAAACATTAGATGATCCATCAGAAACTAGAAACGATTTAGGTGTTCATGGTTATGATCCTCAAACATTAAAACAAAAGATGGAAGA
The DNA here is from genome assembly GCA_025677825.1 of Helicostylum pulchrum. Lineage (NCBI taxonomy): Eukaryota > Fungi > Mucoromycota > Mucoromycetes > Mucorales > Mucoraceae > Helicostylum > Helicostylum pulchrum. The sequence goes on from JAIXMO010000045.1 coordinate 9,130, forward strand.
ATAAATTTTTTTAGATAGTTTGTATCCATGGCATATTTAATAAATCTTGTATTGTTATTCTTTGTTGGCTGCTTGGGTTTAACATGGCATAAAGTAATAAGCGTGGCTCAAGCTCTAGTTTGTTAAAGGGCGCGTAACTTGTAAAGCCGCGTTTACGTAAATAGATGGGGTAGTTGATATCGTCTAGTTGCGCAGATCCAAAGGGCACACCGTCAAATCGCATGCAGAAAAATATTATACCGGCGGCCCACACATCGACGGGGGCTGCCCAGTACCCTTGGTCGTGGAAGATCTCGGGCGCCATGTACGGTGTGGTGCCGCAGAGACCGTCGGATAATCGACTGTGATCTTGCCAGGCAACGCGAAAGACATCGGCGGACCCAAAATCAGCAATACGGAGTGTACTGTCTTTTCCAATAAGTAAATTCTCGGGTTTCAAGTCCCGGTGGGCCACACCAAGTGAGTGCAAGTAATCTAATCCAGTGAGTAATTGTTTAAAGTAAGAGTTTATCTCGTCTATTTGCATCGTTCCTTGTTTAATTAACGAGTACATATCACCTTCCGGGCACTATATCATAATTTTTGTTTTTTTTAGTTTTTTTATTTACATTGTAAAGATGTGTTGTTGTATACGTTACATATTCCATAATGATACAGTATCTCGTATGATCTTCATCGGCTCGAACGAAATCCAAGGTCTCGATGATATTGGGATGCTTGAGCGCTGAGGAAATACAAAACTCGCTGGTGAGAGCCTTCATATAGATGGCTAAAGGCTCTCTTCGTTTCTTTTTTCGAAATATTTTGACGGCAAATGTTGTATCGTGATCTCGTTGAATTAATTGAACAGTGGCAGAGACACCTTCGCCGATTCTTTTGTTGACCAAGACACCGTACATGCTCAAGTAGCGAGTGTCTTCTTCGTACGGCGGTGGTGTATCGTTGAATTGGAGTTTGGAAAATAGTGTACGGACAAAGGATTGCTTGGTTTCTTCGGAGTTGGCGTCTGAGGAGTTGTCGTCTTCGTCGAATTGGTCAAGGTAGATCTTCTTGTGTTCTTTGCAGTGGGTTGGTTCGAGAAAGCGTTTATGGATTTCTTGCGGTACAGATGAAAATGTGTCCTTCATATGTGCTGGGGGAAAGAAAGAAAAAGTAAAGAGAGAGAGAGAAATGGGGATTTATTTTTTGTGTGTGTTCTGTGCATATTTGAAAAGGGGTGGATGAAGGGGGGAGTGCTTTTTGATTTATTTTACCGTCGGGGACAAATTACTTTTGTTTGTTTCCTTTCTCTTTTTACTCTAATAAACAAATTTTTTTTTTAAAAACGAACAAAAGATGGAGGCACCTATTAAACATTATAACCGTGCTGAATATATTGAAACAGTAAACAACACCACAGTGTTTTTTTTTTTTCGTTGTTGTTGTTTAAAAAAAAAAAAAACTTTTACGTTTAGGATACAGGAAATAAAGTTAGTAGAAAATCAGTTATTTGTGGAAGTCAAAATATTATTCTTGGTGGAAAAGTAAAAAAAAAAAAAAAGTTCATCTCAAAAAAAAAACTCGGTTAATGTTGACCCACGTTATTTAAAACATAGACCATTATTCAAACTGATTGTGTTATTCGAGGCGATTTAAGAAGAACAGGTGGTGGACACGCTGTAGTTATTGCTATTGGTAGATATTGTTTACTTTCTCAAAGTTCAATTATTAGACCACCTTATAAAACATATAAAGGGTAAAAAAAAAAAAAAAAGAAAAAAAAAAGATTTGTATTGATAACATACAATTTTTTTAAAAAAAATAGCATATTCAGCTATTATCCTATGAAGATTGGAGATCATGTAACTATCGGAGAAGGAAGTATTGTAGAGGCAGCGACTATTGGATCACACGTTAATATTGGAAAGAATTGTATTATTGTAAGAGGCAAAAATAGAGATAAAGAGAAAGAGAGATATGGGGAAGGTTAACGTGGTTTTTATATAGGGACGATTTGCAATTATTAAGGATTGTTGTTGTATTGCAGATAATACGATTATTCCACCAAATACAGTTGTACCTTCATTTAGTGTATACTCTGGTTCACCAGGAAAATATCAAGATGAATTACCAGAGTGTACACAAGAGCTTTATGAAAACAAGACCAAGGATTATTACGCAAAATTTACACCAAAAGACTAGTTTTAAAAAAACAAATACCCCTTTTCTCTCTCTTTGTAATAAAATTTTAATTTCACCTGTCATTTATATGGACCCCACAATGCCTGGTTTTTTTATTTTATTTTTGTTACAAACAAACTTTATTGTTTGGAAACTCGATCAAGTTACCTATGCCTAGGGCTTTTTTTTTTTTCCCTCTCTAATATATATATATATATTGTATACTTTTTTTTTTTTATTTTTTTTTTTTCTAGTAGAGTTTTCTCTTTTGAAGTAAAAAAAAATGAAGCTATTGACCATTATTAGTTGGTTTTTATTATGCCAACTGGTAAGACCGCTGGAGAACACATTTGTGATTGAATTCGAAAGACCGATACACTCGTTCGCAAGCAAACGACACGTACTTAACAAGCGCTCGATATTTTACCAGCAATTAGATACCTATAATATCAGCTATCATGTTCGACACGAGTACAATGTCATCAACGCCGTCTCTGTAGAGTTCAAAACTCGAAACGATTCAAAGTTATTTTTTCAAAAGGCTTTAGGAGTCAAACGAGCATGGCCAGTGGTAAAATCTTATTTTTTATTAGTAAAAAAAAGAAAAAAAAAAATTAAACTTTTTTTTTTAAAAAATGGTTAGAATAATGTAGCAAAACCTACAGTGTATTTAAAACAAGCAGATGTAAATGATAGTATACCTTCCTTGTTCGGTATTTATAACGCAACAGGAATTACTAGAGTAAGAGAAGAATTAGGGTAAGAGTTAAAAAAAAAACCAAAACGAGTTATCTACTTAACTGATTCTCTCTATCTCTCTCGCGTGTGTTTAGCATTACGGGACAAGGTATTAAAGTAGGAATCATCGATACAGGCGTAGACTATATGCACCCAGGTCTAGGTGGCTGCTTCGGTCCCAACTGTCGAGTAGCGTACGGCTATGATTTTGTCGGCGACGCTTATACCGGAGAGAACGAAGCTATACCCGACAACGACCCTCGCGACACATGTAACGGACACGGTACACACGTTACAGGCATTATCGGCGCTCAAGACGATCAATTCACGGGCATTGCACCTCAAGTCACGTTTGGAGCGTACCGTATCTTTGGGTGTGATGGAAGTAGTACCGACGATGTGATTATGAAGGCGATGGAGATGGCGTATACCGACGGCATGGATATTATTAACTTGTCGTTGGGCGATGTTGGGTGGCCGGAATCTCCTGCTTCTCTGTTGGCGGATGCGCTTGCTTTGAAGGGAATGATTGTTTGTGCTGCAGCGGGAAATGAAGGTGATAGAGGTATGTTTGAAGTAGGCGCTCCGTCATTAGGAAAACATGCTTTGTCGGTTGCTAGTATTGATAATACGCATGTTCTTTCGCATACGATTAAAATTGCAGATTTGACAATTGGTAAAATAATTAAAAAAAAAACGTATGTATTTAGTTCTAATTTTTTTTTTTTAAAAAAAAAGGGTATACTACGGCGTCAGGAGATATATTTAATATTAGTTCGGCTTATTTGATTTCTTCCAGTCAAGACTTTTTAGCTGATAACGATGGATGTGAGCCTTTAGACATTGACGCGCGAGGAAAAGTGGTGTTGATGAACCGTGGTGGATGTATGTTTACAAAAAAGATTTTGCATGCAGAGCAAGTAGGTGCTATAGGCGTCCTTATTTACAACAACAATCCAGGACCTGTTACACCTTCGGTACCAAAGAATTCAGTTCGTGTTGATTACGGTGGCATCTCCAAAGAAGACGGGTATAATTTATTTCACCTGCTTCAAAAGAAGCCTGATAGTAAAGCAAGCTTTTTAAAAGTGGACCAAAGTTTTCCGGTACCGACTGCTGGGTCGATTAGTTCGTTTAGTTCGTGGGGTCTTGGTCCTGATTTAAGCTTGAAACCCGATTTGAGCGCGCCTGGTGGTCAGATTTATTCAACGTATCCTGTGGCGATGGGTGGGTACGCTACTCTCAGTGGTACAAGTATGGCAAGTCCCTATGTTGCTGGTGTTGTCGCGTTACTGCAGCAGTCCAGAGGCGGTAATCGAAGTATTGGTGTAGATGAAGTGCGAACCATGCTGATTAATAATGGACACCCGTTTAATTTGTTTGGAACTGAAGCTTTAGAATCTGTTGCTAGACAAGGGTCTGGGTTGATTGATGTGTATCAAGCCGTCAAATCCAATACGGTCGTTTCTCCAGAGCAAATTCGGTTGAATGATATTGAACATAGTGCAGAGAATTTCGAGTACACTTTTACGATCAAGAATAATGGTAGATTGGCGAGCGAGTACAAAATTAGTCATTTGGTAGCAAGTACAGCACAAGGATTTGAGCATACACTGGAACAAGGTCAAAATATATCTCCCTTGAAGACACCTATCCTGCTATCAGATCATCAAGTAGAGGCCGTGGTGGAAGTACCGGATCAACTGATCTTTGTGAAACCAAATGAAGAGACTAATGTCACTGTACGTATTATACCACCTGTGAATTCGAGTCAAGTGCCACCTTCGATTTATTCCGGGTACATTGTCGTGACGAAAAATCAAGAGAGAGAAGACGTGATTCATGTACCGTATGCTGGCTTTACGTCCAACTTGAATGCGTTACCTGTGCTTGTCAAGAATGAAACGATGCCAGCTATTATGAGCCAAAGGGTGAGTGTGCTGACACCGGCGCTACTTTCGTTCCAGCTGGCAGAAGCGTCACCGTTAGTGACGATTACAGCAGTGAATGCAGCAGATGTAAGTCAAGAATTCGGGCTTATTCCAGGCGGGTACTCTAGGTTCATGGGAAGAAATGTGGTTGAGGATGCAGGGGATATGATGATGATGTCTTGGTACGGAAATGTGGCAGATAGCCCAGAGCAGGCGTCGTTTGGGGTGATGCCGCAGAGGGTGGTGGAAGAAGGAAGGATAAAGGCAAGTAATTCCGTCGGGTTTGATATGGCGACGTTGGGTACAAGGTTGGCAAGAGGAAGTTATAAGTTGAAGGTCATGGCTTTGCATGCGTTTGGAAACCCTGAAAATGAGGGTGATTATGATGTTTGGGTGTCACCTGAAATATTTTTAGATTAGAATTATAATAAAAAAAAGTCCAGATTAATGCTAATTTGCTGAGTTACTAAAGTGCTTCGTTCTTCTTTGTGAATAATAATAAAAAAAAAGGTGATGAATTTTTTAATAAAGGTACGAGTTATTGAAAGTTTATAGTTCTTTCAATTCGTAAAAAAGTAGCCCATTTTGTAAAACTTTACTTAAATGAAAAAATGAGGATATGTGTACGAAAAAAAAAAAAACCTTAACTCGACGTCATTAAATACCACAGAGTAGTATAAAAAAGACGACCTTTTTTTAAAACCCCCTTTTTTTCTTTTCTCTCTCTTTTTTTATATATTATAAAAAAAAAAAAAGATGACTTCATCTAATTTAGCATTTGACCTATTTACTTTACCAACTCAAGTAGACAATGGAGCGTTTTGGACAAACTTGAAAGAAACAAATTTTTTTATTTTACAGCAAGCAAAGACACAAAAGAGTGGACTTATGAGAAGTGTGCTGGGCACCTTACAAAATGTGTAAAGTATATATCTTGGATACGTTGTGTGTAGTTACTTACTTGTTGTTGTAGATTGGATACAAAGCAATCACCCTATCGTATATTATTTAGACGTGCCAGTGGATCTAGTTTTTTACAAGTGGCAGTAGCTGAAACCGAAAAAAAAGCACAAGTTGTATGGGCTTGGATCGAAAGTAAGGTGGTTTTAGCATACAGATAAAAAAAAAAAAAACGTTGCTAATATCTTTCTTTTTTTTTTAAGGTAACTTGCAACCTTTACTCGATAGTTTAGAACATGATGAAAGAGAACCATTTGTTGTAACAAAGATAAACTCGATTGTTACACGCAGAGGTTAACCTAAAAAATTGTATGTGTGTGTGTATGCTTTTTTTTTAACATGCTTTTAAAATATAGACTCTGGTACAGATGAAATTTCTACAGATGAAAAAGTTAGAAAGGCTTCAAGAAGTTTTCGACAAACGTTTGATGTATCACCTTCTGAAAGACTTGTGAATTGTAAAGTGCAAAAAAAAAAAAAAAGAAAAAAAAAAAAAAGAAAAAAAAAAAAAAGAAGAGAGAACATACCAACTTTTTTTCTATTTATAGATTATTCAAGTGCGTATCATACCAACCGATTTACAAGTCAAGGTTGGCTTTACATTAGTGAAAATTATCTTGCGTTTTATTCTTTTTTACTTGGTTATGAAACCAAATTGTTGATTGAGTTAAAGGACATTCAAGATATTAAAAAGGAAAAATCAAAACGAGGTGTTTTTTCTGACGCCATTAAAATCTCCATGAAGGATAAAAGCGAGGTATATACATATATAAAAAAAGAAAGAGAGAAAAAGAAAGTATAAACTAAATATACTCTCTTTCTAGCACTTTTTCTCTAATCTTTTTAAAAGAGATGAAGTATCAGATATTTTAGTTCAATTGACTGGATTAGCTATGCAACGAGTATTAAAAAGCACAGCATTGGAACATGCACCAGGAAGTGATGTTTCAATTGAGATCAAGGACAGTGACATTGAAGCTGTAAAGGATAGTGAGATTGCGTCCAACAAGATGGCGTCTTTACCAGCCAACGAAATTCGTAAATTAATGCAACCGTTAAAGACCAACTTGGCAGCACAGAAACGAGACGAACGATTTAGAGCCAGGTTTCGGTTACCCCTTACTGAGCACTTGACATTTGCTATTAGCGCAGTGCACCCAGTCGAAGAAGAAAGCTCAGCAGATGCGAATGAAAGAAAAGTGACAGAGTATAATGGAATCGTTAGCTTGTCAGAAGCGTACCTTACGTTTAATTCCATAGATCAAGGTCGGTATTTTGAAATCGTGATGCCGCTGTATACTATTCGACGTGTAGAGAAAATTGTGGATAAGGTTCGTTCGTTTGCTATCAAGATTGTCAATTGGCATCAAGCAGAATCTATTTATTATTTAAATGTGTAGGTTTTTTTTTTTTTTTTTTTTTGGTATAAAAAAGGAGGTGAGGTGAGACTTATTTTTTTTTTATTTCAGGAACGAAAAGGAGTATGAAAACTTTTCAGCTACATTAACGAGTAATTTACGTAATCAAATCAAGCACATGAAAATGATGAAACAGTTTTTAACTACTTGTGCGTCCGAAGCAGTTGTAGTAGACAAATCCGTAGAAGAAATGGATTTAATTCCTGGTGGGCTTGGGTTATTATTTGAGTTTCCTGGTGATCCCAAAAAGCTAAAAGAAAAGAGTAAAATGAAGCTGTGGAAAAAGTACTTTAACGGTAAATATAATAATAATAATAATCTTGTATAAAAAAAAGCATTATATAACTTGTATATATTAGAGTATGGAAGAAATTTAACTATTTCAAAGACTCCTCGTTTCGCTAAATTGATTCGAGTGGGATTACCTAACCGATTACGTGGAGAGATTTGGGAAATTTGCTCGGGAGCTATTTTTGAAAGGTTTATGAATCAAGGATTATACGACCGTATCTTGGAAGAGAATAAGAATAGAAATTCACTTAGTTTGGAAGAGATTGAAAAGGATTTAAATCGATCTTTGCCAGAGTATAAGGCGTATCAACAAGAAGAAGGTATTAATAGTTTAAGAAGAGTGTTGAGTGCTTATTCTTGGAAGGATCCTGAGTTGGGGTATTGTCAAGCTATGAATATTGTTACTTCTGCTCTCCTCATGTAAGTCTTTTTTTTTTTTTTTTTGTATGAAAACTATTACACACTAAAAAAAATAATAGTTATATGAGTGAGGAACAAGCTTTCTTTACTCTAAGTGTATTGTGTGATGATTTGTTACCCGGTTATTACAGTACATCCATGTACGGTGCTTTATTGGATCAAATTATTTTTGAACACTTGTTGGAAAAGACAATGCCGAAATTACACGCACACTTTAAGGAAACGGACATTCAACTTTCAGTTGCTTGTTTGCCTTGGTTTCTTAGTCTCTACATCAACTCGATGCCATTGTTATTTGCTTTCCGAGTATTGGATTGTTTCTTTATGGAAGGACCTAAAGTGTTATTTCAAATTGGGTAATTTTTGTTTAATAATTATTTGCTTATAAACATTTTTATTAATATTTTTTTTTGGCAAATTAGGCTTGGTAAGGAATCATGTATTAAACATGTATTATTCTAGTTGTTTCTTAACCTTAATTTTTTTTTTTTAAAAAAAAAAAGCTATTCTTAAAATTAATGGAGATGAATTATTGCAAGCAACTGATGATGGTGTATTTATGGATATTTTAAAGCAGTACTTTAATAGTCTTGATACACCATTATACCCAAACTCGGATAACCCTAAAGCCAAGAACTTGACTGTACGTATACGCATATATATATTTTGTATAAAGCATTGGTTTTCTTATTTACCTTTTTTAATGTGTAGAGATTTAACGAGTTATTGTTGGTCGCGTATCGTGAGTTTAGTAATGTGACAGACGAGCTTGTTCGAGAATTAAGACAAACACATCAATTGAAAGTGGTAGCCGGTATTGAATCGTTTACAAAGCGATCTGCGGTAAGAAATATTGAGAATACAGCAGGATTAGATAAACAAGAATTAGGTATTGTTTATGATAAATTCTATAATGTGTTGTACTACAAACAAAAATCGATGGAAAGAAATGATTCTCGAATGGATATGAAATCATTTCAATTATTTATTGGATCGTTAGCACCTTGGGCTAAAGTTGAATCAAATCAAGAGAATCAAGATGAACTTCAGTATAAAGTTGCGCAAAAGTTTTTTAATCAATTGTTTAAATTATTTGATGTCAATAATACACAAAGTTTAAGTTTAAAGGTAAAAAAAAAAAACTAGAGCGCAAATAGAAAACTAAGGCACGTTTTTTTTTTTATTTAGGATGTTATTATTGGGATTGGATCTATCTATAAAGGGGATTTGAACTCGCAAATTAAACTCTTCTTTCAGTTGCACGATGTTGATAAAGACGATTATTTAAACAAGGATGAAGTATTACAATTATCAGAAACTTTGCTTTGGATATTTAGAAATACGTCCGGTGAAGAACACCTAAGTGCAGTTTCGACTTTCCTTCATCATGCATTTGAATACTCGGAAACCAAAGGAGATGATCAATTCTTATCTTTAGGTTCTCTAAGGTAAAAAAAAAAAAAAAAAAAGGAAAACAATGGCAATATGGAAAGTAACACAAAATATATAGAATGATTGTTCTTGCCGATGAAGTTTTAGAAACTTTTTTTGATCATGAGTTTGCAAGCACTTTTAAATTGACCGAAAAAGCAACCGAGCAACAGAGAAGTCTTGGAAGAGAAATATTTGATAACTTACTTGCGACCGGTACGAAATTGGCTACCAGTACTGGTGTAGTGAGACCTCAGTTATTGAAAGAAAAATCAAGTGAGGTGTTTACTGTTTCTCCTACTATTACTGAAACGTCTATCTCTACCACTGAATTGGAAGCTACGATTGATGCTATTAAAGAAACTAAATTGGAAAAGAAGGATTTGTTATCAATGGTTGATAGTAAAGAGGAGAAACAAGTTGCTCCCTCTCCAGTAGCAGTAGTAGAAAAGAAGGATGCATATGTTTTAGGTGATGATTCGGATAATGATGATTCGGACGATGAAGAAGAAGAAGACTTGAGTCCTGACGTATTAGAAGAAGTAGATAGACTATTAAAAGAGTATGGCGATGAAGAAGATTAAAATAAATATTTTATTATTACAATGACGAAATAGTAGCAGTTTTTTGTGTGACTGAATAACTTTTTTTTCAGAGTCAAGTAATAAGGGTTTTTTTTTATTATTTTATTACTCTTTTTTCTTTTTCTTATTTAATTTTTTTTTTTTTTTATGCTTGCATAATTATGAGTTTACAATCCCCTACGAGCAATACAGACTTGGCTAGAAAGCCAAGCCTATTACAGCGAAATAGTAGTCAGTTATTACAGCATGCATCAAAGTTTAGTTTAAGAAGGTCACTTACAACCAAAGTATCTACTTCGCCACAAATACAACAACAACCGAGACCCTCTATTTCATTTTCTTCTTCTTCTGCTTTAGCAAACTATAAATCCATGACCCCTTCTTTACCTTTAAACGAATATATACCTCCTCCACCTTTTACTGCAGACACGAGTTTAAATAGTTCAGGTTAGATTCATTTTTTTATTATTATTATTGTTTAGATATATATCGACTCTTCTTTTTCTTCTTTTAGGGTCACATCATCATCAGGATACAAGAATATTATCGTCTATACCGGAAAACAGACAACAATCAACTTTTAAAAGTACAAGTCAACCTCTTTATTACCGTGCATTTTTATCATCTATTGCATTTGAATTTAAAAGGCGAATTATTTTATCCGACCGAATTAAAAATGATATAGAATACCATAACGTATTTGATGGTAAAGAAGCTGTGGTAAAAAAAATAAAAAATAAAAAACTAGTAGAAAAATATTGTTATTGTGTACTAAAAAATATATATATATATGTACAGGATAAATTAAAGGAAATAATTGGTACTACAGATCGATTAGTTGCTTTAAGAGTAGGTCGCGCACTGGAATCACAAAGATTCTTCCATGATGTGAATTATGAAAATCGACTGGTAGATGATATTATTGAAATATATCAGTTTAATGACTTGTTTTGGCACGGATATAATAATAACAGCAGTGATTCTAGCTCCAATGCATCTTTTTCTGTCACATCGACTGTGATTACGGATTATTATGATGAGGAGTTTGATGAGGGTCAAAGTACTCCAGTTCAACAGCAAGAGGATGATTTGTTATTACCAAATGGTATTTATATTGAATTAACCCACTGTTATACTCCCACTTGTAGTAATTTATATCCGTGTTACAGTTACACGTGTCCTAAACGAGAGAAATTGGTATGTTAAGAGAGGGTCTATTTTTTTCAAAAAAAAAAACGAAATTAACTGGTTTTTTTTATTTCGTGTAGCGAAGACGTCCCCATAGTGTGGATACGAGAGAGAAAAGAGTTACTGCTTATGTATACGAAGTTGAAAAACATCAACCACTTTGGAGCCAAACCATTGACGAGTATATTGTACTATCTACACCATCGTTAGAGCGAAAGCGACAAGAAACCATTTTTGAATTAATCTATACAGAAGAAAACTTTTTAAGCGATCTTGATTATGTGATAAAGGTAAAAAATATATATTATTTGAATTTTTTTTTACATTTATTAAAAAAAAATTAGATGTGGATTGAACCGTTAAAACGAGAAGATATTATACCAAAGAATAGAAGAGAAGAATTTATCGAAAAAGTGTTTTCAAATTTAATTGATATACGTAACATCAGTACGGGACTTAGCATTGCGCTTCGATCAAGACAACAAGAACATCCGATAGTTTCTCAAATTAGCGATATTATGGAATCACATGTTGGATTATTCGAGCCGTTTGTTTATTACGGTGCACGACAGCATCAGGGTAAACACATGTACGAACACGAACGTTACAATAACCCCAAATTCGCCTTGTTTGCTGAGAAGACCGAACGAGACATTTCGTCGCGAAAGCTGGAACTCAACGGGTACCTTACCAAACCCACAACACGATTGGGCAGATACACTCTCTTGCTGGACAAGATTCATGCGCGTACTGCACCCAACCACCCAGACAAAGAAAACATACCGTATATTATTACCGCAATTAAACACTTGTTACAGAGTGTCAATGTGGCGGCAGGGGCAGCTAAAAACCGATTTGATCTGGAATTAATTCATCGACATTTATCGTTTAAAAATAAAAGAGATACGATGAATTTAAGGCTGCTGGAAGAAGCGAGAACGGTTATTAAACAAGGGGTGTTGCGAAAGAATACAAATGTAGAGTCGACAGAGTATCAAGTGGTTTTGTTTGATCATTATTTGGTTATTGCGAAAGTTAAAATGGTGAATGCAGTTGAACATTATTGTATTCAAAAGAGGGTAAAAAAAAAAAGTGATAAACAAAATGTGTATGTGTGTAGTTTCTTTAACCTTATTGTGTGTTTTATAGCCAATTCCTATTGAATTATTAGGTGTTCATTTACCAGAAACAGATCATACTTTGCAAAGAAGTCGATCCCCAAGTACGCGTATCAGTCCAGATCAACCGCTACCTCAACATACCAAACAAGGTGTACCCATTACATTTTATCACCAAGGAAGTAATGCGTATGATACCATGGCACTGTACGCTGCCACAGAAAATAACCGCAAATCTTGGAATACAGCGATTCAAAAGCAAAGAGAAATAAAGTTTAAACGTAAACCTATTTTTGATCTAGTTGATACTGTGAAACGATATGAATTCTTTACAGAAATTACCGTACACCAAATGGTTATTTTTGGTAAGTTTTTGTTTTTTAGTGAAAAGTAAAAACTATTGGTTTCTTAATATTCCTTTTAGATCAAGGGCGTTTGTATATGTTGGCGACGGATTCAGGTGTCTACGTAGGACCTTATAATTCTACAAGTGGTGTACCGCGCAAGATTCTTCCGCTGGAGCGAGTGTCCAAAGTACATGTGTTGGAAGAGTATCAGTTGTTGCTGGTGCTAGCGGATCAGACACTTTGGCAGTACCCGCTGGATATTACGTTGAATGGACAGGACCAGCATAGTATTCATAACTTTGGTAGGAAGGTTCGAAACCACGTACCGTTCTTTCATGTGGGTACATGTCTTAATCAAACACTGGTTTGTATACCGCGCAAATCCGCTGTTCGTGGATCAGAAATTGATTTGTATCAACCTACTATGCCAAAGACGGAATTGAAAAAGAAGTCTTTATTGGGTAGACTATCGATTCGATCTTCTGCTACGCTGTCGTTGACAAATACACAAGTGGTGGCGTTAAAACCGCTTTACAGTCCGTATGATGTTTGGGCTATTGATACGACAAAGTCTTTAATGTTGTTGACTACACCTATTGGTATTATCGCCATTGATATGAAGACAAAGAAACCAGACGGTAAAAATAATCAATTAAGTTAAGGTTTCATTCTTTATTCACCTCTTTTTTTATTTAGCGTTACTGGATCCAAATGATAAATACTTGCAGTTTATTACAAGATATGAAAAGGCAGATTCTCAAATAACGATGAATCCTTTGTTTAAAAGAATTTCGGTATTTCTAGTACCCGATGGAAATTACCTCGTGTGTTATAATAGTAGGTACCCTGTTTTTTTTTAATTGTAAGTATAGTTATAGATTTATATTATCCACTTCTTTCTTTTTTTAGAGTATGCCTTTTATATCGATAAAAAAGGTAGAAGAGCTCGTCGTAAATTTAAAATTGAGTGGGAAGGTCAACCAACGTCTTTTGCATACCATCATCCTCATGTGATAGCGTTTGAACAACAATTTATTGAAATTCGTAGTGTTAATGATGTAAGTGTGGTTATTTTTTTGTAGTGCAAGTATATATAATTTTTATTTTAACACGTTTTATAGGGACATTTACAACAAGTTATACAAGAAAAAAACGTTTATTGTTTACAAAATGGTCATAAATCTAAAGACCAACTTATTTTAGGGACAATGTTGGATAAGACGAATTCACAGTATCAGCATATATTTGAGCTACAACCAATTCAAGCTTTATAAATTCTCCTTTTTTGTTCTTTTAATTATATACCCCACTTCTCTCTTTCTCTTTTCTTATATAAAAAAAAAAGTATGGTGAAACAACAACAATTATCAAATAATAAAAAAGTATTACAAGACCAAGTAGTTCGTTTAAATAACGAAATAGAAGAACTACAACTAGAACGTGAAGAGTCGAAAAAGAATGTACTTCATTTTATGCAAGAAGCCGATGGGACTCGTCAAGAGTTAATAAAAGCTCATGCGTTACTGGATGAATTAAGTTCATGTCAGATGGGTTACCATTCACCTCCACCAGAACAAGATGTTCAAAAACCAAAGATATCCAGTCTTTTATCGAAACTAAGTGACTTGGACGAAGCGAAATTATCCAGGCTGTTCTTATTACTTGAAGAACCTGATTTAAAAGATCAATTGGATGAAACAATACAATTGTTAAATACACAAACAAACCAAAACTTGTTACTAATAGATGAACTGGATCAGATCAAACAAGAGTACCAAGCCACACGTGCTGCACTCAAAGTGGAAAACGAACGGGCTGAAATCATTGAAAAAAGATGGAAAGAATCCGAAAGTAATTTGGAACAAACTGAATCAACAATACAATCTTTAAATAAAGAATTGGATCTTTTTAGACAACAGGAATGGAAGACCACTTCGGATAATACTTTGTCCGATATATTATGCACTTTAGAAAATAAGCATCGCGAAGTAGTTGAACAGTTGGGTACGATACAGATCAATCTAGAGGAAAAGGAAAAAGAGGCCTTGGTTTGGCAAGAAAAGTATCAAGTTCTACACGTTGCTCATGTGAGTTATTTATATATCTTTTTTTTTAGGGCTTATGCTGACTAAAACTTTATTATTTTAGACACAAATGGAAAATAAACAAACTGATTTAGATGCATCGAAAATGAGAGAAAATCACTTAAGGACAATAAACAAGACATTAAGAGATGAAGTACGAAAAGCGAATAAAGTACAAGAAGAAACTGTTAATATTGAATATCTTCGTAATGTCATGATTAAGTTTTTAGAAAAGAGGAGTACCAGAGTAAGTCTTTATATTCTACTTTTTTCTTTTTTGTTTTACTTATATAAAATACTTAGGCTCAATTGGTACCAATCTTATCTACGTTACTACAGTGTTCTAATGATGAAAAATCGAGACTAAGTAAACTTATTAGGAATAAAGTAACTTGATTTTTTATTTTATTTTCAGCGAATTATTGGATTTTCTTATGAGTTCCAATGGGTCTATTGTTTTTTTTTAAGTGTGTTGGATGAGCTGTAATTAGGAAATATGATGTCAAAAGGCATGTTTTCCTTTAAACAAACTCATCTATTGTTTGTATCAGAAAATAGCAAACCTTAGAATATTAAGCATTATGCGGCTCATGGTGTTTAATAGATACGTCTATTAGCGTTATTTCTTAAATAATACAAGTAAATAAATAGTCAATGAACGACCTTTTTTTTTTTTTTGGTCTTGTTGTTGTCAGGACTAAAAAAAACTACAATTTGATTTCAAGTTGCTACATAAACAATAAACCGGTGTGGAATAAATCCAGTCTGGCGATGGTTTTGTTAACAACTTGAATTAGATGATAAACCGTCTTAAAGGCGACGAGTCCCCTAGAAAAAAAAAAGTGGTTGATGACAACAATAAGATAGCCTGTAATAATCAACAATATAAAAAGCTCTTCCAGACTAGAAAAAATAAAAAGTTATTTACCCTCTTTATCAAACAAAATGAGCCAAGACAACGAATTCAAAAGTGATTCGTCTGAAAGTAATTTGGGAGTATCCGGCCCTAAAATCGGAATCTACATGAAAGGAAAAAATGATGAAAACAAAGAACCACCAGAGTGTAATCTCGAGCGAGATATGCCAGGATCCGAAACCAATATTAGACAAGAAAATAATGAAAGCAAAGAGTTTTTTAAAGGTTTATTATTTTCTGCAGCCAAAACTGAATCGTCTTCTTTAGAAACAAGCAACCAAGCTGAACCATCTTCTTTAGAACCAAGCGCACAAGCTGAACCGTCTTCTGTAGAACCAAGCGTCCTCATTGAAAGTGAAAATAGTGCCGCTACTGATAATCTGCCATGTAAGTGTTAAAGAATTATACATATAAAGCCTGATACTCATTATATATGAACAAATAGCTTCATCAGAATACGCTAGAAAAAGACACTGTAATATATGTAATAGTACTTTTGGAACATTGAACAGTTATGCTGACCATGAATTGCATTGGCATACAACAAACGAGACGCCCATTATTGACCTCGAAACGTTTTGCTGTAATATATGTAGTAAAAGCTACCCCACCATCTCTAGATATCGAGTACATATGTCAGATCAAAATAATACACATGTTCCATTTTACAAAGGCTCCTATAATGCATCAAACTACTTTCGAAATTTAATACCTGAAATTAACATGCTAACTCTGTATTGCAATGCCTGTAACGGCAGATATAAAACCAAGAGTGCTTATATACAGCATTTGATTTTATGCCATGAAATCAAGCTAAAAGATATTTTTCCTGGATATCTCTCATATACCAATAAATCGTTACTGGACCCTGATGACCCGGATTGTTACTGCTTTGTCTGCGAAAAAGCTTTTTCTGGAAGAGCGGCTTATATAAAGCACTTAAAGAAATACCACAGTAACGAATTACCAGAGCTTTAGTATCGGGCTGATTGTACTAAATCATATTGTATTTCCAGTTCAAGTTCGGGAAAAAATCTCGCATTTCGCCTGTGGCGTGGAATCAATACGAAGAATGTGGAGCATTTGTTCGCGGAAACAGGAAGTCAATTTCGTATTTTACCGGAAATCAAATAAAAATAAAAAATCAACCTTATTCCCAGAATGTGTAAATCGAATACGTTAATGATAGAATTTAATTTCTTTAACAAATCAAAGGGTGGCAAAGATACTACTGAAGGGGAAAGACATCCAATAATTGTCATATTTCACAAGATGCTTCAATAGGGAGGTTTTTTTAACGAAGATAAATTTATAAATAAAAACTTTTTTTTATTTCCTTTTTTTATTGGTTTACGAAATTGAATTCTATCTACTATGTATTTGGTTTATTTTTTGTTTTTATTTGATTCGGGTAACTCTACGTATTTGATTTCCGGTAAAACACGAAATTGAGTTCACGTTTCCGCGAATTGATGCTCCTTTTTCCTCGAATTGATTTCACGTCACAGGCGAAATGCCAAACTTGAACTGGAAATACAGTAGTTGTTGGTCAACGTTTATTACGGTTCCTCAGACACAAGATTTATAATATTCCAATGATTCTCTGATAAGCAGTATCACACAAAAAAAAATATCCTTTATAAAAAGAGCAACTTTTTTAAAAAAAATTGGGATACATAACCCTGTTAAAAAAAATGCATAGTAAGTTTTTAAGTGTAATGCTTATGGCATTGGTTTTCGTTGTTTCTTGCGCAGCCGTGCCAGTGAAGGTACCAACTAGCGTTAGCTATAGTGGAAACTCAACAGCAGTTTCCGGAAGAAACTCTTCCCGTACTATGGGATGTAAAACCAACGGAAATACCAAAAATTTGTACTGATACAAACACGAAAATATTAGTTATTTATGGCGACTTCGAGGATGTGAATGATCA
Source organism: Helicostylum pulchrum (assembly GCA_025677825.1). Lineage (NCBI taxonomy): Eukaryota > Fungi > Mucoromycota > Mucoromycetes > Mucorales > Mucoraceae > Helicostylum > Helicostylum pulchrum. Next base: position 26,647 of record JAIXMO010000045.1, read on the forward strand.
TTACGCTAAGGACTTACCCGACTGGAAGAAGACCAACTCGTATGAATTTTGTTTCCGTGATTCTTGTGGTGCAATGACGACGCTTTCTGGCTCCCAATTCATTCCTAAAAATTATCAACATGTTGCAAATGAGGCTCGGAGTAAATTCTACGAAACTAGAGTTTGCATGGACGACACGGATCCTTTATACCCTTCGGCCATAGATGTTTATCTCTACAATACAAACTTTGTAATCAGTTGGTGGTTCAACTATGCTAATTATTGGCCATGCTTCAGCAGTGGTATTAACTAATCCGATTAAATACTCATACTTTTAACGAAATAAACCACTCATTTTTTTCCCCTAACCATAACTGCTGTGTTTTACTTCTATGTGCTGCGCGAGTTATTTTCCTACAATAAAACACTCTTGTTTTTTTCGCAGTTCAAGAATAGATATAACAGCCTAACTGTTCTTTTTTTGGTCAAACACACTTACAAGAAAAGGAACGCGCAAGATTTATAACTTTTGTCGACTGGATTGTCTAGTTCAAAGTAGTGGCAAATGTAGTATAAGATTAGAAAACTCATTATATATATATATATATATATAAAACTGGTTTTTTAATAACTTAATTAAGAGAAGAGGTGTACATAACAACTCAAGGTTTATTTATTTTTTATTTTCATTTATAATTAAAAAAAAATACGTTGTCGTTGATAAGGTATAACTGCAAAAGAGACCGATCGCATCTTCCCCGAACAGCCGGCCGAACTGTAAGGAAATGTCACTTAGCTTCTTCCAAAGACGTGTCTACGACAAGTTTTTCTAAATTTACATTTAGGACTCAAATAAACCAAGTAACAATGATATAAAAAATAACACAATCCTAAAAAAGAGATTGACCAAGTCCTTAGAAAGAGATCGAGTTTACTAATCAGTTGGTCGAAACTGGTAAGGCTAAACAAAAAGGAAAAAAAGGCGGGCAAAGCTTCAAACTTTCCCGAATGTGACCATTCCTCGTTTCACGAAAATTTGAGTAAAGACAAATCAAAAAAAAAAAAAAAATAGATCACAAACATTAAGGTTTGAAGCTATTAAATGCCGGTGATACGTTACTACATCGTTCGTGTTGTCTGGAAGGAAATAGCAAAATTTCTTTTTTTCTCTAAATAAAAATAGTATATTTGTATAGTATAAGATACTATGTCAACGTTTCGCTTTTATATTCATTTATATAATACCAGTCTTTACTTGAATAACGATGTTGACCTTAAGTCGTTAAAGGGGTTTCAATAACAGAACGTTTTGACTTTTTCACTTTCTAACCCGCGCGAGAGGAGTGTGCTCCGGCATTTTTTCTTGTCGGGTGCAAAGCAGCACAACTGGCTCTCAGATCTTTCTTTAATCTCAGCTTGCGACCAAATTTTTTTATTTATTTGCAATTGCCCTGTCAAAATAGATTATTGACTTTCGAGGAGAAATTAAATATACTAAAGTAAGTTGTTGATGATTTTAAATTAGTTGACACAATTGGTAAATACACGAATAAAAGAATATTATACAACTTTGATGAAAGTACTTTATAAGTTATTATATTGAGTATTTTAAAGTACTGTCGTACTGGTATTTTATTTTTTTATAATTCCGTACTTTGTGTTTCGTACTTTGTGTTTTTACATCAAATGTAAATCATTATCCTACTTTATTTTTTTATAAAGTCAAATAAAGTAAGTACTATTGACTCTCTTATTCAAGTCGACATATTTGTATATAGGCAGCTATAAAGATTACAGGGGAAAAAAAGGAATGCGTAACTCTATAAAATACTGACATCGAAATCTGACAGTTGTTGCTCAACGTTTATTACGGTTCCTCAGACACAAGATTTATAATATTCCAATAATTCTTCGATAATAGTATTACACACAAAAAAAACCCCCCCTCTATAAAAGAGCCCTTTTTTTTTAATAAAAAAAGATTTGACACACATAACCTTTTTCTTTATTTAAAAAAATGCATAGTAAGTTTTTAAGCGTCATGCTTATGGCATTGGTTTTCGTTGTTGCTTGCGCAGCCGTGCCAGTGAAGGTACCAACTAGCGTTATCTATGGTAGAAACTCAACGTCAGTTTCTGGAAGAAACTCTGCCCGTGTTATGAACTGTAAAACCGAGGGAAATACCAAAGTCTGTAAAAATCCAGATAGGGATGCATTAGTTCTTTCGGCCGACTTCGACGATGTGAATGAACATTTTTCTAACGATTTACCCAACTGGAAGAGTACCGACTCATATGAATTTTGTTTCGGTGGTAGTTGTGCTGCAATGACAACTCTTTCTGGTTCTCAATTCATCCCCTCAAAATACCGACATGTTGCAGATGAGGCTATATACAGATTATACCAAACTCAAGTTTGCGTATCGGAAAATGACCCTCTTCATCCTTCAGCGGTAGATGTTTATCTCTACGAAAGAAACTTTGTGATCAGCTGGTGGTTCAACTATGCTAATTTCTGGCCATGTTAAATGCTCAAAGGTTTTTTTACAAACAAAATTTCAAATAAATGACACAATTTTTTATCCCTAAGACATATCTGAACGCATAATTTTTTATTTTTTTTTGATGAATAAATAAATACTCCAATACCGACTTCTGAAAAAAAAAAAAAAAAAAAAAGTAGCTGGATAACTTTTATTTCCATTTACTAATTATTTTGTTGTCTCTGATTTAAGAGTATTTTGTTAATTAAGTTTAATGTGAAAATATAAAGAAAAATGGAGGGATAAAAAAAATAAAGGGTTGAAATAGTAAAACTTATAAAAGTAATACAGTAAATATAATAAAGAGAAAACAAGGACGCGATAAAAGTTCGAAGTATCGTATATTATTTACGACAAAGGCGAGGTGCTAGTATTTGATGAGTTCTTAACAAATGCCGCTATGTTTTTGAATCCTTTTTCACAAGACGTACAATAATTTCTTGTGTCATCGATAACTGGTAAGACCAACTCCATGAATTTCAGCCGCATGATTTTTACATGAAGTTTTTTCAAAAAAAAATTTATTGCAATCAGCACAATATCTCTTATAATTCACGTCACCTGCACTAGGGTTTATACAAGCAACCCCTTGCTGAAGCTCTCGTAGTTCGTTACTGTGATATTTTGTCAGATTCTGTATAAAACTTCACATATATAGCGGCGATTATCTGGATTATTGGTGAATTATTAGGATGGGTGCGTAATCCTGGGTATATGTCTAGTAGCGCGATTTTATGGTATAAAATCAAATGTTTTGCAAAATCACTTATGAGGTAATATGTAACGATACAGACATTACAATACTGGCCTTGTACATTGATTGTTGGTTTTGCATTTCTGATATCGGTTGAGCCTTCATAAGATCCGTCAAACGTTTGCGTTAAAACCAAAATAAAAAAAAAGTAGCACGGTATCTGCACGGTATTACCATTGGGTAAAAGTACATTTGAGCAAGAAGTGATCTTATGCAAGGTGGTTGCTTTGAAATATATACTTTTGTAAGGGTATAAAGAAAACAAGAATGCTTGAAAAAAGCAAAATAATAAAAGAATATAAGATATAAGCTCGTTTAAAAGATGAACATATCTATATAAAATAATTGCTGGTATAAATAGTTAACTAATGAAAAATGAAAAAGAGAAAGAAAGTGATTGTTCTAAAAAATATATAAATATAGAGTAAATAGTAGTTTGTGGGCCACTTTCATTGTTTATGATAAAATAGGGGGCCGATTTTCTGATCTATTTGATTATTTTTACAACTTGTTTCAAGCAAAAAGCTAAAAAAAAAAACGCTGTGACATTTTGCCAACCGCCTGTTTAACTTTTTTTTTTTGAGTGATTCGGTAACCCTTTTATCGAAAATTCCGAGCGCTTAAGTGTGCAATATTATTTTAGAAAAAGGTATATACACCGAGAGGTCTCTCGAAAGAAAACATATATGCACATATGACACACATTGAGGTTCGAGGCAATTTAAAGATGGTGATACGTTACCGTATTGTTTGCGTCGTCGGAAAGGAAACAGAAAGATCTCTCTTTTTTTCTGTAAGTAAAAACAGTATGGTAGTATAGGATCATATAGTATGTGAATATTTGGTTTTATATTCGTAGGATACAATACCAATTTTTACTTGAATAACGCTGATGTTGAGTCGTTAAACGAACATTTTGACTAGTTTGTTTTCTAATCCATTTTTTTTCTTCTCCCGCTCATGTCATTCTAGAGACATTTAATTACGGTTTCTCAGGCACACAATTTATAAGTCTCGATATTACACAAAAAAAAATCCTCTATAAAAGTGTCTTTTTTTTTAAAAAAAAAAAAATGCACATAATCTTTTTTCTTTCTTTTAAAAAAAAAATGTACAGTAAGTTCTTAAGATTAATGCTTATGGCGTTGGTTTTTACTGTCGCTTGCGCAGCTGTACCAGTCACTACAGAACCAACTATCGTTAACTATAGCGGAAACTCAACAGATATTTTGGGAAAAAACGCTACCCGTGCTATGGGATGTAAAACTAAGGGAAATACCAAAATATGTACTGATCAAAATAGAAACGCATTAGTAGATTATGACAGCTTCGAACATGTGAATGATCATTTCTTATATCGTTTGCCGGATTGGAAGGAGACCAACTCGTATGAATTTTGTATCAGCGGTGCTTGTGGCGCAATGACAACTCTTTCTGGTTCCCAATTTGTTCCCAATGAGTACAAGGATGCTGCAATTAAGGCTCTTGACAGATTATATGAAACTCAATATTGCATAAGCAACATGGGGACAGTGCTTCACCCTTCAGCTGTAGATGTTTATCTCTATGATTTAAACTTTGTAATCAGTTTCTGGTTCAACAGTGTAGATTATTTCAAATGCTGATAGATCAATTTGAAAGATTTTTTACAATCACAATTTTAGACTGGTTTTTTTTTTCATAATTTCAGCGAAATAAATGACACTTTTTTTTTTCCTTGTCAATAATAATGCTGGAGGTATTAGTATATTTTTAAAGATAATGTTCAGAAATTTATATATTTAGTAGTACGTTTTGTAAATTCTTGCTAGTTAGTTATTAACACGATCTAAATTTTTCATAAGGCCAAGAGAAAGTGCCGCTACTCAATAGTGCGCGGTTAACGTTTTAGTCTAGTAATTGATTTTAAAACAATTTCGTTACGACCAATAAATCGATGCGCGTCTTTGTCTTACGACCATTGGCAACTCCGTGAATTTTAGTTGCATGCTTTGTGCATAAACTTTCTGAGAAAATTGTTTATTGTACTCAGCGCAATATAATTTTGATTTATGTTACTGGCACTAGGAGGGTGAGTACAATCAACCCCATGCTGGAGCTCTGGTAATTCGCTACTATGGTATTTCGTCAAGTGCTTTATGTAAACTGCTCTTCCAGAAAAAGCTTTTTCGCAGACAAAGCAGTAACAATCCGGATCATCAGGGTCCAGTAACGATTTATTGGTATATGAGAGATATCCAGGAAAAATATCTTTTAGCTTGATTTCATGGCATAAAATCAAATGCTGTATATAAGCACTCTTGGTTTTATATCTGCCGTTACAGGCATTGCAATACAGAGTTAGCATGTTAATTTCAGGTATTAAATTTCGAAAGTAGTTTGATGCATTATAGGAGCCTTTGTAAAATGGAACATGTGTATTATTTTGATCTGACATATGTACTCGATATCTAGAGATGGTGGGGTAGCTTTTACTGCATATATTACAGCAAAACGTTTTGAGGTCAATAATGGGCGTCTCGTTTGTTGTATGACAATGCAATTTGCGGTCAGTGTAACTGCTCAATGTTCCAAAAGTAATGTTACATATATTATAGTGTTTTTTTCTCATGTTTTCCGATAAAGCTATATATTCATATATAATGAGTATCAGGCTATGTAGATAATCATTTAACACTTACGTGGCGGAGTCTCAGTAGCGGCACTATTTTCATTTTCACTTGTTTCTACAGAAGATGGTCCAATTTGGGAGCTTGTTTCTAAAGAAGACGGTTCATCTTGAGTGCTTGTTACTAAAGAAGGCAATTCAGTTTTGGCTGCAGAAAATAACGAGTATTTTTGAATTCTTTGCTTTCGTCGTTTTCTTCTTTAATATTGGTTTCGGATTCTGGTATATCTCCCTCCAAATTACACTCTGGTCGGTTATTTTCGAGGTCTTTGTTTTCGTCGTTTTCTCCTTTCATGCGGATTTCATTTTTAGGTCCGAATACTTTAGATGAATCACTTTCGTTGTCTTGGCTCATTTTGTTTGATAAAGAGGGCACTTAAATAACTTTTTATTTTTTCTCGTCTAGAGGAGCTTTTTATACTGTCGAATATTACAGGTTATCTTATTGTTGTCATCAACCGCTTTTTTTTTCTAGGGGACTCGTCGCCTTTAAGACGGTTTATCATCTAATTCAAGTTGTTAACAAAACCATCGCCAAACTGGATTTATTCCACACAAATTCACTGTTTATGTAGCAACTCAGAATCAAGTTGTGGTTTTTTTAGTCCTGACAACAGCAAGACGCTTTTTTTTACCAAAAAAAAAGGTCGTTCATTGATTATGTGAATACTTGCGTTATTGGAGAAATAACGCTAACAGACGCAACTATTAAACACCATGAGCCGCATAATGTCTTGTTTATCGTCCTGAAATGATTTTCTCTCATTTTATATGCATCTAATTCAGTTTGTTTATTTTTCATTTGTGTCTAAATAATAAAGAAACACAACAGCTCTGGGAGCTAGAAAGAAAAATAGATAAAACGTTCTTTAATTGAGATTTTTTTAACAACTCAAGGTTGACATCTTTATTCAATTAAGTAGCCTAGTGTATCTAAGACTTGGAGCAAATGGAGTTGTTTAACACTTTCCGCAGCCACAGTATGAAATTTTTTTAAAAAAAAGAGAACAAGCGTATGGGGTTACACTAAATGAATTCATAGTCACGTCTGGGAAAAAAGATATAAAAAGGTAGAGAAACGACTTTGTTTTTTCTTGTTTTCATTTTCTTTACTCAAGATATTCGTGAAACGGGGCATTTCGTCACGCTCGGGAAAGGATGCTGCTTTGCCGGTTCAAGTTATCTTATCTTTTTTTGGATCAGATATTAGCGCCGACCAGCTTGGTGTTTGGACAAACGCAATCTTCTAAAAGGACTTGGTCCCTCACTTTTTTAATTTTGTGCTGATTTTAGAACTTCTTTTTATAATTTCTATTACATATCCTTGTTTCTTGGTTTATTTTGGGTTCTAAATGTAAATTTAATATTACAAAGACCTAGACGCGTCCTTGGAAGTTTAAGTGATATTTCCTTACGGTTCGGCCGGCTGTTCGGGGGAGATACGAGAGGTCTCTTTTTTTTTTATAAATAATGAAAATGAAAAAATAATCAAACCTTGAGTTGTTATTTAACAGCTCTCTCTCTCTCTTAAAACCAAGTTATTAAAAACTAGCTGTTTTTTTATAATGAGGTTTCTAATCTTATACTACAACTTTGAACTAGACAATCTAGTCGACAAAAAGTTATAAATCTTTTACATTCCTTCTCTTGTAAATGTGTTTGACCAAAACGCGTCTTTTTTTTTTAAAAAAAAAAAAAAGAACAGATAGGCTGTTATATCTATTCTTGAGCTGCGAAAGGGTGTTTTATTATAGGAAAATAAGTTGCACAGCACACAGAAAAAAAAACTGTTGAAGATTTCTCAAGCGTGAAACACAGCAGTTATGGTAAAAGGGTAAAAAAAAATGAATTGTTTATTTCGTTAAAATTATGAGTATTTAATCGGATTATTTAGTACCAATCATGTGGCATGGCCAATAATTAGCATAGTTGAACCACCAACTGATCACAAAGTTTTTTTCGTAGAGATAAACATCTACGGCCGCGGGGTAAAGAAGGTCACGGTTGTCTGTGCAAGCAAGAGATTCGCGGAATCTTTCCTGAGCCTCATGTGCAACATGTTGGTAATTTTTGGGGGTGAATTGGGAGCCAGAAAGAGTTGTCATTGCACCACAAGCACCACGGAAACAAAATTCATACGAGTTGGTCTTCTTCCAGTCGGGTAAGCCGTTAGAGAAATGTTGATTCACATCGTCGAAGTCCTCATAAAGAACTAATGTTCTCCTATTTGTATTTGTACAAACTTTGGTATTTCCATTGGTTTTACATCCCATAGCACGGACAGAGATTCTGTCAGAAACTGTAGTATAGTTTCCGCCATTAGCAAAGGTGATTGGTTCTCCGTATTTAACGCTAGTTGGTGCCTTGACTGGTACGGCTGCGCATGCAACAACGAAAACCAATGCCATAAGCATTACGCTTAAAAATTTACTATGCATTTTTTTTAATGTATTCTCAATTATTTTTTTTAAAAAAAAGGTGCTCCTTTTTATAGAGGACTTTTTTTCTTCTTGTGTAATACTTGTTTGTCGAAGAATCATTGGAATATTATAAATCTTTGTGTCTGAGGAACAGTAATAAACGTTGAGCAACTATCAGATTTAGAAGTCAGTATTTTATATTATAGTTACGTATTCCTTTCCCCAATTATGGTTTATTATATATAATGTATGTCGGCTTGAATAATAGATTCAATTATAAAACGTTCACCTTTATTTTTTTTAAAAATAAATAAATAGCGATTCACATTTGATATAAAAAAACACGTACAAAGTACCGAATTATAAATAAAAGAAACCAGTACGACAGTACTTTTAAAATACTCTATATGTATAATAACTTATAAAGTACTAGCATAATATCATTTTATGCATTTATCAATCATGCTAATTTAAAATCACCAACAATTTACTTTAGTACATTCATTTTCACATCGAAAGTTGGAAGGATATATTTTGACAGGGCAATTGCAATTGCAATAAAACTTTTTGGTCGCAAGCTGAGATTAAAGGATTTCAGAAGAAGGATCTGAGAGCGACTGTTGTGCCCCCGAGCACGGATTTGAAAACGCAATATTTGAAATGCTTTTTTTTAAAAGCCCTCTTTAACGATTCAAGGGCTAACATCTTTATCCAAGTAAGGGCTGGTATACATATTACACCTATGGATTAAAAGGCACACCTATGGATTAAAAGGCACGCCTATGGATTAAAAGGCACACCTATGGAATTTTTATTTAAAAAGAAAAAAGAAAGAAGACCTTACTTCTGTTTCCTTTTAGACGACGCAAATGATATTGGTAACGTAAGTATCACCATCATTAAATTGCCTCAAACCTTAATGTTTGTAACATATTTCTCTTCTGATTTATCTCACGAGTGTATACATATAGAAAGGTAATATTCAGCTCCCAGAGGTTTTTATTTTTTATCTTTTCAGGGCTTTTTTTTTTAAGGGTATTTTCGAGTGGATTAATGGGGGCTACGTTGGCTTGCTGAAAGAAAATACAATCAGCGCACAACGGCCTTTTGGCATTTTCTTGAGTTCTTGCGATTATAAGGTTGTGAATCGCGATGCGGAGGCGTCTAAAACCACGAGCTTCCGTTTTGAGTTGTTGAGGACTACGGAGGGTATAATAGTAGCGGCAGAGGGCATTGGGATTGTACTACTTGCCGAGGCTACAACAAAAAAGATGTTAATTTTGTTTTACTGAATATATCCCCCGTTTAAACCTTACCGAAGATAATTTGGGATCTATCGGGAATTGACGCAGGTCTTGGATGTTTGATAGCTGTAAGGAAATATAAAAAGTAGAAAGTGCTAACATAAAAGTAAATAAAAAGATTGTACAGAAAAAAAAGGGATTACTTACTTGATTTCATTATGAAGAAAGAGAGAGAGAAAAATTATTTGAAGGTGAAAAAAAGGGGGAGAGAAAAAAAAATGGGTTAAATAGTTTTTTTTTATTATAATAAGGTCTATTATGCCATATTTGTTTGCAAGACAAAGAAAATTTCCTTTGTTTATGTTCATTGAAAAAAAGTGATACTTTTAGGGTGCGTTCTCTGACTTTCAAAAAAAAAAGACTTGATTGTTTGTAAACCTCCTCCCCCCTTCCCTTTCTATATTCTTCTTTTCGAAAAAAAATGCTTAAAAGTTTTAGTTTATTCAATACAAGAAAGAATGTTGTAATGATATCATGCCGTTTCATGTCCACTGTACAAGGTGACTCAACGAAAAAGAAAAAAACTTGCTTGACTTTTTGTGTGTGGGGGTCATTAACTTTTATACTTTTTTTTTAATAATACTAGATAAAAAAGTTCAAGTAAGTTATTATTTTTCTTCTACTACCTGCCAACTAAAAAACATATATAGTTTCAATTAAAGACACCAAAAGGTACACGAGACTATGACGAAAAAGAAATGACGATTCGCAACTCACTGTTTGCAACCATAACCAATATATTCCAACGCCATGGGGCTGTCACGATCGACACACCCGTATTTGAAATGCGAGATATCCTCTCGGGAAAATACGGTGAAGACAGTAAACTCATTTACGACTTAGCCAACCAAGGTGGAGAAGACTGTTCGTTACGATACGATCTTACTGTTCCCTTTGCACGCTATTTAGCTATGCAAGGCAAAAAAGATGCCCAGCAAATGAAACGGTACCAAATCGCTAAAGTGTACCGTCGCGATCAACCTGTGATGACAAAGGGACGTCTAAGAGAATTTTATCAGTGTGATTTTGATATTGCGGGGCAGTACGATCCTATGATTCCAGACGCAGAAGTGCTAAAGATCTTGTGTGAGACGTTGGATGCCGTAGATATTAAGTTTAAAATCAAGTTGAATCATCGACAGATACTAGACGGGATCTTTCAAGTGTCGGGTGTACCCAGTGATAAGATTCGATCGATTTCTTCGGCGGTAGATAAGTTGGATAAGTTGAGTTGGCAGGATGTGAAGAAGGAAATGACAATGGAGAAGGGATTGGATGCGGCTGTGGCGGATCGTATTGGTGCGTATGTAGAAGGGTTGAAGGGAAAGGACACGGCAAGTTTATTAGAGTATTTACAAAATGATGCGGAGTTTATGAAGAATGCGTCTGCTTCGCAAGGTGTTGCGGATGTGAAATTGTTGTTGGAGTTTTTAGAGGTTTTCAAGGTCAAGGATCGTGTTCATTTGGATCTTAGTTTGGCAAGAGGGTTGGATTATTATACAGGTATTATTTATGAAGCGGTGCAAACTGAATCTGAGGGCGTGGGTTCGATTGCGGCAGGGGGAAGATACGATGATTTGGTTGGGATGTTTTCAGGTACCAATAAAAACGGGAAAGCCAAGACGATCCCGTGTGTGGGTGTCTCTGTGGGTGTGGAACGCGTGTTTTCGATCTTGATGGCGCGACAGAATATGGAAAAAATCAAGAGCACGGCTACGCAAGTGTACATTATCTCGGTAGGCGATGGGTTGTTGAAAGAACGTATGGCATTGGTGAATGAACTTTGGGAAGCAGGAATTAAAGCGTCGTTTATGCTCAAGAATAAACCAAAGTTGGAAAAACAATGGCTTGCGTGTGAAAAGGAACAGATTCCGTTTGCTGTGATTTTAGGAAAAGATGAATTGGAAAATTGTAAGGTTAGAATTAAAGATATGAGAGTGAAAGATCAAAGTCAAGGTGGTGGGTCGATGATTGATCGTAAAGATATGGTTCAAGAATTAAAAGAAAAGTTAGATTTGATACAATAAAATATATGTAGTATTTATTATGGGGTTTTTTTTTATTATGTGTTTTTTGTTTCATTGTTCATGAGGTGGTGGAGAAGGTTGTGGCGATTCGGAATCTATAGGGCGTGTTATAGACGGTTTTAGTGAATATAGTAACTGGTAATACTGGCTTGTTATTTGATGTTGTTGATTGTTAAATTGCTCCTATACGAAAAAAGAAATAAATGTCAAGTTAAAAAAGAAGAATATTTTATTAATATAACGGGCTCGCACTTCTAATACTTGGGCATATTTCACTCTGACTTGCTCCTTTAAATATAATTCGTGTCGTGTTTCTTTAGTTGTGGTTTCTTTCGCCTGTAACGATTTTATAACGTCTGGTGCAGCGGATTCGTCCCGCTGTATTGTATCGATATCGTCGACTAGTTTGAGAATGTCTGATAAATTATCTTTTAAGCAAGTGTCTGAACTGATAAACTCCAAGTACTCTTTACGTTGATTAGGTAGTTGATCGCGGGCGATAAGACTAGCAAAAGCGTTTCTAAAATTGCACAGGTTTTCTAAATGGACTACTTTTAATCTTTCAATAGCTCGTTGTTTCTTTAGTTCCTGGCTCTTGTTTACTTGACTTTGTATTTTATGTGAAAGCCGACCTGGGGGTGTATCAGGAGGTAAATACATATCCTCAGTACTATTAAAAAAAATTAACAATGTTAAGGCTTCAAATTACACATTTTTTTAAATGTGTGTGTGAACAAACTTGTCGGCAGGTTCTTGTTCTATCCAGAACATTAACGACTCTGTATTATCTGTCATTTTATATATTAGTATGTAAGGGTATCTAAAAAAAAGAAAGAGAAGAGAGAGAGGGAGAGCTTTTTTTCGGTTTACGAAAAATAGAAGAAAAAAATATTTTTGGGCCATATATGTAAACACACGTAGTGTGACTTAGAAGAAAAAAATTATTTACACTGCATTGAAAAAGGTTTATTCTGAAGGTTTATATAAACCCTTTCTATCAGCAACATTAAGCTTTAACGTAACAATATCCTTTTCTGATTTACCAGGCTTCATGCCAGCAGTAACAACATCACCGTGCTTCATGGAAAAGACACCAGAGGGAGTACCGGTAAGTAAAACATCACCGGCTTCCAACTTCATAATAGAAGAAACGTACTCGATAAGAGAAGGAATCCTAAATAAATAAATTAGTCTCCATATAAAAAAGGCAATATATGCTAACTTTACTTGAAGATCATGTCTTTTGTATTTCCTTGTTGACGGAACTTGTCATTGACCTTGAGCCAAAGATCAATATCGTTGGTATCAGTGAAACTATCCTTGGGAACAAACTCACTTTTTTTTTAAAAAATTAATTTTTTCTATTTCACTCTGTCGTACGCGTATAACAACTTTACCTGATGGGTGTAAAAGTATCAAATCCCTTTGCTGCACTCCAAGGTAAACCCTTCTTCTTTGCTTCGTTCTAATTAATTCAATCAGTAACCATGACAATACCATGACAATAAAAATGTGTACCTGAAGATTTCTTGCTGTACAATCAATTGCTAAAGCAAAACCTTTTTTTTTTTCACACGATGTCAGTATCCATATTTTCTATATTTTTAGAAGTACAACTTACCAGCAACATTATCCATGGCTTGAGAAGCAGGACAATCACGAGTTTCCTTTCCCATAACAACAGCCAATTCAACTAATACACAAGTTAGTGACACTTTACTTCCGTAAAAATAAAAAATTGTGCTTACTCTCGTGATGAACATCACAGCCTGCAGGAATCTCGATAGTTCCACCATTAGCTACATAAGAACTGGTAGGCTTCAAGAAAAAGAAGGGAGACTTGGGAACGGCATTGCCCAACTCTTTGGCGTGTTCACTTTTGTTCGTGTATAAGTATAAAATATTTTCTTGTGTATGAGGGGGTTTTTTTTACCTAAAGTTTCTACCGATGGCAACGATTTTTTTACCGCTTGTTAAGAAAGTACGCGCAGACATGTTGTATTCGAAGGAGTGATAAAAGAAAAATAAAATAAAAATGTGAGAGCTAGGTACAAGACGGAAAACGGGTCTTTAAATCGTGATATCAAAAATAAAAAGTTTAGGGTTTGGTATTTACATCTTTTGTTAATTCAACGCTAATGCAAAAAAAGCATTTTGTAATAGTTGCTTATTTTGCTCTAGTACAGATATGCGTATCAACAATAATGCAACATATAAATCTGTTTTATCCCCGGACAAGATACAGCAGTTTTCTCTACAGAAGAAAAAACGTCAATTGATAGAGTGACCCTTGAAAGGGAACAATCGAAATACAAGAATGATGGTTTTTCCTAGGGAAGCGGATAGCCCTTTTTTAGTATAACTACAAGCCAAGGAAAAAAAAAGTCATCCAAGTTTAGTGATTGAAAAATGACCAAACTGATATCAAAGCATGTGAGTAAAAGGAAAATGAACCTTTTTTTGGGGGGGAAAATCATTTTTTTTAAAAGCCCGGTTCATTTTTCTTCAAAAAAAAATGCCTTTAATTTAACAAAACAACACACTTCTTTTATTAAAAAAATAAAATGCCATTTGGTAACTCCCATGAGTTAGTATACTTAATATCAAGAAGTGCCTTATGGTCCTTCTTTTCAGATATTAAGCTTGAAGATACAGACAATATTCCAGCAGAAAACCAACCCTTCATCATGTACTCTATTTCTTTTTATTGTATTGTATTTTCGAAATGAACTAATAAAAAAATTTTAATATGTAGTGCTGCAACTCATCATAATATGATTATTGATCCTGCTGTACTCTCAGTTACATTCCCAAACGGAAGACGGCTTCATTACTGGGCAAAAGACACCATGTTTAAATCACCGTACGCAGCTTCCTTCTTGCGTGATAGTGGTGTGGTACCTGTCGACAGAACCACCAAAAACAATGCTAAATTATATGCCTCGACTTTTGAAGTATTAAAGTTGGGTGAAGCCGTTGCTGTGTTTCCTGAAGGAACTAGTCATACTTTACCTCGGCTAGGCACATTTAAAGACGGTACTAGTTTTGTATGTATATATGTTGTTGTTGTTCTCTCTCTCTCTCTCTCCCGCAATTTTAACTGATTTTTTAATTATTAAGGCTGCTTTAGAATATGCAAAGATGAATTTTGAAGAAGGTAAACAAATGTTTGCTCCTATTGTACCTGTGGGTATTGTTTATCCCGATAAGTCAAAGTATCGTAGTGTGGTGATTGTAAAGTAAGTGTCTTTAATTGTTAAACATGTTTTTTCTGTATGTAATTCTAAAATACAATTTATAGATTCGGAAAACCAATTCCAGTTGAGCCGTTTCTTCCATTGTACTTGGAGGACCCCAAAAAGGCGGCTAAACAATTAACAAGAATGACGGAAGAAGCCATGGAAAAATTGACAGTGAATGCACCTGATTGGGATAGTAAATATGCTGCTGATATGGCTAGATGGTTATTATTCCCTGGCGAAAATGGCTTAATGAAAGACTACATACCCATTACACAAAGGTATAGTATTAAAAAAAAAATCGGGAGAAAGCTACATGTACTTACTTACACTTATTTATAGCTTAATTAATGCGATGAATACACTTGGTCAACAAGACGTAGAAATTGCTAAACTTCAAAAAAGCCTAGTTGTATATAAATTAGAACTGGAATCGCTATTGTTAAAGGATACACAAATTGCCAAATACAACGAAAAGAATATTACAGCTATCTCTACAACAATCGAATTACTACAACGTACAATTGCATCGTTAATTGACCTTCCGTTATTTTTACCTGGACTTGTAGCGCATCTACCTTTATACATTGCTGGTTACTTTGCAGGCAAATTTGAAATCTATGAAGAAGTGCGTGCTCAAAACAAGATCTTTTTTGGGCTGGCGTTGGTTCCGGTGATTTATCTGATCTCGTTTATTTGGGGTTGGTTTAGTTTGTTTGGCGGGACCTTCTTTGGCTTCTTTACAGCCTTGGCTACCTTGGGCGTGTTTACGTGGTATCATGTGGTGTCCATTGATCAAAGATATGAGAATTTCAAGGATTTACAAGGGCGTTGGCGTTTGTTTGATGCAGTGGTCTTGGGTAGAGGCATGTGGAGAAGAAAGGAGCGTATTTTGGAACTGAAAAAATTGAGAAATGAAAACTTGGGACGGGTTAGAAAGATGATCACGACGTACAAGTCGAGTAATGATGATATTCATGTCGTTTGGTTGGCCTTGCGTCAGCGTGTAAGGCAGTTTGGTGAACCATCAAAGTTGAGGTCCAAAAAGAAGGCCTTGGCTAAACAATATGAGTGGTGTTTCGAGGGTTGAAAATAATAAACTTACTTTTGAATCATTTTTCCGTTTATTGTGTGTATGTAAGTTACATTGCCAAGGAGCGTAAAAAAAACAACTATTTTTTTTTTATGCTTTTAATAATAAAAAAAAACGTCGACTTGAAATTCGAACAGCCTTATTTATTCATCAGCTGTACATATGAAACACGCGGAATCTACTACCTAGTTGGGTTAATAAGACTTTATATATTTTCACCAAAAACTTTTTTTGAAAAGCACGACACTATTTCACTGAATTGTGCGACACTCTTTTCTAAAAACATACGACACCGATTTTTGTAAAAGTGCGACACTTTAATTTTTTTTCTTGCGACATCGTTTTGGCATTAAAGTTTTTTTTTTTAATTATAATATACAGCTTTTTTTTTTTATAAAAAAAAAATATATATGATATAAAATGTCCAACGCTACACCGCCATCTAGGGCTTCGACCGATAACTCACGTACAACTCGTACAGCATCTAGTGTCAAGCTTGCATACTTGGCGTCTACTACTCAACAACAGCAACTGTCACCGCCACCACCACAACAAGCAACAACGATTATGGTTAATGGCGTGGATAGTAATACAATTAGCAACACAAACCACAGACCACTTGCTCGTGAACGACCTTTTGCTCGTGACGAATATAACAATAGCAATACAAACAGTAAGCCTCCATCTATTCGTTCAGCTACTTCGTTTGGAAGACCAATGAATAGATTTATACCGGGCCATCATGCACGTCATCATTCTAATTATTCCAACTTTAGCACCATGAGTGAAACCGCTTTACCTTGGACTACTCGAGATATTGGATTTAATGCTATCTCAGGTTTGTAAAAAAAAAAAGGGGGATGAAGCAAAAAAATATTTATTCAAAAAGGTTAAATAGGTGTTTTAAATGATCCATCAAGACGCTCACAAGACATCAGTAAGCCTAGTAAATCAGATATTCCACCTGTGGCGCATGCATCGATTTCTCGTATAAAACCTAGCGATTTTGCATCTTATTTAAACCACATTGGACCAGCGTTTGAGAAATATCAAAGTAACAAGACGCAAAAAGAAAACGAAGAAATTGTTCCTGAACAATTATCGCCTATTGAAGAAGAATCACCTACAAAGCACGGTCAATTAAATCGACGTACGAGTAGAAACCCGTATAGTTTACCGCAACATGTTTTATCAAGTGAAAGTTTATTAGATGAAGAAGCAACCAAGATACCTCCGCGTGATTTACCCATGCTGGAAAACGTACCGTCCATCTTTTTTGAACCGGATTTCTTTTTAGAGAATCCGCAGGTGTTTGATACGGTGTGTGAGGGAGCGGATATTGTAGGACATAGTGGGCCCAACCCGCCTGTGTCGACCAACTCGATCTTGCAAGAAAAGTTGTCGTATTATTTAGACACGGTGGAAGTACATTTGTTGCGAGAGATTGAAAATAGGTCGTCTTCCTTCTTTGAAGCGCTCAGTAACTTGCAGGCGCTTCATCAACAGACGTTGGATTGTGTTACGCAGATTCATACGATTCGGCAAAAGATGAAACAGATTCAAGATACAGAATGTAAAGATGGATTGGAAGTGATTCGGATCCAAGTTCGAAAGCGAAATTTAGAAAAACTGTATCGTGTCACAGAGATTGTTAAAAATATTCGATCTGCTCAACCTACAATTCAAATTTTGTTGGGACAAGGTGATTATTTTGCAGCGTTGGATTTAATTGATCAGACGCGAGATGTGTTGGAGGGGAGAAAAGGATACGCGGATGAAATGGTGGATCAGGAACCAGTTGATTTGAGCTCGGTAAAGGCGTTGGAGAATTTCTCGGCTCAGTTGGATGAAATGCAGAAATCGGTTGGGGTCATGATGCAGCATGATTTTTTGAGTATTTTGTTATCGGATCTTTCGTATAGAATTGAAACTCTGGATCCGAATGCAGCGAAACAGGCATTGTTGAGATTAGCGGAAGGAAATAATACAGATGATGGATGGGATAATATCGATTTAGAAAAGGAAAAAGAGTTGCAGGAAAGAATGACACCTAGTACCGTGGGGTTATTAAGAACTGGAATGTTGCCTACAACACTGCAAGGATACAGAGAGAGATTAATGGTGGAAATTAAGGATATCGTTAGAAAGAGGTACCCTATCGCAACAGCTAATACTACACCACCTACTTCTTCAACTGACGATCAATCTGGGCAACTTGCAAAGCAACTGAAATCAATGCCATTT
This sequence comes from Helicostylum pulchrum, assembly GCA_025677825.1. Taxonomy (NCBI): domain Eukaryota; kingdom Fungi; phylum Mucoromycota; class Mucoromycetes; order Mucorales; family Mucoraceae; genus Helicostylum; species Helicostylum pulchrum. The sequence goes on from JAIXMO010000045.1 coordinate 44,917, forward strand.
TCTGCATTCTTTCAAATGCTGTTGGATATTTTCTCGACACTTATTGAAGCTATTCAACGTGCATCTGTCTACCATCAATTATTAATGGTTGTTGCCGAATCTCAAAAGCCAGAATCAGATTTTTTGGTTTATTTGGGAAAGGAATCAGCAGATATTGTGTTTTCAGCAGCGGATTTAGCTCATGTTCGATGTGGGAAATTAATGGGATTTCGTAGCGATCAAAATGCACTGTTAAATCCAACGGATTTTTATAGACTTTCAAGTGTGGTCCGTACGTTTATTTTACAGTGCGAGGTATTCTGTGGTAGAACTTGTTTTGGGCTGCGTGGGACGGTGACCTCGCAACAAAAGGCGTTTGTAGATCATTTCCATATGGAGCGTGTCAAGCAAGAAGCGCAGTTGATCGAAAATGAACAATGGGCTGCTAGTGAAGTGCCTTCTGATTTCCAATTGATTGTGGATAGAATTTGTGATGGACGTATTTCTTGCTTTATTGATGGGACACTTCAGTCACAACACGATGGTGAGAAATCGACAAAGCATTTGGTTATTAATGGACATAGTTATTATGTGGTCGGTTGTACGTTATTGATTTTAAAGATGTTTGAAGATTATTTAAAGTGTGTGTTGAACTTGGATAATATGGCAGTGGAAATTATGCAGAAATTGGTAGAGCTTTTGAAGTTGTTTAATTCAAGAGTTTGTCAAGTTATCTTGGGTGCTGGTGCTATGCGTTCTGCTGGATTAAAGAATATTACTGCAAAACATTTAGGTAAAAGGCGACAAACAACAACAAAAAAAGATAGATAGTAACAGTTTTTTTTTATATTAGCATTGGCTTCTCAATCGTTAGGTGTTATGATTGCACTTATACCCAAACTAAAAGAATGTATCGGTCAACACATGCCAACGAAACAAACCAACTCACTTTCTGAATTTGATCGTATTGTCAAGGACTATACGAACCATCAAAGTGAAATTCACGCCAAGTTGGTAGCCATTATGAATGAAAGATTTACCGCTCACGTCAAAGCAATGCAGTTAATAAAGTGGGACGAAGAAGATGCTCAAACAGGTAAAAACGCCAATATATATATGGAAACTTTGGTTACAGAAACAGTTCGATTACATAAAGTACTTGCCAAATATCTTCCTATCCATGATTTAAAAGTAAGTGTATTATTCTTTTGAGTCTTTTTATGTACTTATATATAAATTGTTTAGTCAATTATGTCTCAAGTGTTCCAATCGTTTACAACACAACTGTCTCAAGAAATTAGTAGTACGCCTATCAAGACGGAAAAAGGCAAGAACAGGTTGGCGCGAGATGCAGCGTATTTCACGCGTCGTTTAAAGTCTTTACATCATGTTGACCCGCCGTCAAATTCAGTTATGGAAGCAGTTGATGGTATTAAAATTGAACCGGACACTTCGTCTCCCAGTGAAGAAGTCTCGCCTACTAGCCCCAGTTCACCGCAAGACTCAGCGTCATAAAACCACTTATTCCCTCTTTATAACTTTACACTCCTTTTTTTTATATAAATAAAATAAAAATATATAACTGTAGTTTTTTGAAAAAAAAAAAGAATAGCTTGTCAAATTAAGATTTGATGCACATAACAATGAAAAAAAACAGAGAAGTGTTGGCATTTCTAGAGTAATTATTCATGCTCAAAAATATATAACCTTCGAAAAAAAAGAAAGTTTCTTAAAGAGCAAGACCTTTTTTATAGAAGAGAAACGAAAAAGAACGGTATTTTTTTTTAAAATATTTTTTTTATTTTCAAAGTATACACAGAAGGAATTAAGAAAAAGGCAATTGGAAGTATCAAAAAGAAAAATCAGAAAAAAATTAATGAAACAAATAAAAGTGAAAAATCAGCAAGTTTATTTAAAATCCTAGAAACCACGGAAAGACAGGAACTCTAGATAACATCCACTCAATGTGCAATCACTAAGTATCCGTAATTTCGAGAAAATGTCCCCAACTATCGACGGTAGAATAAGAAGATGTTCTAGTACTCGAAAAACTCAAGTAAAAGCGTCCTTTCAAATCCTGGTGTTTCAAGATGTGGGCCTCTGATCATAGAATGGATATAACTTGGTCTCATCCTTAAGAACACTTTTTTTCGTAACAAAAATAAAAATGATTTTTTAAATTTGAACTAAAAAAATACCTTATCACTTAAAAAGTGACTAAGTCAAAGAATCTTAATGAAAAGTAAACCGAGAACTAAAAAAAAGAAACAATTGTATGATTAATAAATCTGCTTTTAAAAATACGTATTGTTTTGGAATCAATAAAATGATTAAATTAGTTTATAAAAAGTAAACTTCAGTAAGCGATAAGTCATTGTCGTCACAGCATCTCAGAAGCAGAACTGACGTTGTACATTAGGTTTCATCATATCAATTTACTTTTTTTTTATAAAACCAAGATAACCAAAGAACCGAAAACCAATTATTGTAGATTAATTACCTTAGACACAATAAGCAAGCCAGACTTCAAAAAGAAACATTTTTCGATTTAAAAAAGGAGAAATGGAACAAAGAGGAAAAAATCATAAATGATTTTAAGGGTATACTATAATAAAAGAATAATGTAAGTAAATACGATTTTTAAGTAAGGTATTAAAAATATTTAAATTGAATGAAAGAGAATCAGATGGTGGTGCATGTTTTGTATCCAATCGATCATTTTTTTCAGTTTATTGGATGAGCTTCGTCATCTTCCGTTCATTCAATTAAAATAAAAAGAAATTGTAAACTTACGTTTTAATAAATAAAACCACTAGAAGTTTTTCCTTTTTGAACCAAAAGAGCAATTTTAAATAAACCGAGAAATCATTCTATAAGAAATAGTAAAAAATGTTAATAAATGTCAAAAAGAATTTATAATTGAAATTAACAAAGAGAAAAAAGGAAAAAGAATGCTCAGATACGAGGAATTCCATTATCGTTTCTTTCCACACGAATCATTCGGGATCATGATGTTCTCTTCGCCGCAATGAATTCCTTTTTTCCTTTACTAATTGTTATGCTTTGTAATACTTGCCTTTTGTAATAGAGATATAGAAAAAAAACTATCTCTTTCGTCAAAATACCTTCTTCTTTTATACTGATTTATGAAATTAAAATTTTTTTTTCGAGTGAAAAAATTTTTTTTTCTAAACCGTCACTTTCTCAGAAAGAAAAAAAAAAGGCAGTCTAGAAATTGTTTCTGGAAAGCCACCCAAAAAAAAATTTGTTTGGCAAAAGGAAAAATAAATTTATTCGGCACCAAGGATACTCCGAACGGGACTGAGTTTCTGCCACCGTTTTTTCAGGGCAACAAAGGAGTTGTCGTAGAAATCAGCTACGATGAAACTTTAATAATGCCATTTTTAGTTGTTATTTATTTATTTTTCAGAAAGAAGAGAATATACGAGTAGTAATATGATGATCACTCGGTTATTTAAATTTATTTGATTCATTATTATATAATAAAAACTAAAATAAAAAAAAAAGTATTTTAATTATCGTATATACCGCATTTTGCATTGTATGTTATATACTTGCGTATACATGTATATTTCAAGGGGACGGATCAGAGGGTATAATAGCATCGTATTTTCGGGAGGTAATGCAGTAAACCTAATAGCTTTGCTTGAGTAGAAAAAAAAAGTACATTATTTGTTTTTAAAGGAGTGAATAGAAAAAAAAAGTGATATATATACGTTTACTTTATTTTATTTTTTAATGTCTTTCATTTTACTTTATTAAAATAACAATGGAAACAATAAAAAGTCCATTGACTTGTAATAGTAGTGAAAGAACAGCAGTAGATGAGAAAGATTTGGGTGTTCAGAAATATGATAACAAGCCATGTCTGGATTCTGGATTCTCAATGGTATCGCTTAAAGACACCACTGAGGTATTCTATATTGATGAAGCAGCAGAGAAAAAATTAGTCAGGAAGTTAGATTTGCATATTCTACCATTGTTTTGTTTGTTCTATTTTGCTGATTATCTCGATCGCGCGAATATTGGAAATGCAACGTAAAGTATTTAAATGTCTTTTATTTTATTTTAAGCTGATATTATTATTATTTTTTTAGTTTGGCAGGTCTTCAAGAAGATCTTAATGTTAGTTTGGGTTTACCAGCGTTTTAGATGCATAAATAGGGTATTAACTTTCTTTTTTTTTTGGGTTCTAGATGACTTCAACAGAATTAAGTACTTCCATTTCCGCATTTTTTATCACATATGTAAAATACCCTCCCGCAAACCTCAAAAAAAAAACCACCTACTGACATTTTATACTTGTCTAAATTAGATTATATTTGAAGTGCCCTCAAATATAATACTAAAAAAAACCAATGCAGCACATTGGCTATCATTTATTATGTTTGTTTGGGGTGTTGCAACTTTATTAACAGCTTTTGTCAATAATTTTGTTGGGTTAGTGACAGCAAGACTTATTTTAGGGTAAAATAACGTTTTAATGTAAAAAAAAAAAGCGATTTAGACTATTAATCCTTTTTGTAAAAACTATATACAAAACCCCTCCCTTCTTCATAAAGTGCTGCAGAAAGTGGATACATCCCTGGAATTCTATTTTTATTGTCAAAAGTGTATAAACCTCATGAATTTAGTTTTCGAGTTAGTATTCTTTTAACTATGGCTACTCTATCTGGGTTACTTTCAGGGCCGTTGACATATGCAGTTTCATATCTCGATGGTAGACACGGTTTTCACGATTGGCAATTCTTGTTTATAGTAGAAGGTGTGCCGACCATTGTACTCTCTGTTGTCTCCTTCTTTTATTTGTTCGATAACATTGAAGACGTCAAATGGTTATCGACCGAACAAAAGATTCTGCAGGCAAATCGAATGAGTCATCAAAACCCTGATTCGCATGACGATACCATGAACTGGGGTACACTCAAAGAGGCGTTACTGGATTGGAAAACATGTGCGTTCTCGGTCGTGTTTTTATTGAATTCAATTAATGTTACTAGTATTACTGTATTTGCTCCAACATTGATCGGAGGTAACTTTTTTTGCTTTTAAATAGATGTTTTTGCTTATAAACTAATTTTTATCTTTTTGGTTGTGAAGGATTTGGATTTTCTCCTCTCACATCGCAGCTTCTTACAGCTCCTCCCTGTGCTGTTGCTACAATCGGCGTATTGGCTGGTGGTTACTTAGCTGGAAAATATAATCGTAGATCACCTTTATTGGTCATAGGTTCTTTTATCATTGCAGCTGGATATTTATGTTTATTAGTGCTTTATGATAAATGGGGTAACGAAAAAAAAAAGATACACAGCCTAGAACATACAAAAACTGACGTACTGTTATTATAGCTCTTTATAGCACTTTGTTTATTATCCCTGCCGGTATGGGAATGCAAGGTAAATATATTTAAAGAGAAAAAGGTCTCAGATGCGTGCTTTTTTTTTATTCAGGGAACAAACTAATTATTTAATATATTCTATTATATAGCTGCTGCAGCGATAGGTTGGTCTGCAATAAACTATCCTGACCTAAATGTAAGAGCTATTGCAGTGGCAGTAGTTCTGATGGTAGGAAATATCGGTAGTATTATCGCGGCTTATCTTTTCCGGTCAACGGATGCGCCTAGATATGGTACGTGGAGATGCATGTGTGCATATTTTCGGTAAAACTAAAAAAATTTAATTGTGTTATAGTTTTTGCAGTCGTTTTTAATTTAGTGACAGCTGCAGTTTCAGCATTTATATCTGCGTTAACTGGTTACTTGTTATATCGTGAAAATTGTCGTCGTGATAAAAATCCAAATGAGACTGTAAGCATAGATTATTAAGGTGCATCGTATGTCAAATGTACTAATATCTTATTAATAGGACCAATTCAGATTTTTTTATTAGATTTCGTCTCTTTAAATAGTGTATAAAAAAAAGCTTTGTACTCTTTAATATAAATATTTTAATGATAATAAAAAGAGAGTAGATACCCTTACCTACTACAACCAAATATGCTCATTTAATGCAAGCATTCTCTATAACAATGTTTAATATCTTCGGGAAAACCACGGCTTACTATACGATCCTATTTGGGAATCGAAAAAAAAAAAGAATTTATCATCGAGGAATATTCTATGCATATTTTTCGTGCCTATTGAAATATAGAAGAGGAGCTGTCTGTGGGCTGACAAGGGTTTTTTTTTTTTTTTTTTTTTTTCAAAATAATCATTTTAATCTTTCCCTATCAGCTTAGTTATTAAGATTATTACCGGTCTATAATAAAGAAAAGTCGTCATATCATTAGATAACTAGTGTTTTTTATTATATGATACAATTATATTTTTTGCTTTTTTTTAAAAAAAAAAGAGCGGCAAAAAGTTGGAAAATATTTTAATTGGCTGCGTCTAAAGCCGTCTTAAACATTGACAATAATTTTTCTCTTTCTTCTAAGCCGACACTGACACGAACCAAGTAACGACATACACCAAACTGTTCAGCCCAGTCTAACTCGGTATAATGAGCGAGAATGGTATAAGGGCTACATAATGTGAAGTTTGTACCAAGTGATGGTCCTTTAGCGCAGTGTAAGGCATCATAAAATGCGGCAGCGCTCTTTTCGTTCTTTAAGACGATAGAGAACAAACCACCGTAGCCGACGTCTTCGTTATCGTGTTTGACAGCGTCATAGTACTCTCTAGTTGTAAATTTAGGGTAGTAGATTTTATCAACTATTAAAATACAATTAGTTTTTGGTTACCTATTTTTCGATTTTATCTGTGTTTTTTTCTCATACCTTTCTCGTGATTAACTAAAAAGTCGCACAGTGCTTCTGTATTTCTATTGATAGTACGAGATCTATCCTTGAAAGAACGCGAGTTACGTTCCAAAAAAAGAACATCCTCTGGCCAGAGATTATCCTCGTAATCTATCTTTAAAGCATCCTTTAAATCATCGTAATAAGCCCCTTTAGGGTTCAAAACCATACTGTAATAAATGGGATTAGGTTACCGAAAAAAAAAAAATTGTGGAAAAAAAGTTTTTTACCTTCCGCCCATAACATTGGAGTCACCAGAGAAAATCTTGGTCAAACTACTTACGACCAAATCTGCCCATTCAAGTACACCCACGTTACAAAAATTACCAATTGTTTCATCAACAACAATTAAAAACTTGTACTCATCAGCTAAACCACGAATACGTTTGATATTGGGCGACTTTAATAACGGGTTAGAAGGTAATTCGCAGAACAAACTTAAAAATCTTTCACCAGATTTTAAACGAGTTTCTAACTCATCAATGTCAGCGTCTTCTCCAAGACCGAAAAAGACACATCCAGGTCCCCATTTTTGCAAAATTTTTAAGGTATCAGTGTAAGGGAAACTATAATTTAATTGGTTAGAAACTTGGTATTCCCATTTGACCTTTTTTTCTTACCCAAAGCATACACTCTTGAGTGACTTGTCACCAACAATCATAGATATTTGGTGAGCATGATAGATGGCACTCATACCACAAGGGTACAAAAACACATCCTCCTCGGATAAACCCTTGATGCCACGATCACCCTTCAATTGACGTTGTTCTTTCAAATCAATTGAGGCGATCTTATTAACAATATCGGTAAGATCTTCTTCCTCACCGGTCAAGACACCGGCAATTCTACGTCTTAAAGCGATCTTTGCATTATTAGCAAACTTTACAGGTAAATTACGACCGTACCGTTCCTCCAAATAAGTTGTTTGCTCAACAGCCTCCTCTTCTTTTACTTCGGCCTTCTTTGCATGTTTGGTACTGTAATGACTTCTGCTACGACTTCCCATAGTTTGCTTTGGCTTATACAGATCAGCCTTCTTTTCAGGTTCGTCATGTTTAGTAGCGGCATGCTGTTTGTTCTCGTCCAAGATTCGTAAACAGTATTCGGCCATACGAGAGGAAATAATGTCACCTGTGTGCTGCCAGAATTGTTTGGCAATAGAGAATGCGTCTTGAGGAAATAAAACGATATAGATGGGTACTTTTTGAAGCTCGCTGGATGAATCGATGGGAGCAATCTCGAATTCGGCAATACGAAGCGTACCAGTTGGTTCCTTGTAGTACTGGGTCATAAAGGATCGACATTGTTCTGCTACTTTATGCGAAGGGAAAAGCATGCCGGAATCATTTGGTTTACCGAATTTGGCGACGAGGCGAGTACATAACTAGGATACAATTAATAAAAGATATGCGTTGCTTATTTTTTTCTGCTAAAAAAAAACTTACTTTTTGGATGAAGGGATGAATGAAGAAACGAGGGTAGCCACATTCCATTTTTGAAGTGACAATAGGGTTACCTTCTTCGTAATAAATATTGTCTTGCCATGTAGGAAACATGACTGAAATGGCATGAGGAGTATGAGCTGGAATAGCTGCTCCTACGCGGGTGGGAGGTTCAGGTAAAGCAGGCATGTTTTTAGTATGAAACAAGAAGAAATAAAAAATGTGGTATAAACAAATTAAAAAAAAAAAGATCAAGCATTAAAAAGATTAATCTCATCAGTCAAAGATGATATTTCACACTCCCTCATTCAATCATATCGACCCATTAACTGTCATCATGCTGGGATTAAAAGGGAAAGTAAACCGGTGTTTATGCATAAAACAAGACGTGTAGACACGCACAAAGCGAGAGGTACAGAGTAGGAAAAACCACTAGAGTTATACGCAGAAAAGATTGATTATACTGTACGAGTTGTAAGTTATTATTGGTTTCGCTTGGTTAACATAACACAAAGAGAAAAAAAACCATCGTTCCTTTTTTCTATGAAAAATACGGCACCTTCTTAAAGCTAAGGGAAAAGCGTATTGGCTTCGAGTAAATTGGCAGCAGCATATAGCTAATTTTTTTTTACATACGGTGAATGGATCTGATTACGAAAAATATTTGACAGACTCGGATCTGACGTACAAGTATCTTAGTAACAGTGCTCCTTGTAATCTGTATCCAACCAACTCGTTGCTAAGCAATAATCAGGAACATATGTCAAAAAAAAAAAAATAAGGGTCCCAGTCGTAATTAGGAAACAATACTTCTATTTGCATTAACGAATTAATTCTTTTTTTTTAAAAAAAAATCAAGACTTTTTATTATGTACATTAGAAAAAAGGACTTTCAACAGTTGGGGATATATTAACCGTTTATAATTTGTTAACGAGCTCTTCAACCATTTGTTTACATTCTTCAGTACTGAGATATTCTGAATTTAAGATAGCGTTAGCAATTAAAGTTGTATTTTTGATTTCCTCTGAGTTAATCCAAACACGACCGTTCATGCCAACTGCTGTTTCAAAAGGAAAGTATTTTCCCAATAAAGTTAAGATAGGTGTATTAGGGTTCAATAATCTATTTGTATATGTAAAAGCTTAGTTTCTACCCCATATATTTTTAATCTTAAAAAAAAATTACCTTCTACAAAGTCCAAGCGAGCATTTGAATACATATCCACCAGTAAGTTCACCAAAACCATCGGCTTTACCGGTCTGTGGGTTGACACACTCAAGTTCTGCTTCCATATCAGGGTTGGCCATAGCTACTCTACAGTATAAAAGTGAATGAAGGGTAACATTGGGTCTGTTACGTTTTGTTGCTCCTTCGAAGGACAATAAAGGTAAAGTAGCTGAGTGAGCTGCTCCGATATCAACACGAAAGTATTCTGCCATTTTTGCTGTCACAGTACCGATAACTGATTCACCAGTTGCTGCAATATACTATTAAAAGAAGCGTTTAGTTTACAACTTTTTCATAACTTGAATTTACACCTTCAATACTTTACTCTCTTTTGATTGCTTTCGATCCACCATTTATTACCGGTTTCCAAATGACGTAAAATACCAGCTTTGGTAGCAACAACATCTTCACCTTCTTGTCTTAAACCGGGACCTAAAATAACGGTCGAGTCTGTGTCTACATCGATAACATCGCCTGGTAAAACAATACGGGGATCTACTTCCATTTTATATAGTTTTCTTTAAAAGAGTTTTGTGATAAAAAAAATTTTAGCTTTCAAAAAAAATAGAAGAAGAGAAATATTTTGGATTAGGACTGCGTTTTCTTTATACAAACACCATTTGAAAGTAGTTTTTTAACTTTCTTTTGCTGTTGCGAAAAGAAAATGGATATCAGTGATAGATTTCCCAAGTATCAAGCATACCCTCCAGTACCAAACTGGTATTCTTCTGGTGTTACAGCTATAGTAGACCCACACTTATTTTTATACGCCACTAGAAACCTTGTTGTTGTACTGGGTTTACAAGACTTGAAATACTTTAACTCGTTTGCGGTGTCCAATGACAAAATACAAGCGATTGCTGCTCATGACTCTTTTTGCTTTACGAGTGGCGTAGATAAAGTTATTAGAGGTTGGAATATATTATTAGGTTCTTTAATCACTAGTCATTCTGAACATAACGTAAGGTTGATCTACTTTTTTATTATAAAGCTTCTTTTTTTTTATTGACAGGTTTTATTATTTAGGCAGAAGTTACTACATTAAAATTGATACGTCAAGGAACCATTTTAATCTCGGGCGATAAGTCAGGAAAAGTAGTGGTTGTTGAACCGTTTGGAAAATTAAAACATATCGTCACCAAAGTCAAGTCTGAAATCACGAGCATTGCAACGACGACGCATAATGGATTGTATTATGTGGCTATTGGATATGCAAACGGCATGATATTCGTAGAAAAAGTCGAAGATGATTTATCACTCACAACTCAATTTCAAATCGCTAATGATAATGATATGATTCAATCGCTCGATTGGCAAAAACAAACAGAGTCTAGTGATTGGCCATTATTAGCATCAAGTACCAAAAGAAAACGAAACGTGTTTATTTGGACATTTCCCTCTCAATCTATTTTAACAACGATTCGATTGCCAAATCCTCCTGCACAGGCAACTGAACAACAAAAATCAACCGTGTTTATTGAATTGGCTTGGTCGCCGTTACATAAAAACAAGTTATACCTGTCCTCTTATATTGGATCCATTGTTAGCTTTGATTTATCGAGTAAATCACCCAAGATTTGTAATAATGAACGACTGGAAAAACACACTAGAAATGTATTTACTATAAATTGGTTTAATGGAGGTAGAAATTGTATCACGACCTCGCTAGATAAACAAGTGATAAAATGGGATGTTACCAAAAAAACATGCTTACAAAACTTAAAGACTCAAACTGGGTTTCCGTACTCTTTGCAAATATCTAATTGTAATCGAGGTCAATTAGCGATTGGTATGGGCGACAATTCAATCAAGTTGTGGAACTTTTCAAATGCTGGTTCGGTTATGAAGGCTAAAAAATATCATGATTATTATGATGCTAATGTTTTATGGAAGGGATTACAAGGAAAAATTGAAAAAGTACTGTTTTTTTTAAAAAAAAAAGTCTATTCGAAAAAATAATAACTTATATCATGTGTATAGATCAATTGGCATCCACGAAAAGAAGGGTTTTTAGCTTTTGGAAATGAATACGGTCATGTTGGAATATACGATACATTTAATTTACGTCATATGCCATTTAAAAGTTATCATAAGTCGTTAGGAGCCCCTTCTATTGATTGGGGAATGAACATGTGTTCTGTATTAGAAGATTCAGATATGATGGATACACTAGTATCATGTGGTGCTGACGGGGTTGTTCACGTTTACGATGTTGATCATCCTTTAGCCCCACCAATCAATTTGAACGAGAGATTAAGAGAGAATAACGTTTCGTGGATGACAAGCTTAGATGCTAAAGATTCATACCGCCGTGTATTAAAAATCGACGAAAGAGCTCAATTTATTGCCTTTGGGCATACTGATGGAATTGTTGAAGTCTATAAGTTAGATACTCTTAAACTGATATTCGTATCAAACTGTCAACGACAATTAATTAAGACGTTAGACTGGAAATGTAATTAGAATAATTTGCCTCTTTTTTTTTCTTCTTTTTATTAACGTATATATGTTAGATTACGACGATAAAATTTTATTAGCTGCTGGATGTTCCAATGGTGATATAGCACTTCATGATATTGGAACTATTGATATGTCAAATATTCCCGGTAAAAAAAAGAATTGAGAAAAAAAATAAAATAACGATATTAATGTGATTTTGACAGATACGCCTGTGCCACAACCGGAGCCACTTTGTCTTTTGAAGGGGCACTCAAAAACTGTGACAGATATAAAGTGGAATCCCCATTCGAGCTCGGCTCTTTTAGTGTCAGCTTCTGATGACAATTTCGCAATTGTCTGGAATGCATTAGAAGAAAAACATATATCTTTATTCGATAGACATCGTAGTAGGGTCCTGTCTGTTTGTTGGAACCCGGCTAAGCCAGACGTGTTGTTTACCGGAAGTGAAGATAGGTTTATTTATGAATGGAATTATAAAGATTTCCCGTATACTGATTCAATAGAGTGTAAGTTAACTACTAATCCTTCTTTATATAACTAAATATACTAATTTTACTTTTTTGTTATAGCTCACATGATTTTATATGATAAAGAGAAAATTGCTTGGAATCGTAATAATAGTAAACGAAAACTCGATAATGCCGATGAACCGACTAGCAGCTCTACGCCAAGTGTTTTCTCCCTGAAAAAGAAACAAAAGAAGGTCAACAGTACGACGGGTATGTCGACTGTGTCCAGCAGTATGCCTGTGTCTCAAGAATCAGAGAAATCTACCAGTCGACTTAAAAGAGAACAATATTGTTTAATTTTAGCCGACAAGATGCTCGAAGGAGCTGTCAGTAAAGCAGTAACGCATGTAAAAACCACCTGCTTGAATGAAGAACAAAAGCTTGATAATACTGTATCAAGGTATGCCAACTTTTTAGAAGATCAGCAGCCTCAATCAGTACAACACGAAAACATACATGATCTCTTTTTCGGTGATAAAAATGATATCCGTCGATTAATTGAATTAGAAGGCAAGTACAATTTTTTTTACACATTGCTAACAACTTTAATAATTACTTTTTTTTTAAAATAATAATAATAGAAAAAGCATTAGACGAAAAAGAAGTATCTTCTCCTTCTGAATCTAGTTACAAAGTACAGAATGATATAAGAAATGATTTAGATGTCAAGTTGGCTTTGGATATTATGCAATGTCAATATAAAATGTTTAGTAAAGACCAGTTTGATAGTGGTACTAACAGTTGTATGAGTGATTGGATAATGCTGGCCCTTAGTCCCATGGGTAAAGTTCTTGTACTTGTTTATTAAAATATGTTCTAACCAAGCTTTTTTTTGGTTCGTAGTCGGAAAAGCCACTTGGATAACGCTAATGCTGGAGCAAGCTAAAAAACTCGAGTCTCTTGGTCAATATAACTTATCCGCTTCTTGTTATATAGCGTGCACTCATATATATGACGCAATTGAGGTCTACAGAAGTCATTCCATGTTCCGGTAAGCGCAATTTACGAAAAGATCAAACGAATATAAAATCTAATTATTTGTAAAAATAGAGAGGCAATTGCTTTGGCAAAATTAAGGTTACCACCAAAAGACCCAATTGTAAATAAATTATTTGCAGAGTGGGCAAACGAGTTACAAAAAGGAGATTCGGACTCTTTAACTGCTTCATGGTAAGAAAAATAATAGCATTACAAATATCAAGCGTCTGATTTTTTTTTTGTAGTTACTTGATGTCTAATATGGAGGGCTCTAAAAGTAATGCGATCAACGCACTGGCTAGAAGCGGGAAAGAAGCAGGGTTATTCTATGCCGCGTGTTTAGCTACTGCTATTGACGATGATACTAAGGATCAACGAATTGAGCAATGGATTAAAAAAGTGCAAGTACGATTGAATAAAAAATTAAATGCATAGTTTTAAGAAATACTTGAACTAATAGCTTTATAAAATATTTTATAAAAAGTATCTCCCTCGTTTACTTTTATAAAAATGAGTTGTAAAACAAAAAGTATACTATAACACTTGCAAAGAGGAACAGATTTTATTTCGAAACAGTCTAATTACAAGATTTGAGAAATGAAACTGTAGGCTTAAAGTAAACACGATTTGATCTATAATCAATGTATTTCCAAACTTGAACTCATCGATTTGAATGTGATCACACAACTCGTCTTCGCCTAATCGATAGCTACCGTGGTATCGTATATAGACAGAGTTCATCGTTGCTTGACAATCCTTAGATATACTTGAAATCGTAACACCATGAACCTTGATGCTGTTATATATGTCCAATTTAGATTGTTTATAGCTGTTGCTAATTGGTGGCCTGTCCAATGTTTCTCTTAAACTGCCTAAAAATACACCTAAATCTCTTTGGAACATGTTGCTTTCAATTGGTGGATCTTGTACTGTTATCGGGGACGAAAAGTTTTCCTTTTAACGACAAATGCATTCAGAAATTGTAAGGGTCTATTCATTACGTCTACATTTATTTGTTAACTTACCCTCATACTTTGTGGAAAAATGCTTTTATATTTGACACAGAAAACTTAATAAAACGGGTTCAAATAAGATTAAAAGTATGATAACGTTTATTTCTTATTCTTAGGTGTAAAATCAATCCCTGTAAAAAGGATTGCAAACTCTCGTTCATTATTTATACTATTTTCAATAGCGATCACACTATTGTAATTGATTGTTACACTTAGATTGTAAGACTGAAGATCTTGATTATTAGATCTAGTGCTATTTTACTTACGTTATGTTTTATAATCGATGGTTCATTGATTATATTAATTATTATTTTATTTTATGTGTGCTTTTTCCACATAAATACTTCATCTAAAAAAACATACGGGTCAAGAGGACATTCATGCGAGTAATTGATTGACGATAGCTGTCTATAAGGCTTATAAGTATACTTATGATATATAAAAATTAGGGGTTATACTTACAATCTTTCATCCAAGTCGAGATTATCATTCCTGCAGTAAATATATTTAAGGCTAAAGTGTTTATGAGCAAATTCATGTAACAACAAGCTATATTTTCGTAGTTTCAGTATCTCTCTACATGTAGATACCGGTTCAGGATCATTGTATAATTCGTCCGCTGATTTTGTAATAAAGGGCTTCGGTTCTTCCTGTGAGTCTGACCCCGAGGGTAGCTGCAAATCTGACTCGACTCGGTTTCAATAGGATGTTTCTGAAAGACGTTAATAGGACAAAAGAGTACATCCATTATTAAATAATTAAGACATTTATAAAATACGCAAGGGAGATATTGGCACATGTTCTATTTACGCGTTCAGTGAAAAAAAAGATGTGATATATCACTTTTCACGGATAACAGTTTCTCCAAGAATGGCCTATATAAGCTAGTGAAGAAGAAGAAGAAAAAAAAAAGAAAAAGACTCGCAAAAAAAAAAAAGATGCAATAAATAAGTGATAATAGAGCTCGTTTTTACTAGTGATATATTTACTCATTATGTCATATTATACCAGTATTTATTTCATATACTCGTACTTGTACCTTAGTTAATCATTTACATATACGTAGTAGGCACTTGTTGCTTCAACTTGATTCATACAAGCTCCCTTTTTATGCGCATGAGAAAAAGTAAAGTGAATTTTAGAATACCGAAAAGAGCTACTTTTAGAAGACTTAGATTGCGATAAAAACAAACAAGATAACTAATTATAATAATGAGATGGTCACTGTGTCATAATTACGTTTTGTCTCTCCAAACTTTAGTATCAAAACCGATGCCCGTACTGGGCGATCAAGCTCTTCGAGGGTTTCTATATCTTAAACCGTTGTATACAGGCTCTAACCGCGAACGTTTATCCTAGCAACGAACAACTACAAAAGCAGGTATTTATATTTATCCACATATTTTCTTGTTTATTGAGCATACGTGATAATAAAAATATTGATTAAATAAACGCAATCTCACTATGTACCTCATTAGATATTAAAAGGCTATTTTTTATATTATGATTTTTTGTATTTGCCTTATAATACCTACTACGTATTGGCGATAAAAGTATTTCGCTGATCATCCATGAGTTTTACTATTCAACCAAAAACTTTACTGATCTTACTGCACTTCAAGATTTTTCGTATTTTCAAACGTGAAGGACTATACAGAAATAAAAAAAAAAGTCCAAATAAGGTAATTGGGGGGACAGAGGAGGTTGATTTTTTTTTGGGCCGGACGGGGGCCAATACTTACAGTGGACAGAATTTGGCAAACATGTATACGGTCTCTTTTTCCTTCTGAACATACAATGGCTGGTAAATATCGAAAGAACAATATCAACAAAAATCAAAGTAATCGACAACCCTCTCCGTCATTTTTTCATGGAATGGATGAATACATTAAATTTTGAATAGATGGATGGGGATTTTTATGAAAAAGAGAGGGGGGGATACGATTATTTTTTTTTGATACAAGATAATATTAAAAAAAAAAAGCAATTCTAAAGTATTAATTCAATTAACTTTTTTTTAATAGCTTCTCAGAACAAGGCTCTCGCTGCCAAGAAGGCCGCCCTCAAGGGTGTCCATGGTAAGGCTGTCCGTAAGATTCGTACTTCCACCCATTTCCACATCCCCAAGACTTTGGTTTTGAACCGTGCCCCCAAGTATGCTCGTAAGTCCATTGCTCATGCTCCCCGTATGGATCAATACCGTGTCATCCGTCAGCCTCTTAACACTGAGACTGCCATGAAGAAGATCGAGGAACACAACACCTTGACCTTCCTCGTTGACGTTAAGTCTAACAAGAACCAAATCAAGGATGCCGTCAAGAGACTCTATGATGTCGAAGCCGCTCAAGTTAACACCCTTATCAGGTAATTTTTTTTACATATTTTTTTTGTTATTTTGGGAAAAGCTTTATAAATATTGACATTTTTCTTTTTATAAACTTAGACCTGATGGTTACAAGAAGGCTTTCGTTCGTTTAACCGCTGATGTTGATGCTTTGGATGTTGCCAACAAGGTAATTTTTTATATTATTAACTATGCAATTCTTAAAACTAACATTTTCTTTCCTACTGTAGATTGGTTTCATCTAAATTATTCATTCATTTTTGAATAGGTTTTTCTTTTCTGAATAAATAAAATTAAAATGATCTCTTTATTGTAAAAGAAGCATAAAAACTATAATTATGTGTATGTCCCCCCTCTTTCCAAATGTTTGTAAAGTGTTTTTCTATTATCGTAACCTAGCAACTATTAAACTTTAATTTTGACAGGACAGACCTGCTTCTCCCGCAGATGTCTGTTGCCGTGCCAACTTATGCATACATACAACACAGAAATCGGTTAAAAAATTATCCAGACATATGCTCATAACACTTCGTTAAATTAAGACAGTTATTTTTTTTTAGATGCGATCAAAAATCAAAAAAGTTTATTATACAACTAAAAAAAAATCAAAAACGTTCAAGATTGGGTTAAATTAGAAGCAATTTAACGGGTCTTGAAGTCTATTAAATAAAAAAAGGTTAATTTCACGCTGTCAAATCTGTAAAGATATTTAAAAACTTACAATCCAAGAGGACGTTCATGGCTTCGGACTCCTCTCCGAAATCAGTGACAGCGACACAAGAACAACCGACAACCTTACGGGCGTTACCTTCACGATCGATCTTACAGAGACCGGCCCATTCACCGAGCTTCTTGGCATCAGAAACCTTGATCAAGTTGATGTTGTGCTCAGCACAGAGAGCTTCAACGAGCTTGAGGTATTCAGACTCGGTACAAGACTCAACGAGAACAGCCAAATGAGCTTGACGTCTAATTTGATATTATCAGTTTTTCTGGGTTTCTCTCATTTTTTGTCTAAAGTTTACCTATCCAAAGCCTTAACGGCTTCCTTTAAACCACGAGCAAGACCATCGTGGATCAAAGCACGACGGAGAACTTCTTGGAGAGCTTCCTCAACAGACATTTGACCAGCAGGGGCCTCAACGGCGACCTCAACTTCTTGGTTCTCGATGATGACTTGTTCTTCTTCGGCAGACATACTATTGCAAGGAAAAAAAAAGGGTGGTGTGAGTATAAACTGAATTGATCCATCCATCCAAATCCATTATAGATCGATATAACTGTATACTATCGATAGGTCTCGATAGTATTCGGATGACTTTGTAGGATTTTTTTATATATCGTGATTACATACTTTGGTATTCTAGGGTGTGTAGAAAAAAGAGGAAGTTCTCAATTGATGCCTTTCTATTGTCTTTGTTGTAGTGTTCCCAGCGGGAAATTCGTATTTCTTCGTCGTCCTGGAACTCCGGTTTTTTTTTCGGGCCGGGCTGTTTATTCTTTTCCTTAAAAAAGTCAATTCTACCCTTTTGCTTTGAAATATGTAATTATGTTCTGTTTGTTACGTTTTGACCGGATACAAACTCGTACAGAAATGTTTTTTTTTCGGTAATTTCAGGGCAAGTTCATAGTGGCTAAAAACTCCCACAGAGCCCGAGATGAACCCTTGCATACAACACGAATCAAGGTGACTATTATAAACATAGCTACCCAGGAGTACCGCCGTTGAGATCATGTCGTATTACAGTTAATATGACGTTAATAGTAATAAAAAAACTGAACGCTAAAATCATACGTTTTTTTTTTCTCTTTGTACTTAGAATGATCTGCGCGGTTAAAAGTTTGAATATAATAGGATTGCTTATTTAAAGTTACCACAGGGCCAATTTAACCTCATGAAAAAAATACTTCAATGTATAAGCGTTCTTCCATATGATAGTATCTACGATATCATACTTGGGATATTTGAATATAAACTTATTTTTTTCCAGATCAACCAATGTATAGACTTTAATACAATTTCAAGTTCATGCCAATTGCAAGAGTTGCGTAATTTTTATTATTAAATGAACTACCCTAACGGTTACGAGTACTACCATAAAACTTGTCAAAAAGGAAATATAGCTTATTTTGTTTACAGGTTACCAGAAACTAAACTGATTGAGGAAGAAAAAAGACAAATCTTGAATTTCCTTTTGTGTACGCTGTCTTGTTCTTTCCATTTCACTCGATTCTTTTCTTGCAATTTAATCGCCCAAATTAAGAAATAAATGTAAATTTCTGTCCCATCGTTACACTACAATATGTTAATTCATTTTCAATGTTAAACTGATAATCGCGTTAGCTACTTAAAACATGTTCTAACATTTATTTACGTAATACTATGTTTGTTTTTTAGTCATAGTGGGGTTTCTTGTAACTTGTTGAATATATAAACGCACATGCATCATATGTTACGGCGAGAAGCAATTGATAAATCCTTAACGTGGGCAATGATCAATTTAGATAAAATATGACTAAAGTTGATTCTTCTTTATTTAGTAATTGCTTTTTTTTTCTGGGTAGAAATCCTTCCTAAATGCATAAAAATGCAAAAAAACTATATCCTCTTTATATTTTTTCATTATACATACGTGTGGTTTTTTTTTTGTTGGCATAGATTACACCATTCATGTTGTTATATCGAATTAGCTTCCAAGTCACAGGTGCTACCATAAATGGTCTCCGCTACATTTGAAGATCTCAATGATTCTTTTATATTTTCTCACCCTTTTCAATTTTTTTAATATAAATAAGACACAATTTCTTATTTTTAATCCTACAAGTTTTTTTTTTTACTTACTGGTTCAGTAAATGAGCGCACCTAAAGTAACAGAGGCAATAACATATGTACTACAAGGAGTCGGAAGACTCTTTTATGTTATTACACCAAAGACAACAACTTTTGCTAGTTTTGAAGAGGTGCCAGATTATATCGCAGAAGCCATTCCTTTCTTCGTTTTGCTTATTACTCTGGAATTTTTAACGTTGGCGTTCAAGGACGGCGGAAAGAGTCTTCGAAAAGAACGTTTATGGGGAGCAAGTCGACATTCAGTCAATGATTTAATCGGAAGTATCGGAGTAGGTTACATTTTTGCAAAAAAAAAAAAACGCAATTTGAAATTAAAAAGATAATTTTTTTATCAGGCAGGCATGATGCAACAACTTTCCAAGTTTTTCATTTATAACTTAACTGTCAAGTCCTACTTGTACGTGTACAGTAATTTCCGTATTGTCGACTTGGATCCTTTCAATATTTGGGTTTGGGTCGCTGGATTCTTTCTTACGGATTTAGCGTACTACTTCTTTCATCGTGCTGCTCATGAAGTTAATTTGTTTTGGGCAACTCATGTTGTAAGTTTATCAATTAATATTTAAAGCTAATATTTTTTTACTAAAATCAATTTCTTTTAAAAAAAAGGTTCATCACTCTTCTGAATATTACAATCAATCTACTGCATTACGTCAAAGTATTTTCCAACCTTATTGTTCTTGGATTTTTGACTTGCCTGCTGCATTGTTTATTCCACCCTCTATTTTTGCTGTTCACAAACAATTCAATACTTTATTTCAATTTTGGTATAAAAAAAAATACGATTTTTTGACAACCGATACTTACGGACATTTTATTAGGATTCATACTGAAGTAGTTGGTAAGCTTGGTCCCTTAGAGTATATCATTAACACCCCCTCAGCACATCGTGTCCACCATGGCCGCAACCCTTATTGTATTGATAAGAATTATGCAGGTACATTGATTATCTGGGACATTATTTTTGGAACATTTGAATTAGAGCGAACATCGGCCGAGGATAAACATGGTCTTGAACCTGTCGCCTTTGGGTTAACACATCCTATTGACACCTTTGACCCTTTCACTATTCAATTCCATCATATGCGCCACGTTCTTGGTACATGTTGGTCTACTCCTGGTCTTGTAAACAAATTTAAGGTATTGTTTTATGGACCTGGTTGGCATGACGATACCCCACGCATGGGGTTACTTGCAGAGATCCCCTTAATTGCTAAAGACGCTCCACCTCAAAAATACGATCCTTCTCTTTCGCTCGGTATCAACATCTATGTACTCATTCAGTTCGTTTTGGTGATCGCGGTGAATGGTCTGTTATTGGATCATCAACCGGGAGTGCTTGACTTTTCGGTGGAGTTTGTCACGGCTGGTTATGTGTTTGTTACGTTAACTGTGTTTGGAAGAATTTTTGATCAAAAGGCTTGGGCTGTTGAAATTGAATTTGTAAGAACTTTAGCGGTATGCGGTATTATTGAAATTGCAAAACAAAAGGGGTTGTTGCCTCAACAGACTATTGTGCTTCAGTTGCTTCATTTGTTTGGCGGGTTGTGGTTTATCAGTACGCAAAAATCAGACGTCAAGAAGAAGGAGATTAAGAAAGAGTAAAAATATTAGTATCGTGTAAAATAATAAAGTGTAATTTTTGTTTTAAAAAATGTCAAATTTATTTCATTGGGAGTACAAAGAGGGTGGTGTTAAATTGCTGATATAGGCAATGAAATAGTTTGCTTTAAAAAACGCGACATAAAAAGCCCCTACCTTTATAAACCCTTCCCCCAAATATACATTAAATACTATTATTAAACGCTCTATTATCCCTATACAACAAATTGATTAAAAAAAAGCGACCAGTCCTGGATTTCAAAGGGGGTAATCCTTTTCGGGATGAGATTTTATTGTATAATTAATAAAAAAAAGTTATTTAGAACTCGACAGCAGCAGGGAATTCGAAGGTGACTTCCTTGCCAGTAAGCTTCTTGTAAATGGCGGTGAAAGAATCAACCTTATATTCAAGAGAAGTGGCATCCTTGGCATCAAGGAAGACCTTGAGGGTCTTGGAACCATCAACCTTTTGACGGAGTCTCTTACCAACGATTTCGGTAGGGAAGACAAGATCATCCAAGATAGCATCATGGACAGCAGTCAAGGTACGAGATCTGGGACGGGGTTGCTTACCGTTGTTACGACGGGTAGGAACAGACAAGATACGACGTTGAGCAATGAAGACAACATGACGATCAGAGAACTTCTTTTCGAGCTCACGGGTAAGTCTGTTTTGAGCATGTTTAGTATATTGTTCTACAGATATTTCAACGTTATTTTTTTTTTTTACCTTTGTTGAATCTTGTTGAAGCTCTTGGCCAAAGGAACGGGGACGAAAATGACGATAGCCTTCTTACCGGCACCGAGCTCAACCTATTATCATTAAAAAAAAAAAGGTTATTATGACTTTTCTTGGGGGGTTTCTTTTGTTAATTTGCTTACCTCCTTGGCGCTGGAGATGTAGAGACCACGGAGAGACTTCAAGTCGGGAACGCTAGACTCCAAATCAACGAGAGCCTGGGCGACAGAGAGTTCGAACTCATCAGCAGCTGGGGCACCAGCTTGCTTAACAATCTTGTTGGAAGCCATCTTGACTATTTAAAGTAACGTGAATCGAAAAAAAAGGTTGAATAAATAATTATTGAGTTGAGAGATTCATGAAAGAATAAAAATAGTTGAATGAATGTAAATTGAAAAATGTTGAATTGAATTATTGTTGTTTATAAAAAAATATACATGTATAAAAAAAAAGTAATGAGGAAAATGTTAGTAACTCGATATTTTTTATGAATTTTTGCGCTTTTTTCTCTCCCCTAAAGACATGAAGGATAACAATAAATGAAATTACACCATTGAATGGGGATGTGCTTAGTTGTATTGATGGATTGATGATGGATGGATGATTCAAAATGGCGATATTGATTCAAAAAGGCGATATTGAACGCCAATATAGATTGGTCGTTCATCATCCCCCATCCATCCATTGGGTTTGTTGTGGCGATGCTTTCATTACTGTATCTTTCATGTCTTTATGTTCACACACTCTATTTATCAAAATAATACGTACGTGAAAAATAAAGGAAGGAATCTCAGCTTTGTTAGATTCTCAATTGCTTTTACCCCCAAGTTAGAATTGTATCCCGGCAAAAAAAAAGTGGAACTTGAATTCGTAAGAAATATAACGTGTGATTGGCTTAATTAAAATCCTTGTTTTTTTTAAACGTTTTATAGTTCAATTAAGGGAGAGGGGGGAGAGTTACTCGATCGCTTCTTACAAGTACGTGTAACAGTGGTACGCTTAAATGTCATAAAGCATACACGCGGAAACTACAAGAAAAATCGAGAGATTTTTTGTTTTTGTTTGTTCATATAATTAATTTTATTTGTTATTAGTTTGATCTGAATCGATTATTAAGTGTAAATTTGTAAAATGTTAAGATTAAGCAGCAGCAGCACTGTGACCCTTGATAAATCCATTTGAAAGTAAATCATGTTCACTCATCGTAGCGACTGAAGGTAGTGAATCGGGTGATAACAAACATACTCTAACAAGAAGTCTTCTTAATCTTTCATGTGAGCTTCGGCAACCAGCTATAAAAGATATATACATTAGTACGAAAAGGGGATCGCATAACTGATTAATATTACCCATGGCTGCACGTTCAAACCAAATAGTCGCTTTTCCAAGATCAACAGGACAACCTAGTCCCTTTTCAAAGCAGTTCGCTAAATGGAATTGAGCAGCTACATGATTTTGTTCTGCTGCTTTTTCAAAGAAAGTAAATGCTAATTCTAAGTTTTGTCTAACTCCAGTTCCAGTTTGTAATTGAATAGCTAGTTTATCTTGTGCACGAGCGTGGTTTTGTAGACTAGCTTTTCTATACCAATGAACTGCTTTTATATGATTTTGCTTTACGCCTAAACCATTAGCATAACAAAAACCAAGATTTGTCCTACGGATAGAAATTGTTTTAGCAGTGATAAACGCAAGTAAAAAAAAAAAAAAACTTACTGGGCCCAGGCGTTATTTTGACGTGCTGCTTGCATATACCAATATGCTGCTTTTTTTGGACTTTTGGTAACACCAATACCTTCTTCATAGCAAAATCCCAAAGAGTTTTGAGCGACAGGGTTTCCTTGCTCTGCACTACGTCGAAACCATTTGCTAGCCTCGCGTTCGTTTTTTTCAACGCCAATCCCGTTTCTGTAACAGTAACCGAGAGACAATTCTGCTGGTGCGTGATGGTGTTCGGCACTCAGCATGTACCAATAAACAGCTTCCCTTTCATTTACTGGAACACCAACACCGTTTTGGAAACAATAACCAAGTGAATGAAATGCAAAAATGTTTCCTAATTCGCAACTTTGTTGAAACCACTTCATGGCTTCTGCTTCGTTCTTTTCAATACCGATACCGTTTTGGTAACAAAATCCTAAATTGTGTTGTGCTCTAGCGTGGCCTTGAACTGCGGCTTTTCTGTACCATTCTACGCTAATGGAGGTATCTTTAACTACACCAATACCATTTTGATAGCAATAGCCCAAGTTACTGCAGAAAAAATATATATAAAAATCAGGAACTAGTTTTTTTTCGCGCAATAAAAATTAAAAAAACTTACCATTGTGCCCAGGGATACCCTTGGTCTGCAGATAATTGATACCATCGAGCAGCCATGATATAATCCTCTTCAACACCTATTCCATCCTCATAACAATATCCAAGACTGTTTTGAGCAAATGCGTTTCCTTGTTCAGCAGCAAGAGTATACCATTTCACGGCTTCAAAAACATTTTTTTCAACACCGATACCATCCTCAAAACAGTAACCAATGTTATAAATAGCTACAGTCTCCCCCTGAGATGCAGCCAAACGGTACCAGCGCATAGCCTCAGCTTCGTTTTTGTCTACACCAAAGCCTTCGCCGTAACAGTAGCCAAGAATACCTTGCCCTCTACAGTTACCTTGCTCAGCGCTCAACTTGTACCATTCAAAGGCGATTTTGTCATCTTTTTTCAAGGTAAGACCATCATGATAAAAGACGCCTAAACAATACTGACTAGCGGAACAGCTATCTTGGGTTGCTGCACGTTGAACCCATGCAATTGATTTTGAACCGCTTTTTTCTACGATTGCTTCCCATTTTTGAGCCTCGATTCTATCGATGTACACTCCTGGTCTACCGTATTTTCGAAGGAAGGCTAATCTTGATATGGCAAGTAAAATTCTTTCGTCAGTTATATCCGAATCTAAATGAGCGGGTAGAGATAATAAATAGTATTTCTCAGCTGATTTAAAATGCTTTAAAACGCCAAAGCCAAATTCATAACAAAAGCCCAGGATGGCAAAGGCGGCTTTATTATTATAGTGAATAGCTGATTTTCTTAATAATTGTACTGATAATTTTGTATCTTTATTATATCCGTTTCTACCAAATAAGTAGTTTTCGGCTTGTTGTATTAAATTATTACTAGTGGCTAACTGCTGTAGTATGTTATTAGGACTGTGGAATAATCGTTTATTATTACCGTTGGTATTTATCATTCTGACAAATACGTTTCGTGAATAATGGATTAATTGTTGTATTAAAGGTGTATTATTTGTGTTATATGCCATTTTATAAGTGATAGAGTGAGAAAGAGAAAAAGAAAAGAAGATAAAAAAAAAAGAAAAGAGGGAAAAAAAAGGGAATGACAATGCATGTAAAAAGAATAATCCTCACGCTTTATAGGTACAGCAACTCTCTCCTTCAATCGGCCTTTTATTGTGCGTCATCTGGTTTGTTCCTGTATTTATATGTAAGGGTGTGTAACTTTAGATGTTTATATTCAAAGCTAATGATAAAACTGACAACTTTTCTTGTTTGTTTTTGTCATTTTTCCCATCACTTAAAATTTTGCCTCCTTTTTTACGCAGTGTGATTTTTGCTTAAAAATAGAAACTTTTGTTAGACCAATAGAAAATTCTGAATTCATTATATAGATCTTTAGTTTCAACACATTTAACGAAGTATAAAGAAAAAGTCAAAGGATTTAAAAAGAACAGTACTTTTATTTTAACCTTTTAAGTAAAACGGGATACAAATAATTTTAATATGTGTTATGATGTGTTTCGCGAACGAGCACTTTAAATAAAAGCGGGCAGAATTTCGGTTCCATGATCCTATGCTTAATTCAGCAGATCGAAGAGCATCCGTAGTGTCTCCAGTTATTCAATACTTTAATGGTTGATTGATTCGTTTGAGCAGTAGTTCCAAGACTTTCTCGTAATACCTTTTCATTCTGATGCTGCTTGAGAAACGCGAAGCTTCTGTATTTGAAGATCACATATAAAGGCAAAATATGTTCAGCGGAGACACGACATTGTAACTAGTATAAGTTCATTTGTTTACTTTTTAATTTTCAGTTTCTTCTTTGTACCTCGTCCGTCGGATTCTTCGCGTACAACCATGAATATATAGCATCTTCGGAAGGCGGTATAGACTTCATTGATGTTTCCCCATGACATACCATTAGGAAAGTCCCCCTTTTGAAAGGTATAATAATTGCTTATATTCGAAAAGTAAGATAAATTGTACTACACTTAAAATAAAATACATCTGTTCTTATTGTACTTACTTAATTTCATTCGGCAAGCCCGTTTTATGAATACACGAAATCGAACGACGTACAATTTTGAATCAACCGTGTGTCAAGATTTCCCAATCTCGTTTAAAAAAAACAAGTCATTTAAATACGGAAGATGTCATCCGAAGTAGAGACTTAATAAGGCAATTACGCTTACTTTTTTTAATTGTTTGTTCTTTTTGTCATCATCTCCGAACATAAACAATGCGTTTGTACGCCTTATAATTCGAACAAAAGAAGAAGGAAAGACTAGCTTTTAAACAATAAAATGTGACAACAATGGTATATTATCAAAAGTACACTTTATTATTATTTTAATCGCTTACGTCGACTAATTCATGCTTTGATTTAGCCAAAGCAATAAGGCTATCGAACTCACCTGAATTACGACACATTTTATAAAATGCGGATTCAGAGTTACTAATTAAAGTTAAAGGACTATCAAATTCAATGATTTGGCCTTGGTCTAAAACCAAAATACGATCATATTCAATCACGGTATGCAAACGATGGGCAATGCAGAGAATAGTAGAGTCAGCAAATTCGGTTGAAATGGTTTTTTGAATTGCTTTATCTGTTTCGAAATCGACACTAGCTGTTGCTTCATCCATCAAGACAATACGACTACTTTTCAATAAAGCACGAGCTAAACATAATAATTGTCTTTGACCTTGTGAGAAATTCTTACCACCTTCTGTGACAGCAGTATCAAGACTTTCAAATATGTTGGAGTTTACTTCGTCCAAGGTGACATCGGAAGAAATGGTACCAGAAGACTCTCCATTTGGCAAAAGATGAACACGACGTAATGCAGTGAAAATATCTTCGTCCTTGAATTGATCAAATGGATCCATATTGTTTCTAAGTGTACCAGAAAAGAGTGTTGGGTCTTGAGGAATAATAGTCAAGTTGGAACGAAGATCTTCAGTACCGAGCTCTTTAATATCTATACCATCAATAACAATAGATCCTCTTGATGCTTCAACAAATCTAAAGAAAGATAAAGCAAGTGTAGATTTACCGCTACCAGTTCTACCGACAACCCCAATCTTTTCTCTGGGCTTAACAGAGAAAGTAAGCCCCTTCAAGACAGGGTCAAGATCAGCAGAGTACTTGATTTCAAGATCGTTCACTTCAATACTACCACTTGTAGGCCACTATATTAGATATTTATAGTTATTATTTGTTTGTTTTGTGTTTCAATGGTTCAATTAGTTTATATACCTTCTCAGGTGGTCTTAATTGGGTAATCGCAGGTGCCTCTTGGTCCATTTCCATAAACTCAACCACGCGTTCAACAGCATTGAAACTCATTTCTAAACTTGTGTATCGACGAATACCCCAAAACATCTACAATAAGTTAATTTAGTAATCTAACGGTTTTACAACATCATCATCGTTTGTGAATTTTACCTGATCTGTAAATAACAAGACGAAACTAAGGCAGAAACCAGCAAGAGAAGCACTCATGGTTTCGACACTCAACAAGATGATAATACCAGTGATGAAATTAATGATGGCACCGGTTAAAGCAAATCGAACACTAATAAATCGATTGACGGTCCAAGTGTAGTAGTAGGGACGAGCATTGGTATCGATATATCTCAACATATCTTGCAAGAACTGACGAGTAGCACCAAATGCACGAATGGTTGCTACGCCAACAATGGTTTCAGTAAAGTTACTAAACAAAGGAGACCGAGTTACCGAATCCATACGTTTTAATTCACGCGATGTAGATACAAACATGGCACCCAAGTATACATTTACTACGGCAACAGCAAGCATTGGGATCAAAAAGACGGGAAGTACAGTTGAAACAGTCAGCATACTGGTGATAATAATGATCCATTCAATCACAAAATTCATAAAGTCATTTGGGATATTGGAATCAATTGTTTCAAAATCTTTAGAGAAACGATTAAGAATACGGCCAATAGGTGTGGTATCAAAGAAGCGAAGAGGGGCTCTAAAGACTCGGTGTAAGAGTTGTGCGTAAAGTGCCTTGTTGGCTCCTAATGCTCCCCAGTAGAGAACAGCAAAACGTGAAGTACCAATGACAATGTTCACCATTGTAATTAAACAATATATACTGAGGTAAAAGTTTAAAGAGTCTTCCTTGGCGTCCATCACATGGATAGGTGCTGCGGCTGCTGCACTGTTGTTCAAAAGAGTGATGGGCTGATATGCATATAATGGTTTAGATTGAGAGGCAATACTTTGTTGTTGAAATACGTGTGTTGTCTCATTGCTTGGGATTTCATAAGAATGTGACCATTGTTTGATCCACCAGTTCTCAGTGATGTCTAATCCACGAGAGCCTAAAAATAATGCTACCATCACAACCCAAAACATGGGGCTTCCAACCATACCAGTGTACAGCTTGTAAAGTCGGAGTTTGACCATACCAGTAGCACGAGTTTCTTCTTCTACAAGCGCACGAGGTTTCTTTTGATCCTTTGCTGTAGGTTCATCAGAAGGAAGTGAATCCTCAATTACTTTTTCCTCTTCAACTTGATCGTGGTGAATGGTTTCTTCTTCACTTTCAATAATCATGGAAAGTTTACCGGACTGACGTAGTTCGTCAGGAGTACCAAATAAACTGGCACGACCAGCGTCGATATGGACAAGGTATGCACTGTCCTTAATACAAAGTTTAACATGATGTGTGATCAAGATACGAGTACGGTCCTTCATCAATGGCCCCATTAAACATTTTTCGTACAAGTGTTTGGCAGTATGTGCTATTTAGTTTGGTTAGTATATACGATATTATAACTTTATGTTTCAGATATATATATTTACCATCGACGGCACTAAGTACATCATCCATCAATACGTTTTGAGCACGGGAATAAACAGCTCTGGCCAAGGAGACACGTGCCTTTTGACCACCAGAAAGAGTAATACCCTTTTCACCAATTTCGGTTTGATCACCATCTTCAAAAATATCAAGGTCTTTATCAAGAGCACATACATACAATGTCTCTTTATATCTTGATTCAACAAAAGGTAAACCAAACAAAATATTATCACGAATCGAAGCGTTTTGTAACCAAGCGTTTTGAGATGCATAAGCAAGAGCGTAAGGTAAAATCCAATCTTTAGGGTCAATATCACTTGATAAAACAAAGTCCCCAGAAACAGTATCGGATACAGCTTGACGCGGGCAATGGGCTGAACCCTTGAGAATAATGGCTTCACCTAATAAACTTAGCATCAATAAAGTCTTGCCAGAGCCTGTGGATCCACTTATTAAACTAAGCTCGTTGTTGGGGAATCTGAAATCAAGGTCCTTGAGGATGAAGCTGGAGCTACTAGCAGCAGTAGTAACATTGTTGTTTTGGTCAGTAGTTTCATCCGTATAGTTTTGTAAACTCCAGCCGACAGTAGCATTATCAAATCCAATGGAGATGGGTTTATTGTTTTCTTGAAGGTCAGTGACTTCATCATTTGGAGGATCGATTTCAGCCTCGTTCAAGTAAGTTTGGATACGTCTAATACTAATCAAAGCTTGCAACCATTCGATAAATACTTCAGGAAGAATATTCAATGAGAATCTTAGTTCGTTAAAAATAGTAATGCTGGTAAAGGCAATAGGAGCAGTTAATTCTTGACCTTCGAGTTTGGTAAAAGACCAAAATGTGATTAATGTGACAAGAATAGGAGAACCTTGCCATAATAAGGTGAACAGGACACCAGAAAGATATGTAATACCCAAGTGATGTAATTCTTGATCTCTGGATTCCATAATACGTTTTTCCCAGTTTCTTTCCCAGGCGAAAAACTTGATTTGACGAATACCTTGCAATACTTCGTTCATAAGGGATACTCGTTTATCACGAGCTTCCATTAACTTGTCTTGGGTTCTAGCGAAGATTTTGGCATTGTAATGATTTAAAGGTAAAACAAATACCATGACTAAAAGACCCAAGAAGCATGATCTGCCCAATAAAACATACAAGAACGATGTACCGACGATCAATTCAATAGGAGCAGCGATGATCGAGAACCACCAAACACTGAATTCAGAAATACGATTGGAATCGGTACTCATTAGATTAACAATGGTACCAGTAGATGAATTCGTGTCACTCTTTTCCTTCTTTTCGGATCCTTCGGTTGTAGAGTTACTATCATCCTTTTTATTTTCCTCATCATCATCAATTTTTGGAGCTTCAACTGCTAAATCTCGACGACGCAATGTCTTGCGATAAATCTCAATATTTAACATTGCCTTTACACGAACTTGTACAGATGAGGAAGCTAAATTGAAAAAAAATAAAAATCAGATTTACATGTCATATGTATAGCTTTGTAAAAAAATTACCATAATACCACAATTGTCCTACAGCAATACCCAAAATAAAAATGGAAGCACCAAGACTAGCAACAATAATAAACCCTTTTCTCATCGATTCTGTATCCCCTTTACCATCCATAGTTTGTATTAAGCGCAAAAGCTGATTGACAAAAAAAGCAGGAACATAATAACCCAAAGAAGTAATGACGGCAAGAACAACTTGAATAGTAATAGCGCGACGATTCGTAGTATAAATACGCTTCAATAAAGACTTTCCTCTTGTAGCACCAAAGATGTAATAGAGGTTATAACCACGGTAGAGTGGAGGTAAAGTAGGTAAATCATCGTCGGTTAAAGTTTGTTTTTCGTAAGCTAAATAAACAAGAGGGGCAACCCAGTCAAAGTAAAGGAACGAAAAGATGGAAGCTACATTGACAGAAGATACTTTTCTACCTTGTTCGTCCAAGAAGGGTGAACCTCTGGATACGGTTGCAGTAGTATAGACCAGATCGGTACTAAATAAAAGACTGATAATGGTAGGAAGCATATGTAACCAACTATCATTGGGGTTTGAAACAAACGCCTCGTAGATACAATAAAGAGATGTACACCAAGCTACTGTGTAGAATATGCACAGGTGAACGTTTAATATCCAGCCCCATTCACTAGGAAATTTATGGCGTCTTGAGACAAGAACCAAGACGGTAGCATAAAGCCAAGAAATAAACTGAACACAAGAAGCCGCAGTTAAAGACCAATTGTTTTGCTGATGTTGATGAACGACATTGTAAAAATTCAATGCAGAAAAACTTGTTAAGACAAGTGTAGCAAAAGTAACTCGAGTTAAGCGATGAGCATCGTCGGTAATAGGTTGGGTATAATCACGTTTAGTGTCAAAGCGAAGTGGAGCGGGATCAACGTTTTGAGACTTATGTAGCCAGGTTCGTTGTAACGAGAGAATGAAAGCACTGCAGCATGTTACGACGGCCAAAGTTCCAGATAACCAAACAGATATTGTGCTTTCTTCCATACGGTTTTTATATATATGAAAAGGACAGTAAAGACAAAAAAAAAAAAAAAAAAAAAACTAGGTAAGAATTTTTTTTTTTTGTCTTTAAGGAAGTAAAAGCTGGCTTCAAAATCGTAATTAGTAATCTGTATGCCTATAATTGTAAGTTGATAAAATGTGTAAAATTACTGGTTTCAAGTGATATATCATTTATTTATTCGTGAATTTATACACAATGGATCTATCACGTATAGTATAGACCAAAGACTTACTATGATAGTTTTTTTTTTTAAAAAAAAGGATGCCGCAGCAAAAAGATGTCGCAAAAAAAAAAAAGAGATGTCGCAGCAAAAATGGACTTGTTTTACTTTACATAAACATTTGCATAAAACTCAGTTTTAAGGTTTGTAATACAATAACTATAAATAACATGTTTTGATAAATATTTTTATTATGACACATAAAAATAACTAGACATACAATGGATATATGTTTTTTACTCGCTGAAGAAAGGGCCGAGTCTATTCATCCCCTTCTTGTCTTCTTCCTCCTGCAATTTCAATATGGAAGGGTTTATTACAGAAGGAAGACTTTCAGGAGAACTGGACGAAAACATACTGTCTTGTAATTTTTTTTTGATGTTCATCGCGAAGAACACAAATGTTCTTGATAGTTTCTCGTACCAAGTTCTAAAAAGCGATTTTTTTTTTTTTTTGCGTCAAATTTTCGTTTGGAATTATTCACTTGTATTTTACCTTTATCATCCAATAAAATTTTACTGTTTCGGGTAACATCTCTGTTTTGTCTTCAAACTTAGGCTGTATATTCAAACATCCTTTTAACCAAAGTTCATAAATAGGTCCATCCTTAACGTATCTAATGCTCCAAACGTAAAGAGTTGTACCTTATAAAAAACACTGTTAAACTAATGCATTATACATATAAATATGTTCATACCAGAAGCATGCACGAATAAGATCTTAATGTTTGTAAATGTATCGATCGACCCAAGGTAATAAGTGTCAGCAATCATGGCCAAGATACCAAAATGCCCCTTGTGATGGTCAAAGCCTTTCTTAACATTGTTGGTGCAACCGAAAAAAGATGAAGTTTCCAAAAGGATTTCAATCTCCTTCATTCCGTATAATTTTAAAATACCATCAGCGTAGTAAAGTGTTGATTCTTCAGTATCTTCCTAAAAATCGTTATTGAAAGAGATTGCTGATTAATACTTTCAAAAATTATTGATATATGCCAACGTACAGTATTAATAACATTTCTGACATAATCAACGGTGTAGATAAGTAATTCATACGAAGTATCTACGTGTTCTTGCAGTAGTCCAGTGTACAATTATTCGTCGAGGTTGGGTGTCTGGGGATACACCTCTACCACATCTGACTACGCCATGGTACTCTGAACTATTAGTCAATAAAACTTTATTAGCATTCTATCAATAACTTTTGTTAAATGAGTTTTATTAACCTATACGGGTGGAACCTTTCGATGTTTTCCTCGTTTTCTAAAAAAATCCGCAAAGTCTTTGAAGATACCAACGTCCTGCAATCAAATGTTAGTAATATTTACTTGAAAATTATACCAGGACTTACGTTATCATTATGTTTGGTTGTTTTGGTATTTTTTTCAGAGTGATCTGTACTATCATCAGTAGGACCCTTTTTGTTTTTGCTAATACTAGCTGAATTGGTATCATTTAAATTAGTTGTATGGAATATGAATATAAAATTGTATACTTACAATTAATCCTTTCAGATCACCAACGTAGCTTTTTATAGCTTCAGGGATGCTAGAACCTGAGATCCTGTCAAGATCATGAATATATTGCGTCCTTATTGAATTGAACTTTTAATACTTGTTAAGATCTTGGGGAAATCTTGATACACAGTCAATTTACACGGTCGATTAAAAAAAAAGTGTACCATATTACTTTTTCACTTACCTTTATAAATGACCGTTACTCTAAGAAAAACCGTATCGGTTTGTACGAATATAAAACAAAATAAAAACAGAAACGTGAACGTGAAAACAAAACTAAATTAATAGCTGATAAAAAAGGAAAAAAAAAGAATGGTAAAATAGGTCTATTTATTCATGTGGCCATGGCGTAATTATACGTTCATAACGATGCATAAAAAGAAGCTTGTATGAATCTAGTTGGAGCAACAGGTACCCACTGCGAGTATATGAAACAAATATTGGTATAATATGGCATAATAATGAGTAAATATATCATATGCGTGAAAATGTCCTCCATTTTATCAATTATTGCATCTTCTTTTTTTTCTTCTTCATTCATTATTTTCTTATTACTAACTTATACGGGCCCTTCTTAGAGAAACTGATATTCGTAAATGTACGTACATGAAAAGCGATCTGTCGCACTTTTTTTTTTTTACTGAACGTATAAATAGAACGCGTATCAAGAATTCCTGTATCTTTTCCTTATTTACGAAATGTCTGTAAAAAACTACCTGAAATGAAAGGTGGTAAAAAAAATCGCTTAGATTTTACATAGATGCGTACTAATATTCAAATAAAAATCGACTCAATATTACTATCTCAGGCAGGACCCAACCAGATTGCTGAATGGAATAACTTTGTTCAAGAGATGCATTTAAAAATAATTCAAGAGTGTGACGGTTGTAATTTGAACAAGTATAAAGGGATCTGGAAGGAACTTTTCAAAGGCACTGTTAGAAAATTAAAGTTAAATCTCGAAAGCAGCGAAACTGACTTGTGGAGTGATGTTGTCACGAAAAAATTGAAAGAAGAAAAAATAATGCAAGTACATCTTCCTTAAATTATCAAAAAGAATTAAATGCAAATGATTGTATCGCCCTTCTTGTTGAAAGACACAAGAAGCTAAACAGAAAATGGGTTCTTAAATCTGGCAGAAGAGTAGAAGATGTTATCTATGAGGAAGCAAAAGCTTTTTGTACGAACAGTAAGTATTTTAGAGTTAATAATCGATAATTGAAGCTGCAATCAAAACTAATAAACCATGATTATATAGTCCTAATCACTCTTATGTTATTTCTCTTGAGAGTGATAATTTAAATGTTATTTTTACTGAAGAAGAAGTACAAGAAATGACTTCCGCAAGCGGAATAGAGGATATCGAAGCTGCCTTTCCTGAAGATTAGAATGAAATCTTAAACAAGTTAGAGAAAAAAGTATTGCATAAAAGGTTTGCATATTTAAAATAGCAAGGATACTGATTATATGTTAAGCATTCATACAGGAAAATTGAAAATGCGTTTCTTCCATTGGACCAAATTTACACCATTAACAATCCGACAAACATCAAAGTAATTAGCTATGTAATTAGTGGTAAGTAAAAAAAAATACAAGAAAAAGGAGTCCTATTACTAAACGCTCTTTAATAGGCGCATATCTCTCAGCAAGCGTAATGACATTCAAGCATGGATCAGTAGGATTAGTCCATTCTGCTAGTAGAATAAAGATGCCTACCACGTTCAAAGAGATTCCGAGATTGCTTCCTCGTGTGCTTCGAAACATTGCTATAATGTTTTACAAATAATTAGAAGCACAACTGAGCATTTGGATGAAATTTGTGATGAAGAATTGGTGAATGAAGAAAAAGACAAGTTTTATTTTTTTTACCTTCCTTTGAGCCTATGAACGCAATCAGCAGCAAGAGAAGAAAGGCAAGCCAGCCCTCATCCTCATCCTCCGCTTAGTCACTTAAATCGACCTTTTAATACGTTTTATCCGCATAAAAAGGAAACTTGTGCAAGTTGGGGACAACAAGTAGACATTACACGAATACATAAAAGTGACTTCTCCTTATTTTCTCATCCTTTTTTATCACTTCATTTTTTTTCGCCTTTTTTTTTTCTACACTTTCATTTTTTTTTCTCATGTTTATACAAAATAATACGGTTCTTCTTAGGGCAATGT
Source organism: Helicostylum pulchrum (assembly GCA_025677825.1). Classification (NCBI taxonomy): domain Eukaryota; kingdom Fungi; phylum Mucoromycota; class Mucoromycetes; order Mucorales; family Mucoraceae; genus Helicostylum; species Helicostylum pulchrum. The sequence continues at coordinate 80,463 of JAIXMO010000045.1, forward strand.
TCATCCGCAAAAGTAAGTGAAAAGAAACAGATCATACTTTTTTTTAATCGACTGTGCAAATTGAACCATGTATCTTTTTTATTTTTGAACGTAGACAGAATTGTGAAACGTACCAGCAAGTATTATGACGGGCTAACAGGTAAAGGTACTAAACAGCCCAAGCCTCCTCCAGCCCTTAGAGCCAATCTTTATCCCGAAGTTACGGATCTATTTGCCGACTTCCTTTATCTTACATTGTCGTCGGATACCATAATATGCTGCAGTTCCAGCACTCAAGAAATACCTAAGTCCCACCGAGAGGAACAAAATCGTAAGGCTACTTCAAAAGTCATGAAGGTGCAATTCATTTTCTAAATAGTGTACTCTAATCTGATAACTTTATGAATACTCCAAAGCTCTGGACGCTTACCTGATGATGGAAAGTTTATCGATATGATGGGACATGTTCTTACCGATTACTATCAAAGCTGCCGAAGATCGATTTAACTTATTCAAAGTCACGAAAGAACTTTCTTTTATGAAGCTATTGTTCCAATTTCCAAAAAAAAAAAAAAAAAGTTATGATTGGAAGTTTAAGTGGCTCGTGTGGTAAGTAAATCAACCTATCAAATATTCAGATGAGAGAAGTAACTTTTTTCATGCTCAAAGGGTGCCAGAAACAATTAGTCGAATCGAAACGTATCTGGCCGCCTTTAAAAGATTATCGACTTTCTGGAATCAATAGAAAGCTTCGTGATGGGTATTTTAACAAATGAAACAGAGACTTTAGCAGTAATGTTAGAGCCTTCTGGGTAAGCAATACGTCTTTTAGAGGATTTACCATTTCTGTAAAAAAGACTAAATTATTCTTGTAACAGATCCGAGGGAAACACCGGACATACCATATATGACGATTACAAACAACTAAAAAGTATGTCTGATTTCCTCAAGTATATCATATCAAAGTATAAGATGGGCTCTTTAAAAACGTAGATGAAGGTTGAAATACCTTGTGTTTCTATTATTGACAGTCGTCTTAATCTTTGTTTGACGACTGTCCATAACAATAAAAAATGGAAGTTCGTAGAGGCAAGATCGTGCAACATTCCTACCACCAAAGCCGAGAAAAAACAATGGATAAAAAGTTTTTGATTTCCCCGCCTTTCTCAAAGTATGTTGTAGAGGAGTCTTTGGTTCAGATTGCCCAATTGGAGAGCGAACCATACATCTATGTATTATATTTCAGAAATACTACATACTTATACAAGTTACATATTCTCATTTTTTTTAAAAAAATAAATAAATAAATGCACATATGCTTTGCTCTGTAATATATTATAGTCTAGCTAATATATACTAAGCGTAAAAAAAATACACACAAAAATAACGTTTTTGATTGACTTTGGTTGTACAACTTTAAAAAAAAACGTCATCTGGAATAAAAAAATATAACATGACTTAAAAAGGTACCAATCACTACTCTTGGGAAATTAAAGACGATTTAAACTTTTTAGTATTGTAAATTGTAACTTCCAAACCAAAAAGTTTACAATACCACTGATTAAAATATCTGTATTGAAAAATATAAAAAAAGGAATTCAATATAATGTTTTCGACAGGACATGGTTTTTTTTGTTAAGTAAAATGATATATGACCCAAATATTTTTGTTGCAGCATGTGATTTCAGTATAAAAAATCCTAACCAAATAGGTATATTTTTTTGGCATCAAGTAAGGGGGGGTTTTTTTTTCTAAATGGAGAAGAAAGATCATTCTGTCAATTTGTTATTGGTAGTATATGCATGTTCAAAATGACCGCAAAAAGGATGTAGGGTGAATATCTTGGCGATAAAAAAAAGTAATTGCATTACATATCCTTTTTTTTGCTAACTAATACAAAAGCCATTCGCGTAATCTTGTTATTAAGGTTTATGAATGTGTTCCTGTTCTACTACTTGTACTCGGCGTTTTTTTTTATTAGAATATAAGCTTTAATTTGTTTATTTAATTTTGTGCGTAATACAAGTAATATCTCTTTCCAATTAGTTTTTCTTTTTTATTAAACTCTGTTTTAAATAAAAGCTTAACAAAGATATGTAATCCTATAATGCGTACGGATCATAGATGTGCATATGTTCTCTCTCTTTTAGTTTACTATGATATGCATCCCGTTTTTTTTTATTACTTTTTACCAGGTAATTGTTCATTGAACTAGCTAAAATGCTCCATTTGGACAATAACTCTATTTTGGTTTGGGCTCTAGTAGTATATTTGAAATCTATTAAATATTTTAGTAAAATTGAATTTAACTATGTAGCAACAAAATTTTCTAGGAAGTATTTTTAATAAACAGGGGAAAGCTTTTTTTGTCTTGGCATCATGGGGGAATTAAGAGATATTTTTGCCATTATACATGCATAATGGTGTACTAGGAATCTTTGTATAATGAAATGATAGTTTTTATCAGTTACAAATATATCTTAAGGCATACGCGTAAAAAAAGGGGGGGGGGAGCATTTTGTTTTTGTTTGCGGCACCTGTGTTTATGAAAATCTGACGTTACGGCGATATTTAACAAATTTGAATACTGTAAACATTCTCCCCTTCCAACATAACTCGTAGAGTTCAATGACTTTGAAAGAGAATCTTCATATGATCGCGGTGATAAAAGTTTTTTTTTTTTTTTTAGTTACCAGGAAAGGTTAAATATAATGAATAGTTTTGCTCAAACAATAAACAATTGTAGATCTCGGTCACCTTTTTTTAGAAAAAAAAAACCGGGAACCTTCACCCTTTTGAAGTTTCAGACAGAAAAAAAAACTTTATTACTACGCCCGGTATATTTAATTTATAATAAACAAAGAAAAAAACGCAGTGATAAAAGACCCTAAACACGTTTTGATAGTTAGAAAAAAAGGAATGATTTTCTGTACATACGGAAGTTTTATTTATTTTACTTGTAAATATTTGGAAATGATTATCAAAATTCAAGAAAAAGGTATACAAAACCTTTTGTTACATAATGGGAATATGGGTACAGACTTTTTTTTCTGCTTACTCTTTTTTTTTTTTTTTTGTTAACAGGGAATATTTCTTTTTGATTCTGTATTACACTTAATCGGACTTTTTTTTTTTTTTTCTACTAGCAAGTATATAAACGAATGACAGATTTATAAATATATTGAAACGTTAAAGAGACCCCTTCCTACACTTTATTATGCTGATGAGGTGACGATTTGTTTCTATAACTCGCACAGACCCTCTGAAACAGTTTGTTATTAAATGGGGTGGATGGAAATAAAATTCTATGTGAGGTTGTACAAACAATGTCAAAAAAATAATCGCACATTAACGCTGTGTTTCAATTGTATTGTGCAGAAACCTATTCATTCACGACTATTTGATTTCATCATTTCGTTTGACCCGTGATTTTATACTAATATCATACATCACTTGAACAATAATAAGAAAAAAAAAAGTGTCACCAGAAAATTAACTAATTTTTTATATAAATAGGAAGGAAATTAGATTGATTTCTTAATCTTTTTTTTTTGTTTATACATTTCTACAACAAGCCTCTCTCTTTTTTTTTTATTATGAGTGATACTTCGGAAAGGACATCTTTATTAGATCGTCGTAGAAGTTCTAATATACCGAGAAATTATACAGAAGATAATTCGTTACTGTCTATACCATTGCCTTCTCCTTTCCGTGAACAGGAACCATTCACATTTCCCACATCGGTTCCAGCGTCCAATGAAAATAGATTACACAATAGATTTAAATGGTTTAACAAGCGTACAGGATCCTATGATGAGGACAGGCAAGGCTTAGTTAAAGAAAACACTGGTATAAGAGTTTGGAGCGAATCCTATTCTAGTATAGGTAAAAAAAAAATTAAAAAAATAAATAAAAAATAAACAAGTTTTTTTGACGTTCTTTTAATTCTAGATTGGATTCATGACAGAATTAAAGAAGGTGTTCGTAGACGTAAATTTCGAGATATTCCAGGTATCAGAGGCCAGATAATGAAAGCAAGTGATGCATCACAAGCATGGATTCTAGTCATCTTGATCGGTTGCGTAGTTGGGGTAATTGCTTGGGTCATTGATGTAGTTCAAGAATGGATGTCTGACTTAAAACAAGGTTATTGTTCCACCAATTGGAGGTTGAATAGTAATTTTTGTTGCTGGGGAAAAGAAGGTTAATTTACTTTTAAATAATTACTAAAACTAGTAATTTAACAAATTATTTTTTATATGTAGAAGAGTTATGTGATGCATGGAGAACGTGGCCACAGGTTTTTCAAGTTGAGGGAGAAAATGCAACCTATTATACTGCCATGATCGTGTATACATTATTCGGAGTAAGCAAGGGGGAGATTTTTTTATTTATCTACATAACTAATACTAACCGATTTATATAGTTGACATTTTCATTTATTGCAGCAGCAATGGTGAAATACACCGCAGAAAAAGTTACAGTAAGAGCACCACCATCAAGACTAGTTCCATTTTCAAAATCACCCTCGATGGCTTCAATGCAGTTCGATACGCTGTCTTTAAATAGCAATCGAGGAGACCCTTCAACGCCCAAGTACGAGACCATGGATCCACCTCGGTATGAAACCAAATATGCATATTATAGTGCCGGTTCGGGAATACCCGAGGTCAAAGTGATCTTGGGCGGATTCGTGATTAAAGGGTTTTTGGGAATTAAGACTCTTGTCGTTAAAAGCATTGGCATGGTAATATATACAAATATATTTTTAAAATCCCTCATTCTAACACAAATATAGATATTCTCTACTTCTGCCGGGTTAACGTGCGGAAAAGAAGGTCCGTTTGTTCATTTAGCTTGCTCGGCAGGAAATATTGCTTGTCGATTATTTCCCAAGTTTAATAAGAATGAAAGTAAGTGGGCTTTTAAAAAAATAAGTCATGATTAAATGTGTTAATCCATATTTGGGATTTTGCTAGGCAAAAGAAGAGAAATTCTATCTGCGGCAGCCTCAGCAGGTGTTGCAGTCGCATTTGGTGCACCTATTGGTGGAGTGCTATTCAGTTTAGAAGAAGTGAGTTATTATTTCCCAATGAAGACCATGATTCGTAGTTATTGTTGTGCAATGGTTGCAGCTGTTGTTTTAAAGGTATAAAATAAAAATATTTAAGGTTAATATCATTTGAAAGCTTAAAATGTTAATGTAGATTACTGATCCTTTTGGAACCGGGAAAATTGTATTATTTCAAGTGTCATATGATAAAGAATATCATTTATTTGAATTGGTTCCTTTAATAATTTGCGGTGCATTTGCGGTAAAATTGATTTTTTTGGCATAATTGACTCAAATTTGTGTTATTTACTCTCGCTCCCCCTTAAACTTGTGATTTTTTTTTCTTCCAGGGATTTTTTGGTGCATTTGTAACATACTTTAATATTAAATATCAGCATTTAAGAAGGTCAACAGTGATTGGTAAATACCCAATTACAGAAGTTGTATGTATTATGCTTGCAACTGCTCTTGTTAGTTATTGGAATCCATTCTCAAGGTAAAATATATATATTATATACGCACGAGTAAAATACTAATATATATATATATTTTTTTTTTGCTAGATTGAGTTTAAGTGAATTTGCAGCTCATTTATTTTCTGAATGTTCCCCAACAAATGACAACGGCGGTCTCTGCGCGTAAGGGAGAAAAAAATAAATATTTTGTAAATAGAAATGACTTACATCTCATCATTATAGTCGTACAGTCGCAGAAATCCCAAACCTTCTTTATTTGTTGATTACGACACTGATCATTAAAATGGGACTAACGATGGTTACGTTTGGGTGTACGGTTCCGGGAGGTATCTTCTTGCCTAGTTTGATTATTGGCGCTGTCACAGGAAGAATTATTGGTCTCATTATGCAGTATTTAACACTAACGTATACTAGCTCTTGGCCATTTACTGCATGTGCTCAGGATTTTGCGACACGTGGAGAGTGTGTGATTCCAGGTGTCTATGCTATTGTAGGAGCGGCTGCTGGATTAGCTGGCGTTACAAGAACAACAAGTAAAGAGAGAAAACGTTTATTTTTATTGTAGTACTTATTTTTTTTTTTTTTGTATAGTTTCTTTGGTGGTAATCATGTTTGAATTAACTTATTCTTTAACTTATGCTTTGGTAAAAAAAAAAAAAAATACGCCTGTTGTCATTCATTGTTATTAACTTTTTTTTTTGTTGTTGTTGTAGCCAATTATGATTGCGGTTATGGTAAACGTTTTTCCATCATTTGATGCGTAATGACATATTTTGTTTACAATTTTGTGTATTTTTAGGTCGCTAAATGGGTTGCAGACGCCATGTTTGTAGAAGGAATTTATGATTTATTAATTGAGCTCAAACAATACCCGTACCTGGAATCGAGACGAGAGTACATCCATACGATGACGATTATGGAAATAACAGAGTACCTGTCTACGATTGATGCAGATGAGACGATTACGATTAGCAGGCTCAAACACAAGCTATCGATTATTGGGGCCATGGGGTACGCCGAAGACGGTGGGTTCCCGATACTCAGTGATGGAGATATCTTGGAAGGCTATATTGCGACGACGGAAGTATCGCATGGCATGGAACAGTTGGAAAAGACGCTGAAGAATTCTATGACTGAACAAGAAATTGATCAAGTCCCTTGTTACTTTAATCGCGTGACGAATTTAGATCCAACTGGGAATCATGACTTGAAGACACCGGTTAGGAATTTGTTGGCGTCCTATCAGAATTTGGAAGAAGCTCCTACGCCTAAACAATCATTGAATGATTTTACACAATACATTGATCACGTATGTACTTTATGAAATACTCTATTTTATTTATTTATTTATATATTTTTTTTTTATTATGTATGTAGGCTCCTCTTACAATTAATCAAAACGCTTCAATGACTTTACTTATGGACATGTTTACTAAACTTGGTGCCAGATATGTATGTGTAACGCATTCAAACGGCAGGTACCTTGGTATCATCCATAAACGGAGATTATTAGCCTACTTGAAAGAGTTGGACGAAGATGAGCAGTAGTTAGAATACTTTTTTGTTTGTTTGTAGTTTCGTTTTTTTTTTTCTTCCATCTATCAATTAGATAATACCTCCTCTTTGACTGTAATTATAAATAAATGCATTTTTTTAAAGTTTTTTTTTTGGAATGGTCACGCTTAAAAAAACCGTTTTTTTTTTGGCGCAGTTTATTTCACCTTTTTTACTTTCTATTGCACCTTATCATGCCTGACCAACTTGAAACGTCAAATAATAAAAAAACTTTAAATATACCTTCTTATGAACAGGTAGAAAAGTTACTTGCTAATCAATCGAACCAACTACCCAATTTGTTTAGATCCAAACGAGCATTAGCTTCTGAATCAGTATTGGAAGATACATCACCTGCTACGACACCACCACCGTCTGTTGAAACACCACCAGCTGTACCTACCTTAAACACTTTTTCTTCTTCTGCATCTAATGTCACGCCTAATTACAGCCGTGGGGGAAATACTATACTGGTAAAACCTACACAGCAAAAGAACCCGATTTTAAAACACATTCATAACGTACCTTGGGAACCCTCCGACTATATCAAAGCAGACTTTGTTGTTGGTCAAACCACAGGGATTGTCTACCTCAGCCTAAAATACCACCGGCTGTACCCAACGTATATCTACGATCGGTTACAAGAGCTCCAGAGCTCGTATGTGGGCCGTATCTTGCTTGTGTACGTGGATATTGACGCTCATCATGACTCGTTACGAGAGATTAACCGTGTAGCGATACTGAGCGATTTTACACTGATGCTGGCATGGAGCTTGGAAGAAGCAGGAAGGTATTTGGAGAGTTATAAATGGTTGCAGAACAAAAGTCCGGATTTTATTCGGGAAAAGGTTGGGGATGAGTATTTGGCGAAGGTGACGGATTGTTTGACAAGTATTAAAAGTGTCAATAAGACAGATGTGTTGACGTTGCTGTCGACGTTTGGGTGCTTGAAAGGTGTGGCGGGGGCCAAGGCAGAAGAGCTGGCGATGTGTCCCGGGTTTGGAGAGCAGAAGGTTAAAAGAGTACAGCAGGTTTGGAAACAACCGTTTTTAGCAAATAAAAAGTCGAGGAATTAAAGATTGGGTTTAATGAGAAAGAGTTTTGCGATTTTTTTTCTTTTTTTTTATTAAGTAAGGAAAAAAAAAAAAAAAAAAAAGATGAGAGAGTTGTCATAGTACATTAGAGGATAAGGGGGTAAGAGAAGAAAAAAAAAGAATTAACATGTACCAGCATATGCATTCATAAAGCTATATATAAAAAGAGGAAAAAGAGGTGAATTCATGGATGCGATATAAAAAAAACAGCCTAAAGTGATATATAAAAGGGGTGGTAATAAGAGAAGAATGTACTAGACATTCAAGATCTCCAAGTAGAAGCATCATCATCTTTTACAGTAGAATTCATGATTTTTGAGTTTCGGATGTTTTGGTTATAATTGAAAGGAACAGGATCCAATCTATTTGTTGAGCGGTCTGTTGATAAAGGACGTCGTAAGTCTTTTTTCGATGAGGGGGTAGGACCTCTTGCGAAAGAAGGTACTTGCATATCGTCGAATAAGCGGTCGATTAAATCGTTGGTAGCGTCGTTGGTATCGTAAGTGGTTGGTTGATGTCCCATATCTTGATTGTAATTAAATGCGGAAGTATCAATGGATCTTTTTAAACTAGCTTGTGAAGGTTTTTTATTTGCAAGTGACTCTTCATGTGCCTTTTCGGCCATTCGAAAGTATTCAACGTCTCCGCCAAACAACAGATCGATTAAATCAGTGTCGATGGATCCTGTGGAATGTGGTGTTCCGGTATCTTGATTATAATTAAATGCGCCGATGGATCGTGAAGGCCTTAAAGATCTTTTTAAACCAGTTTCTTGTGTAGGAGGTACAGGTAAATTCTTTGCAAGTGAGTCAATCATTGCTTGTTCTGCCATTCGATAGTATTCATTATAATCGCCATCTTCGTCATCGGAAATATACTCTTCACTTGAAAACGACATTTCGGACTGATACGTTACCTCATGATTTTCGTCTTGCACGTACGAGTATCCACGGAACGCGTTCTTGTTTAACCCGGCAGGACGTATATTGGGGTGCCATCGTTGCTTGTACAAACTGGAATCTTCATCATCCACGGCAAGCGACATGTTTAAAAACTCGGGGTCAAAGTTACGTAAATCCGTTTCAAATTGTCTCGCGGGTATGTAGCTGGGCTGTATACGTTTTGCGTGCACGTCTTTCCAGTTTAAGTGTTTTACAAAGTACGGGTGTGTGCGTACGTTATAGACATCGCTGAGTCTGGTGAAGGGGTCTCGACGTAACAGACCTGTGATTAAATCGGCGGAGTCAGCATCAAAGTTGGCAGGAAACGATAGATCGTCAAACAGAACGCGTTGATACATTTCATCCAGAGTTTCAGCAGCAAAAGGCGTGACACCGGTGAGCATCTCGAACAGCATGGTTCCGAAACTCCAGTAATCGGCGGCGTACGAGTACTCTTCCTCTTGCAAGATGATCTCAGGAGCCATGTATTCGGGAGTGCCGCAGAAGGTGGCGGTGCGGTGGTAGTAGGTGTCGCTGTCGTCAAACATCTTGGAGAGCCCAAAGTCCGTAAGGACCAAGTGGCCGTCAGCAGCAATAAGCACATTCTCGGGTTTCAGGTCTCGGTACAGGATCGAGTGGCGGTGAAGTTCTTGTAAGCCCATCATGATCTCGGCAGCGTAGATGCGGCTGATCTTTTCAGGGATCGAGTGGCAGCGCTGAAGTAAGGTGGAGAGGTCGGCCCCCGCGTGGTAGTCAAGTACCAGATAAAGGTTTTGGTGGTCTTGGAAGGCCTGGTGCAGTCGGACGAGGAACGGGTGGTGAATTTCGGCAATGGTGGCTAAGATGTCGCGTTCGGTTCGGATATGTGTTACTTCTCGTTCGGTAATGTGCCATGCTTTTGTCATGGATTTAAGAGCGTATAGTTTTTGAGAAGTTTGATGTCTGACTAAAATGACCTAAATATGTTTTATTGTGTTAGTTTTTTTTTTTTTTTTTTTTTTTTTGGGTGTGTGTGTGTAGATTTACCTTTCCAGTAGCACCTTTTCCTAAAACTTTAATGAGCTGGAAATCATTAAGAGCAGCTGGGGCTGAAGGCTTTTCTTCGTCTAGTTCATCGTGTTCAAGGATGGAAGAGCAAACCATATCGTGCGAAGTCAAGTTGCTGTGGTACCCATAGTTAGGAAACCCACCAACAACGGAATTACTGCGTGAGAGAGTGGATGTGTTATGGTTTGAAATGGAGGATGGAGGAGAAGGAGGTAAGTAGCGATACTGTTGACAGCTACTGCTGATGGAATAAGTAGGTGTAACGTCGTCGGTTTGTGGTTCGGTTTGTGTACAGTGGTGTACGACGAGTTTTTGTACCAAGGTCTTTGAGATGACTTTGTCTTCGTCTCGTTGAGCAGACAAAAAGTCACGGAACAAGGATGAGTGGCCGATGGGGCTGTTGATGCATCGGCAAAGGTAAGTTTCCAAGAGCTTTACATTTGATTTTCTCTTTTTGATGGAGAAGAGTGATCTCTTTTTGGTGGTGGTGGTAGTGGTGGAAAATGGGTCAGTAAGCTTCGGCAAAGGAACCCGTTGTCTGGGAAAGTGTTTTTGAAGCTATAAAAAATTTTATGTGTTGAATTAGGAAACTTGTTTTATTTTTTCGCTGATTTGGGAATTAAATTTTTTTTTTTTTTTTTTTTTTGAAAAACTTACAAGCTTATCTAACTCTGTAAAATCGTTCGTAAATCGGACAAGTGAAAAATGATTGGTTTTATCTTCCAAGACAAGATGAAACATCTAAGGGAGAGAGGTAATGATGTAATTAGAAGACGCCCTTTTTTTTAAAAAAAATAAAATAATACTTACTGTACAAGGTCGGTTAGAAACTATTAAGCTAGTTTCGATAACTGCGACGCGTGTATCTGAAGGGTTTGAGTTACTCCATGATTGATTGTTGGCAGTCGTTGTTACTGGCATTATTTTTTTTTAAAAAGAAACTGACACGGAGACGAAGTTTTTTAAAATAGCGACACAAAATCTCTTTTTTTTTGCTAGTTGAAAAAGTTATTTAGTTGAACACGTAAAAAATAAATAAACGAAAGCAAGTTGTGTGTCAGAAACAAGTAAAAAAAAAAAGTAAGAAAGAAAGAGATAAAGTAAAAAAAAAAACTTTTTTGCCCAAATTTTATAAACTGACAACAACAGCCAAAAGTGGCCATGACAACATTGTACGACGATATAGATCTGAGTTTTTTTATATAAGTCATGTGCATTGGCCATACTACCGCCACACACAGAGAGAAATTGCTGTTTTGGTAACATAATAAACAACCTCTTTTTTTTTTTACTGCAAAGAACCAAAACGACCACATGTAATAACGCGTGCTAATTGTTGAGGCCTTGCAATGTGCGTTATCAATTAACGTGCCTTTTTGATCGAAATCGGTTATAGCCATTTATATGGAATACAACCCCCTTTCTTTTAAGCCTCATCTCGCAGAGAGACCACATTACACTTGGCACATGCAGTATGCTAAAATGGACCAGCGTTTTTAAAAGTAGTTTTTGACGACATGTCAGTGCTTTTATTTACTCAACCTCTTTTACTGTGAGGTTTTATTCCTTAAACGTACACGTGTTTAGGTACATGAATAATTTTTTTTTTAGCGTGACCCACGCGATGAATGCATGTATTACTTGTTAAATAGCTTACACTCCTAAAATCGTAGTTTAATAATGTTTATGAATTTTCATTGTTCTGTGCACTTACCACACTGCGTGTTTTTTAATAGACTGTTTTTCGTTTACAGTCTTTTAATTATATTTTTTAATCCCTCTCATGTTACACTAAAGAAACCAACTGAAACATTCGGATTTGGCTGGTGTGAACACTCGCTTTCCCAATTACCTACTTTTTTTTTGCTCGCTTTTGTTGCATCTGTCTGGTAAAAGTTTGAAAGCCCAGTGATGATAAATGAGTTTGCAGGTGCAATAATGCTTTCACGGCTGGACCTCATTATTTACAGCTTTAATAAAGTGTGTAAGTAGACATACAAGTGTGTGAGAGAATGAAGAAAGCTGGTATGGATATAATTCAACTACCCAAATAAATCATAGCGAGCGTAATATTTAATAACGGTTATTCGCAATAAAATAAAAACTAATTATCATCATACATTATACTATACAAAAGAAAAACTCGTTTTTTTTTTATATTTGCATTTATATTAAAATATCTGCATGTATAGATTTAATCTTTTGGCTAGTTACTATTATTTCAAAGAAGTAGTAATTGCTATAATTAAAAACGTGTAATTAAGAAAGGTTTTAATTTATTTATAAATAAAGGGTTTAAATTGTTAAGAGGGTAACTTTCGATAATACGAGGGGAACTGACACATATACACACATATATATATATTTTACAATAAGAAAAAATTTACAGTAGTAATAAAAAAAAAAGAAAGCCCCTACTAAGCCGAACATATCTAGTTAGCTATTCCTAAACTCTTGTTTCGTGTTCGAAACTATTTTTTTACGATTGAATATATATAAAACGAAAGAAAGTTTCTTTTTATTCTTTAAACTAACAAACTTGGTCTGTTTCAACCTTAGTAGCATCTGGGCGAAAGTCAATTTTTTCTTTGGATTCTGGATCAGATACAAGCGAGTATAGGATCGATGTAGCGAACCAGTTTACTTTCTGATGTACAAGCTATATCCTTGATTGCGTTTTTTTTTGGGACTTTCTACAAGCTATATATTGTAAGTAAACATGTTCAAGATGATGAATCTTTGATGGTTCCGACAAAGCAATATTCTTTGCCTCCTGCCAATATGCTTACAACTTGTTGTTACAACATATTCTAACTAACAAACAAACAAAGAAAAAAAAAGGCTCATACGCCACACATTGATTTTTGCCTGAGCATGCGCCAAGAGCCAAAAAGCACTTTCTAGGTGAAATAAAAAAAAAAGTTGGATACCTAATTATTTAATTAGGAACTTTTATAGTCGATATGATTGGTCTAAAGCAAAATTATGCCTAATGATTTGTTCAAGGCATTTTTGGTAAGCAGTGGTAAAAATAAGTTGTTTAACAGCAAGAAGGTTGTATAGACGTGGCACTTGTACAATAAAAATGATTAAGAGAGAAAATGGGGATTTCCCTTATTTTATTAACCCGAGCTGTATATATATTATTTTCTTTAACTAACTGTGTAAAGGAGCGAAACTACAACTTGTTCTCTAGCGTTTTATGTCGATACAAAAGGAAAGTTGCTCTTCTTAAAGCAACTGCAGTACTTGTTGTCAAAAATGCTGAAATATGATCCACTGTTATATCGTATAGTTGCTCATTAATGGGGATATTATTTTTTATGGGGTCAATTATGTAATGATACTGATCCCCCCTATTAGCATTAAAAATACTAACGTGTGATTGCCAAGGTAAATCATATGCTTGAAAAATGAGGATACTAATTGCCTCTTTAGAAAGAAATTGTTGTTGTAGAGCTTCTATGTATTAGAAAATGGCTCTTTATTTAAGTGGTCTAAAATTTACTTATATAAAAAAAAAGTATTGTAGATAATAAAAATATAACAAAGAATGAAGGGGAAATATACGATTTATTTATTTTTAATTAATCATAATAAGGGAAAAAAAAAAAAGAAGAAAAAAAGAACTTTTTAACGTAGAAAATTCATCTATTTAAACTTTACTTGCGACACAACGTTCACTTAATAACTTTATACTGTTTCTTTCATGAGCAGCTTGTCTACAACTCATTAAATTTTCACAAGCATGAGCTTCAGGTAAGCGATGACGAGCACAGAACTTGTGTTGACAATACCTACAATCACCAATGATTTTTACGATTTTATCAGTACAGTGTGGAAATGGACATCTAGTTTTCTTTTTTGGTTTTTGTTGTTCTTGCTTATTTTGATTATTATCAGTTGTTGAATCAGCTGACATCACACCTCCACCACGAAGACGTAATACTAAATGTAAAGTTGACTCCTTTTGGATATTATAGTCCGACAAAGAACGACCATCTTCTAATTGTTTACCAGCGAAAATGAGACGTTGTTGATCTGGAGGAATACCTTCTTTATCTTGAATCTTTTGTTTCACGTTATCGATAGTATCTGATGATTCTACTTCTAATGTGATGGTTTTTCCAGTAAGTGTCTTGACAAAGATTTGCATACCACCTCTTAATCGAAGTACCAAGTGAAGAGTAGATTCCTTTTGAATGTTATAGTCCGATAAAGAGCGACCATCTTCTAATTGTTTACCAGCAAAAATAAGACGCTGTTGATCTGGTGGAATACCTTCCTTATCTTGAATCTTTTGCTTGACGTTTTCAATGGAGTCTGAGGATTCGACTTCTAATGTAATAGTCTTTCCAGTAAGTGTCTTGACAAAAATTTGCATTATTTGTTGTTTAAAATATAATTTGTATATATGAAAGAAAAAGAGAAAAAATGCGAAATTTTAATAAAAAAAGTGTTCCTTTTTATAACCGTGACAATGATGTTATTAATCATGTGCCATAACCAATCATTTTGCTCGTATTCGAAACATTACTTAATTTGGACTACACTGGAACCCACCAGAAAATTTATTTATAAGTTGATTTCTATTTGTGTATATTTTTTTTTTTTTTTTTCTGTTAAAAAGATTTATATTATTCCGTATGATACCCAATAAAAATTCTTTTTCTGTAACCCGAATTGACAACTCCAATTCAAAGAAAAGAAGCAACTTGGCGGACTTGCATAGTATTAGTATTTTCCGAGACGGGCCCCCCCTCCTTTTTACTTGTACTTAATAAAAGGAGATGAAAAAAAAGGAAAAAAAAACTAGTTTTTTTTCTATAGTGCCATAACGTAACAATAACAAAAACTCTCACCTTTCGACATCAGGGGTGAGGTTTTTCTTTTATGCAAGACCGTTTTATTTTTTTCCGGCTTAATATTATTGGTGAAAAAAGATTTGCAGACTTTACCTTTTTTATACAATTAGCCAAAATGTCGTTTTGTTGCAGTTCGTTCAACGAGACATGAAACAGCTTTTGAAGGTAAATCGGAAAACACACTGTTGAAAGGTCTGTTCTATTAAAAAAAAAAAGTAAAAAAAAAAGGGACTGTGTATGTATATTTCCCCTCTAGGATTGATCAGTCATATTCCTCGTTCTTTTTGATTGATTACCAAGTGTTGCCAAGTTTCACCGCGAACTCCCGCTAGGCATAAAAGGTTTAAAACACTTTTTTTTTTTCCAAGTTGATGTAGTAGTTAGCTCCACTTTGCGTATTTGTTGATATGTTAATGGCCATATTAAAAAAATAATTTGAAAGAAAGAAAATGAATAGAGAGTAGCAAAGAATCTATAAGTGCACGTTCTATTTACACATTCAGTAAAAAAAAAAAAAAAAAAAAGTGACAGATCACTTTTCACGTACGTACCTTTACCAATATAAGTTTCTCCAAGAAGGGTCCGTATAAGTTAGCATGAAAATAATTGAAGAAGAAGAAAAAAGACTCGCAAAAAGAAAGATAAAATAAAGCCTTGTGTGTGATATTTACTCATTATGTCGTATCATCTTCATATACGTAGTTCATCCGCTTATTAATGGTAAAAAAAAAACTTTTGCTGACCGAGCCCTTGGATTTATGGCGGCATTTGTATATATTATTGCCTTATTTACGACGTGCTGAGCTACATCGTCAAGGTCATTTTTACCACCTGCTATATCCCCCTATAATTGTGCTTCACTAGCAAATTCTATGCGACTTGTACCACTTGTTTAGTACACCATGTGGTCTTCTTGAATATGACTTGTTCACCTATTAGTTTGTTCTTTTTTTCTGTTCTTGTCAAGTTACGGATAATAAAAGAAAGAAAGAAAACACCCCCTCTTTTGTTTACTTTTTGCGGCTAAATAAATTATCATCTGTGCGTGTAGATATACAAAACACATGACTATTCTAGCTGTATATGCACTTGCACATGTAAAGCTCTGTATCTTGGCATAACAAATAGTGATGTTTGCCACATACTATTTTGTTCTAAAACTCTAATTGCGGACAATTTGTTTTTATTGAATGCATTACAATCATTCGTCCTACAACAATGTTACGTGAACTTCGAGCAGTGGTCAATTTTTTTTATACCCAACTGAACCAATCATGAGCTTAATAAGATATGTCAAATAATTTGTTTTTTGTACGCACAAATAAAAAAGTTGTCATTAACTAAAATAAGAAAGTAATTTATACTGATCTAGACATTAGAAAAGTGTGCGTGTAAAAAAAACTCGACAAATATTGACATCAAATTATACGTGTGTTCGTAAGACAAAATCTCGTTTCATAATATGTTGTAAATAAGATAAAAAAAAAATTGCTCTTGGGATCAATACAATTCTCAAAAAATGCAAGAATTGCATAAAAGACAAAAAAATAATAATTATAACGCTACCTGAACCATAAAATTAGTATACAGGAATGATTTTAATAGTTTTTTTAATCAGCTGAATACAAAGTCTTTAATTACGGCCTGATTTTCCAAATATTTGGGTGTTAGCAATCGAAAACATTAACTCCCAAAAAGTTAAATCTATTTTCTCCTCATTTTCTCTCTCCTGATACATAAGGGGAGATGAAAAAAAAAGTTATTACTACTGCATTAAGATACATAGCCCATTTACCAACTTTATGGTAAGAGTAAAAAGAACTGCTAGTTAGAAAAAAAAGCAGTGGTTTTCAAATTACGTAGCATTTCTCCCCTGTTTATAATTCTGAAAGATGTATGCAGCAAGTTTGAATTTAGGAGCTTGACCCTTACTGCCCCCCCCATCACCACTACCACTTCTTTATTCGACAACGTAAACATTTTTTTATTATTATATTTACATACTTATCTCCCTTACACGATCGAACATATCGAAGGGTATTTAAAGTATGTTCACTGTTGCTGTTATAAGGTGAAGTTTTAGCGATCATATACAAGTTCTTGAATTCCCAGTAAATGAATCTTGTTAAACTCGTGTTAATTTAATTTCTTTAAATGGTGTATGTTTTTATTTTATTTTTAAGTAGTATAAATATGTAATTTAACAGTGAAATAATTAAATTAATGAACGTTTTTCTAATGATGTTCTGCATTGGATTTTTTTTAAAGCGTTAATCATCTTTTAAGAGTTAATGTCTTGTTAGAATCTCGACTTTGTAACCCAATGTCTACAACTATTTCTTTTAAATTTTTGCGTGTTTTATTTTAAAGAGGCAATTAATATCATTGTTTTCGTTTTTTCTTTTTCTCTTACTTACTTGACAAAATTAAACACATATCCACTAGCTTTTGTTCTTGCTAGATAGATCTCTTGTTTTGTAGTTTCTTGGTAGTTACACCGGATGAGAATTCGGTTGAAGCCTTAGGTTCTTCTAACCGTACTTTTTTCTTGAGCATAACAAAAGGTGAATTAGGTTCCCCATTTGTAAAATAAACTGAAATTAAATCAATCGATTCCAAGTTTTTAAGGGCGTTGTCAGAGTTTTCAAGATTGATCTTCAACCCATTTATGTAGCACGCAGCTTCTTCTTTCATCAGTACCATTATTAGAACTTTTCCCGCTTGAAATCACGTAGGCTTACTATCTACTACGTTATAGGTTCCATTCTCTTTGCTCCCTTTTTTCCGGGAAGCACACCCAAGAACCATTTTTTTCCAATCAAGTCATTTAGTTTTTTCCGCACTAAAATTCCATTCGTCATTGAAATATTCGAATAATTTATTTTCAGATAGTAATTGTTCTTGCGCGATAGAGGGAATTGCTGATTAAGTTAAGCAAGGCATGAATAGCAGGTCAATGTTTTATCGTACGAGCTTAAACTACTAGGCAATGATCTCTTTTTGCATAGTCTTTTAGGGTTGAACCAGACAAGTACCCAGTATATTTCCAGGGTTCTAATCGTACTTTTTTCTTGGATTCTTGATAACTGCACAGTTTCAATTCGTACAGTCGATTAAAAAAGTGCACTTGTCTGTTAAGGTGCGTCTGGATTAGAACGAAACAAAAGCAAATCTGTGATATTTTTTGGGGTTACGCGTTACCTTTATCATAAGCATTTTTATTTTCTTCTATGTTCGTACAAACCGATACGGTTCTTCTAAAGCAACCATCGGGCATAAGCTAACACAAGGCTGAATTGTATGTGCTACTTTTTTTTCAGCTCTAAAAAAATGCAGAATATAAGCTCCATTAAAAAAGTATACATAAAAAAAAAAATACTTACTGATTGTAATAAAGATGAAGAGGAAGAAAAAGTGATGTTTCTATTCTAAAAAAAAAGACGTCTTGGGCTGATAAAATGTGTGGTCACTTTTACTCATGTGGTCTATTACTCATCATCACGTATTTATACTACTTTTTGTTTTGTATACTCGTTACTTAATCATCTTTACTTGATTCACGCAAGATTCCTTTTTATGTGGATAAACGAGATTGAGTGAGCGCATGAATCCGTCACACTATTTTGCATCAACCGTGCAAATAGATCCGTGTATCAAGAATTCCTCTAAATCAGTAACATGTTTCAGGGCATATATTAAGCTAAGAATCTTGCATAGTGCCGGAAACAGCTGATTTTTGCATAATTTCCATGTCATTCAATAAAGATCTACGGGTCATGGACCTCTCCTACGTTGGATCGCCTTTATAAAGTTCACTAAAGTAATTGATAGCTTCCAAATCTTGGGGTTCTTTTAATTCCCAGAAACTTAACAGCAGTTTCAACCTCTCGAGTAGATTCTTACTTGGATAAGTGTATCCCCGAATTCCATCACTATAATCAACTTTTTTAAGTGCTTGGAAAGCATTGTTATAATTAAATGAAGTATAATGGATGTAAAACCAAAAAAAAAAAAAAAAACTTGTGATTTGCCCTTGAGCCAATGATATGTATTGTGCATTTGGTTAAACTACAGAGTTAAGCAAATTGTAATACAATAAACCTTCAAATTTACAGCTGATACGAATGATATTATAATAACAAAGAGTTTATTGATTTATTTTAAAAGAAGTTAAAATATTTAAGCAATGAGCTCAACAACTAGAAAGAAAAGAAAAATAGTTAGAATATAGTTCAATGATTTAATTTTTTTTAAAAAAATACATACCACCACCGGCAGCCTTGATCTTCTTCTCAGCGAGAGCAGAGACGAAACGAGCACGAACAATGACGGGTTGAGAAATGGTACCCTTGGCCAAAACCTTACCGTAACCCTTTTGGAGAGTATCGATAACGGGAACCTTTTCAGTGTTCTTGTACTTCTCACGAACACCTTCACCGGCAAGAGTCCAGATCTTGTCGAGATTGACAATAGGACGCCAGTTGACGTTGTTCTTCAAATGGAATTGACGCATACCGACCTTACCGAAGTAACCAGGATGGTATTTATCCATATTGATACGATGATGATGTTGACCACCAGCAAGACCACGACCACCAGGATGCTTTCTGTGCTTTCCAACACGACCGTGACCGGCTGAGACGTGTCCACGCTTCTTTCTGTTGTGATGAAGTCTGGTAGGCTAATTGAATTTTAAAAAAGAAGGGTTTAATATTTTTTCCTGTTACGTTATTTTGGTGACTTTTGGAAAGAAAGTGGCAATAATAAGAGTAAAGAATCGAGTTCAGGCGTATAATAGTTTGTTGGTATATAGTGTGTGTTTGTGAGTGCAGTAAGTGTATATGTGGTAAAAGTTTTTGTTATAGGAATAAATTGCATTGTTGATTTAAAAAGCAGTTATAACAGATATCATCCCATCCAAAAAAAAAATCCATCCAACTATTAATCGATCCACGAGTTTATGATATCCTCTTTATACAATCTGTAATTTGTGTGTTCTTTCCATCTGTACTCGTCTTATTGCATTTCAATCCAAAATCTGAAGTTATAGGGTTAACTCACCATTTCAATAAAAGAGGAGGTTTTCTAAACTTGCCTGCTGCCCTCACTAATTTCTATTCAAAATTATTTTTTTCCAAAAAAAAAAAAAAACTCCCTTGCCCGGGGCTAGTGAGGGAGGGTTAAAAGTCCGGGATTGGGGGGAGGGAGATTACTTTTTTATTGAATTAACAACTTTAAATCTATACCTAGTTTCTCTTTACAAGTTGTAAAATATCGTTTAAAATGACTTAGTGTAGCTTCTTTTTCAGAATCTTGTACAGCAAAAGAAGTTAATGCAATTAATTCTACATTGGGTTTGTTGCTGAAATAAATCACGGATTTCATGGTCGGTATTTCACGCTCTGAACGCGGTAAATGTCCTGGATAGTCCAGGATGACAGCCATGGTATCTTCAGATATGAATTTTCGAGTTGCTTGTAATACAATGGATAGTTCTGGTAAATTAGTTGCCATGGCAATTGAATAAATTAAGATGCACCCGTTTAAATCAGATTCAGGTGTCTTGATATCTTTTATTGTATGATAGTTTAAGGTCTTTTCTTTCAAGGCGAATAAAACGGGTTGTATTACGGTTTCTAAATAGAGTAAGTTAATGGCAGGGTCACGAAACTCAACAAGTACGCTTGGTTTAAGTCCTATTAATGCAAATCCAAATTCGCCGTAGAGTAGCATATCTTGAGGCTTTAAGTCTCCTTCATATGTTATATGTTTTATTGTGGATTCATCTAGTGCGGACCAGAATTGGTTTTCGAGTAAGTTGAAATATTCAAACGCTTGCTTTACTTCCATATGTCAAAAACTTTAAAGGGAGCGAAGCTCTTTTTGTATGCGTATAGTGTGAACATATCTTTTTTTTTTTTTTTTTATTGTGACTTTATTAAAGTGACCTTTTTTCCTTCCACCTTTTTGAGTTTTTTTTTTCGTTTCTTTTTTTTTCTTTCTTGTTTGAAAAGTATTGCATAAACTAGAATGGGAAAACGACCAACAGGTAAAAAAAAAAACTAACACGAAACGACTTGAAAAAAAAAAGTCACCTAATTCCTCTCGAAATAGAAAAGAAAAGTAATTCAAAGAAAGGTACCAAGGACCCAGGTATCTTCAAAGTCCAGGTACTCAGAAAGGGAAGAAGCGTGAAAGCTGGAGGAGACGAAATTGAGGATATCTTTAGCAATAAAAATACTATGGATTCCTCTGAAATCGATGATATCTTTAACACAAAATCCATTAAAGAAGATGAAAGTACAAAAAAGAAGGAGCCTGTTGTTTCAAAGAGTGCAAAGAGAAAGGCAGCAAAGAAATCTAAACTTGTTGCAGAAGAGAAAGTAGAGGAGGAGGTGGAAGAGGAAGAAGAAGAGGAAGAGGAAATGACTGAGGAACAGGTGAGAAAGGTAGAGGAGGTTGTGTTTGCTGAATTGGCAGCTATCAAAAATACATCGACTCCTCAAAAGCGTGCTGCTCCTCCACCAACTTTTGATGATGATTTTGCTGATTCCAAAGGCATCAAAAAGACAAGTAAGTGAAGAAAGTAATAAGGGGAAGATTATGGAATTTTTTTTGACGTATTTTTTTTTTTTTCCTTTTTACGTAGATCGTACTACAGATGATGGTTATCCTCTTTATGATGTTAAGGATTTAAATATTGGTAATGGTTTAGATACACCCGAGTGTCCTTTCGATTGCAAATGTTGTAAGTACACAATTAAAAAATAGGTTTGGAAAAGATAATTAATAGCTTTTTATTTTAGGTTATTAAAAAATTTAAAACAGTAAGATTTATTTGTACAGAAGTTTCATAAGTTTATTATTTTATGTTGTATTATTTAAAAAGGGAAATAAAGCATGGCTCAGAGAGCATAATATTACATCAGAAGTGGGGGCAACTGGAAAATTCTTGATGCATGGTCAATTTGCATGAATTAAATAAGTGCGGATAGTTTATAGTCTTAATCAATAAAGTAATACATATTAGATCAAAATGTCTTTTTTTATTTATTTTAATAATACATTATACAATTTTTTTAAAAAGATTCCCAAATAGTTCCGCTGTAAGCAGCTTCCATTTTTCTTCTTACAAATGATGGTATAGATTGATTTAACCACATTTGTCTAATTTGTTCATATCGTTTGTTATTAAGGAATTGTGGAGCACCACGTTTAAAGTGAATATCTGCTTCTCCGTGACTATCAAGGTAAGGTGCGCTCATAATGTTTCCACCATTATCGTGTAATAATAATAAGTAACATTCTTTAATCATGATATAGATACCGATTTCACCGCCACAACTAGAAGAAAAATAACGTATTTAGATATTTTTATTTTCTTTATATGCATGTATGTATAACTTACGTCTTCATATGTGTATTACATTCACCTTTACTTCCTTCTGTACAACAGAAGCGATGGGCACAAACAAAGGTACCACAGATCAAACAAATAGCAGAATGTTCCGGTACGGTCTTACATTTACGGCAAGGACGCTTTGAACTTTCATCAATTAACTGATCTAAACGATAAGGTAAAGTTACCATTTTCAATTTAGTTGGTAAAGCAAGTTTGATATTATCTTGTTTGTGATTTAAATAATCTGTACACCATGCAGTTAATAAGTCTTGTTCAAACGAAGCTAATTCAAAAGTGGATTCAAGTGTAGGTAATCGTAAGATATCCAAAAGGTGATCAAATTCACTCTTTTCATCCATCACTTCATCAGTTGGGTTTTGTGGAATAAAACCATGTTGAACGACCATAAGTAAAAGAGATTTACGGAGGAAAGGTAACGCAAATGTACGGACTAATGCAATAAGGGCTCCAGGACTAACTGCCTTGAAGAAATTATTCATGTTTTCTTGAGGTACCTTTAATAATCCACAAACATAGGTTGTAAATTGTTGAATACCTTCTGAGCCAACTGCTTGTTTTTGATCACTGTTAAGAGTATCCAATAGAGTTTTGATTTTGGGGTCCTGTAAGAGTTTATCATTACCGTTGACACTGTTGACAAGCAAAATAATAATCTTTGTTAATTCAGCAAGATAAACCGAACGTAATACGTGGTGAGGTTCGATAGCAGGAGAGTCTTGAGTCACAGAGAAACTTAAACGAACAAAAGCTCTAAAGGGGTCGTCGCATAACATGGGATCTGCACTTGTGTTTTCTAATACAGAAGGTTCTTTCACATTACCAGGAATAAATTGATTTAAGGCCTTGACAGCAAGTTTTTCATTGAGATAACGTTCTTCAGTTTGCCAAGGAGAATTCATTAATTTAGGAATAAGTAAATTAGTCATACCCAAGATTTTGAGAAGTAATTGAGATGTATTTGGAACATCATCAATGAAAGTGCCGGTATGTTCTGCAGTTAAGTCTCTAGCACGTGTACCTTCACTACCTCTTTGAGCAATTTCAAAAGCAGAAATGGTATCTGCATACATGTCTTGTAATTCTTGAATTGAATCATACAAATTTAATGCAGTATCATATGAGGTCTTGCTTCCAAGAGAAGTAGATCGAATAACTTTCATCAACTTGTTATAGATTTGTTTCAGTTTTGTTTGATCACTAATGATTAAATTAGGGTCGTCGTCACAAGAAAATGGTACTTCTTCATCAAATGAACCAGGTACAAGCTTGATTTTGGTCTCTAAATCGGTTAAGGTATCCTTGACTGATTTACCAAAGCTAGTGTAAGGTGAAATAGGGGCCATGACACCAGGATAGGCTTCGGTTTTACCCTTCCAAACGACAGGTACGAGAACGTTACCTAATGCTTTACATAATGGACAAAGGAATCGACTCTTGGGTGCCATGGATAATGGGAAAAGTCTACTGAGTTCGCTCAAGATTTGGTTATCAACAGATTTTTGATATGTATCGAAACACTCGGAATGCATTAAATGACCACATGAGGAGATATCAAGACCTGATCTGTGAGCTTCGGTAGGGAAACCAGTAAATGGAGGGGATGTATCTTCTTTAGGGGCCCAAGGGTTTGCAAGGTTACTTGATTCCAAAATATCGGCCAATACTTCTTTATCATCCATAACAGCATACCTTTGTGTGTTTGAACGTTGAATAAGACCCAATGTACCGTATAATTTAGTTTCATCCAATTCTTCTTGACAGACAATACAAGTATCTGCAGGGAAATGACATTTACGGACAATTTCTAATTCGTCATCCGAAGTGGTATCGTTATTGGCAGTTGAAATTTCTTGGTAAACATCGGCAATATCTTCATCTTCTTCGGTCTTGTAAAGATCAGAATGCTTTTCCATGAATTTAGTTTGAGCGTTTGCAAATTGAGACATGATGGCAGCTTGACGTGCTTTGGCAGCAGCTTTTTTACGTTCGTATTCAGACATACCATCACCACCTGTAACGGAACTGGATTTGGTTTCCAATGCCTTTATTTCTTTCCATTCGGTGATAATGTTCTTTGCTTTATCAGAACCGTTTAGTTCGATTTTATCAACAATGAATGAGATACGTTTATGAGCTTGTTCTAATTCGGTATCGTTCATACAGCGTAAAAGAACTACCAACAACGAAGAACGGACCATTTCAATCTCGTTGATTTGAATAGCGTATTCGTCAGTAACAGCATAATCGATAAAGTTTTTGGTATCGGATTCGTCGACAAGGATATCAGCTCTGTATTTACCCTTGATGTTCATAGCAGCTAATTCACTGGCAGCACTGTTTTGGTCGGTGACGGCAAGCATACCTAAATAAAGTGCTTCGTCCAAGATAGTATCACTCTTGGATTCCTTGTGGAATTTAGCGTCACATAAAGAATAAACAATAATTTGGCAAAGTGTGTGTGAGTGTAAGAATTTACCCAAGTGTCTAAATGGACCAGATTCGATACGGCTTGATTTAGGTACAAGTAAGAATTCATCTTTATCGGCTAACTTTTCATCGGGGTGAAGTTGGTTCCAACGTTTCTTTAATACATTATGAGCTTCTTCACGTTGGTTACGAGTATAGTGCCAGAAATAAGGGTTGATTTCGTCAAGGTATTCAGGTTTAATCTCGTAAAGTCCCTTATCACTAAATCCGTCAGGTGCTTTAAAGTTGGCAAGTAAGTTTAATTCAGATTCAAATGATTCATGTTCGTTTAAACTTTCGGGAATCAGTTTTAAAAGTTCTGAGTAGGCCATGCTTTTAATACCGAGGAATTGAATAATGGATTGACGAATACGTTGTTCGACAGTGGCACCAGATGCGTAAGCGTGCTCAGTAGCAATAATAATAAGTAAGTTGAGGAGTTCCTCGACCATGTATGTCTTTTGACTGGCTTCGTAGACAGATTTCTTTCCGGGTTTTCCACGGAACCAATCGGTAAGTTGGGAACGGTCAATTAAGGTCATCAGGATTTGGTCGCTGTTGCAGACGGCGAAACCAACTTGCATAAGGTAAATATCACAATCTAATGTATTTTCTCTTACGTTGGTATCTCTATAAGAAATAGACTAGAGTAAAAAAAAAAGTTTGCTTTAGTATCATTATTTTTTTTAAAAAAAAAAGAAGGTGTCAAATAACTTACCATGTTACGAATAGCAAAACCATTTCTAACCCAAACACCGCAATTGATTTGAGAGAGTACGACAAAGGTACGAATAGGATAATCCAATACAGTTAAAAACATGTCATGATCTTTACTAGAAAGTGCATCATTCACCATCTGTTTGAAACCACCTAACCAACCAAGTTCGTTCAAGACACCTTGATGTAACAGAGAAACGTATTTGAAGAGTTCAGATAATAACCAATGGAAAGGGTGATGAATTGAAACGGGTTCATTTGTGACATCGTATTCAACAACACTAAATGAACCTGCATTAGGCGTATTTACTTGATGGTACCTTTGATGGGCTAAACCCTTGATAATGACTCTGTTATCAGGAGTATCGGCAGCAGCGTCCTTGAGAGGAGCTGGATGAGGGTCCCAATCCGAGAT
The DNA here is from genome assembly GCA_025677825.1 of Helicostylum pulchrum. Taxonomy (NCBI): domain Eukaryota; kingdom Fungi; phylum Mucoromycota; class Mucoromycetes; order Mucorales; family Mucoraceae; genus Helicostylum; species Helicostylum pulchrum. The sequence goes on from JAIXMO010000045.1 coordinate 106,493, forward strand.
AGCTTTCAAGACACGGTAAATAGCGCGACACAAGTTACGAGAAGATTCAGTGATGGTGGTCTCAGAATTTTGAATAGGATCAAAGCAACCAGCAAATAAACGATACAGTTTAGATGTTTGAAGGGTCATGTTAAAGGCAACAATCCAAGATTGAGATTCGTATTCTACATGGGTATCTGTTTTACGTTGATGAGGATCCATGGCTTGGAATTGATACAACATATCAATAAATTGACGAAGGTAGATAGGGTTCTTTGAGATTTCTAATCTTACAGGTTCGGCATTCATCACATATCTTAGGTCAAAGATAGTATAAGCATAACGATGACGACCAATGGCTCTGGTAGTACAGTCTACTTGAGATCCAGCGTATGCTTTATCTTCAGGCGTAAGCATATGAATTTCATCGGTTAAAAAGAAATTTTGCAAAATGGAACAAACGATACCAAAGAACTTGTAGTCTTTGACAAGTAATAATGCAACGGTAGGTACGGTTAATAACTGGACAGACAACGTGCTTACGGAATTTTCAGGCTCTCTATCCTTAAAGAAGAAGGCGTCTAAAAGTTCGGGATAGTTACGAGCAAAACGAATACCGAGAACAGGACGGTAATCAAAATTCGAAATAAAAGTTCCAATCAGTAAATCCTTGATACTTATACGGGCTGTCTTCCAAAGACGTAAATCAAATTGTAACAAGTAATCTAAACGAAGCTTTCGTTTAAATTCCTTTTTCAAATTGCCGTTGATACGACGGGTAACAGAGATGTCATTATTGGCAGCAGCGTAAGGGATACCAAGTTGTTGGGCAATCTTTCTTTCATCGGATTCTAACTTTTCGGTACGTTCAAGCCAATGATCCAAACTCCAATCTATGTCTAAAATATCTCGTGTTTTATGAGTAGTGGACTTGTTGTGTTTGGGTTGAGATGAGTTTGAGAGTCTTCTTCTCTTGAGCAACTCTGCGTACTGAGTAGAAACAGGTGTAACAGAGTTGGCACGACTATCTCTTCTACGTGTAGCTTGATAGTTACTTGGAACCTCTTGAGAAGAAGAAGGTTCGTCATGATCTGTTTCCATTGCTGTATCCTCTTCAATTTCAGATACGGGGTGGTCTCCGTCGGGTACGGCTATACCAGAAGACATTTCACTGGCATCCTCATACTCATCAGAAGAATTACCTTCGTCTGTACCAGAACCAGCTCCTCTTGAAATAACGTTAAGGAATTCATCCAGACCATCTTCATCCATAAGCATATTCTCATCGATATCTTCCAAACGAATCATATTATCGTCATCCTCGTCATCTTCTTCCATTTCATTACCACCATCGCCTTCTAATTCAAATTCATCACTTTCGTTATCTGGCATTCTGGTTCTTCTAGCACGGGTAGTTAATACAGCAAGATCGGGAGTTAAATGCCAATCTTCAGACAAGACTTTACAGATCATATCACGCATAACATTGTTTCCTCCTTCTACTTGGTTAAAGAACTTATAACGGCTACCGATTAATTCTTTAAGCCAATCCAATAATAAACCAGCAATTTCTTCACGTACAGTCTTGTGAGAAGAGCAAATAGTGACAGCTAATTGAATGGAACTAACGATTTTAGCGATTTCGATTAATTCGTTGATATTGGTTGATTCCTTGATGATATGACGGCCATAGAGATCCACACATTCAGCAACATGACTGGCTTCTTCTCTTGTACAATCAATAGCATGTTTTACAGTACGAATTACGTCAATAAATGAATGTTTTTCATCGTTCCATAATATACAAGAATAAGTTTGGGTTTCCAAATCGACGGGTAAGCCAAGAGCTTCGTGTGAATCAACGCAGTCTCTTTGAATGTCTTCTACACTACTTACTTCTTCTGGAGAAGAAACAACGTCTTCAGGAGAGGTAGCGAATGTTTCTAAAATGTAGTTAATGATGACAACCATAGTTTCTCTGACGGAGCTCATTAGACTATCGGGGATAGATGAAAGTGGGTCCAACGAAGTTTCGGTTGATAAAGTAGACGAATTGGGTATATCAGAACTACTAGCGGCGGAATGAATCTTACATCCAAGCGGTATCTTCCATGCTTCTGGATCACCACAATCACAACATCCACCTGCTCCTTTACTAATCCAGATCTTAATATCATGACCATCATGATTTGTTGCATGAAAACACTTGGAACACATTACACAGGTATCATCCAAACCACAGTTTCTGCAATACATCACTTTTTTTTAAGAACAAAAAACTTTTTTTTATATATATAAATGTATATGACAACTTTACCTGCAACGATAAACACTTTCACCTTTTTTAAACAAGTGACCACACTGCTTTCCTCTTTGACTTTCCAAGTACTCGGGTTCGTTCTCGTCTGGTTGGTGGTCTTGTTTGGAACCAAACAAGTTGTATTTTTCAAGAAGCTGAGAGAGATTGTCAGAGACTTCAAGTCCTTCTTTAAAGAAATATTTTTGCATCATGTCGAGATCATTGCTCCATAAAGCACGGTAACAGTGAGTCAAGATATGCTTTTGAGCACCTTTACTAAGTCTACTTTTATACATTAACGGTGCTTCTGTTAAAAACTTCTTGAGTTGCGCAGGTGTAACGCGCGCACTCTCCGCACTGTCTTCTGCTTGTGACATTTTTTTTTTAAAATATGATAAACAGCGAGGAAAAAAAAGATATGAAAAAGAGAAGGCTTTTTTTTAAAAAAGCTAAAGCAGTTTTTTAACGATTTTTCGCTCTCAGCGAAGAAACCAGAAAACACGTCGTATCTTGTCGTGACGTCATTTGGAGAGGTTTATATGTTTTGTAATAAAAAAGAACAGGTTTATTTATTATATTTTTAGGTATCAATGAAAACCAGCAGCTTTAAAGCTTGGAGTATTTAGCAGGCTTCTTTGTAACAAAAGCCTCAATGGAAAGAGGAATATCCTAAGTACAAAAATATGTGTCAGCTAAATTAAAATTTTCTCACGACATGAAACTAACCTCAGTGTTCAACATGCCAGCGTTCCAAGTAACGGTATAAGCTAAACCTTCAGCAACAGAATGATCACGTGAATAGTTCAACAAGTGCCTACGAAAAAGTGATGTGTATGTGTAAGGACTTTTGTCATACAAGAAAAAAAAAGTTAAAAAGTTTACTTTGTGCCTAAAACGGCAATAGGTGACTTGGAAGCAATCAAATGAGCGGTCTTGAAAGCCTCGGCTAATTTAAATCAGAATAAGAACATTAGCGATTATTTCTAAATGTAAACAGTTTATTGTGTTACCTAAAACTTCTTCCTTGTTTTCAGTTACTTTATTGACGAAACCACAATCCAAGGCTTCCTTTGCATACATGCTATTAGGGTAATTGTGATTAGTAAGAGAGGGAATAACGATTTATCATATGTATAAAACTTACTTGCGACCGGTAAGACAGAGTTCACGAACTAAACTGTGGTTACCGATAACTTTAGGAAGACGTTGCAAGGAACCGACATCGGCAGCAAGACCGACATCAACCTCCTTGACACAGAAATAAGCATCTTTTACACAGTAACGAATATCACAGGCTGTAATCAAATCGACACCAGCACCGAAACAACCATTGTGAACTGCAGCAATAACAGGCTTAGAACAAAGTTCAATAGCTGTGAATGCATCTTGGAATTGTTGAATGTGGGCACGAAGTCTATATGTGTCTCTTGCAGGATCACCACCTGAGTGGCCACCGAGAGAAGTTTCTGATACTAGAGAAATATATATCTTAGTATTTTATATAATAAACTCTTTTTTTGTGAGGTAATTACAGTCTAATCCAGCGGTAAACATACGACCGCTACCAGAAACAACTACGGCGAGAATGTCATAATCTGTGTCAATTTCACGGAAAGCGGCTCTAACATCAGAAACAAGTCTATTTTTTTTTATAAGTACATACAGGCATATAGAACCCATGATTTTTTTTAAATGTGTATTTACTGGTCATTGAATGCATTTAATCTATCAGGTCTGTTAAGAAGGACGTGAGCAACACCAGCTTCATTAACTTCAACCTTTACTGTTTCGTATTGATACTTGGACATCTTTTTTTTTTGTTTAAACAAGGAAGAAAAAGAAGATGAAAAAAGGGCGGAAGCCCCCTTTTAAATATTTGTAATAAAGAAGACGTTTGAATAACCGCTGGAGTTTTTTTTTTATGGTTTTTCACATGAAAAAAAAAGTGACTAAAAAATATATAAAAACGTATTTATTTATTAACAATTGCTGAACCGGATTTTGTAAACAGCATATCTAAGGTAGCCATTGTTTCAATAAGGTCCTTTTGAAGTTTAATTTCTTGCTTGACTTTAGTAGTTAAACGGGATAAAAGATCATCAATGAGAGGAGATTGACCAAATACACGCGTATAACAGTCTGTATTAAAGTTAGTATTCGATTCTTATATATGAATATATACGTATAAGCAACTTACCAATAACAGCTTCAGATACATCTACCAATAAGTTTGTGAATCTAGGGTGATGGATATTTCTAATCAAGAAACGCATAAGAGGTTCCAGTGATACATCATCACGACCGGTAATAGCTTGTTTAAGACCATCACGATGAATTAACTCTTGAAGTACGGCAGCGACAATAACAGGAGTTTGAATACTTAACTTTAATACTTCATCTAAAGCATTAGCATATTGGAAAACCTTCATAAATTGATCGTATTTCTTCAATCTTTGTCTCTTTGTATGTTCTACAACAAAATCGTCCTTTGCAGCAGTATTTGATTGACCACGCATAAAGTACTTGTAAGTACCACCACGAATATATTCTTGCTTTTGTTTTTTAATTGCTTTTTCAGACGATTTGATTTGACGTTGACGAATAGATAATAAACCATTAGCCATACCAGCAGCAAGATGTGTATCGTCAGGACTAAGTCCAACACTTAAAATAGGTGCAGGGTATTTGACACTGTGTACTACCTTGTAATCTTGAACATCGTAAATCTTTACATGTTGATCTAATGAACCAGTCACCAATCGTGATGCGGATCCATCAAAGCACATACTGGTTACTGTCTTTTGATGATTACCTAATGTATGCATACATCTTCCACCACTTAATAAATCCCATACTTTAATAATTGGTCCACCTGAAGAAATAATAGCACCACCGTTAGGATAAATTAAAAGTGATTCGACAGGTGCACCATGATTCATGGTCATTACACTTGTGCTTTGTCTCATATCCCATAATTTAACTGTTTGATCGTACGATCCACTAACAAATAAGTTGGGGTTATCTAAACTAACAACACCGGCTCTAACATAATCCTCATGCTCTTCAAATACATTTACACTATCGCCAGATGGAATATCCCAAATACGTACAGTCTTATCGTCTGATCCAGATAAAATATTCGATTTGTTGGTGGAGAATTGTGTAACTTGTGTAGGTCTATTCTTTCGATTATTAGTATATATCTATTTAAATTACTTGCTCCTGTATACACTTACAAGGCATGTCCTCGGAAAGATCTTAAAATGGCACGAGAACCACCGTCAAACATTTGAACAAGACCAGTAGCGTCACCGGCAACAATAAGTTTACCATCTTGACGAAAGCTACCTGAATAAGCAATATCTTTGAATCGAGAAATAGTCTTTTTAGGTTGATGTGTTTTAGAAGAGTAAATTTGTACACGTGTTGATGAAGTAACTGCAAAATCGTATGGTGCAACAGGTGAAAAGAAAATAGAAGAAACACTTCCAAACTCTTTAATGACAATGGGTGACTTTTTTATCGAAAAAAAAAGTTTTTTTTTATTTTAGTAACAAGGATCGATCTCTTTTTTCCAAATAATTAAATTACCTTGAATCGCTTCCAGTATTTTGTTTCCGAGGTCTTTTTTGAAGTAGCTACTTTGGCATATTTCTTAATAACTGTCTTTTGATAATCCATTTTGTCTAAATCGGTTTGTTAATGTCAAACGTATTTTTTTTTGCTTTAGCTTTTTTTTTTCTCCCAAATTTTCTGTCGGTTGTATAAATTAGGGCTTTAAAATGATTACCAGTCACGTTTGCGCCACTCTTTGATCATGGAACTTGTCTGTTCGAACGGGAAACTACAATAGTAAATAGGTCTCTTATTTGTTTGTCAAACTGACGTAAGTTTATGTGTAGTATTCAATTGATAGAAAACGTATAGATATAGCATGTACTTTATTGGGACTTTTAATGTTATCTGACCCGATAATAAAGTCATATTATGTCTAATTCATGCAACTTTTTTAAATTAAGAGAAATCCCTCCTTTTTTTTTTACCGGCTTGAGTAAATAAACAAGTCTCGTTATACATCAAAACACTAAAACATCAATAGCACTGATATAGAAAACGACGCGTATTCCCTTTTACAATTATTCTTTACGCTTTAAATATTATTGTCTATTTAATGATTTGTTCTGGAAGTAACAATTTATGGTGCGTTAAAATAAGTTGTTTGTAGACGTGTACCCACTTGTAGAATCTATATTTTTGTTTTGTAAGCAGCCTGAGTATCAAAAATATACGTGCTTACATAGAAATTTTGATCTATGACCGCATCAGCCCATTGTTTGAATTTTTGGCGGCACGTACAGCTGTTTTATAGTCGTTTTCAGCTTGGTTTTTATTTTCATATGAGTAATCGCCTTCTAAAAAAAAGCCAGGAAGACCATTGTTTACAGTATAATGGGTTTCTAGTCAAGTATGCGCATCCCTAGTATGTTGTTGATACTTTTTTAAGTATAAAAAAGATTTTATGCGAAAGCAATCTTATAGATGAGATCACCTATTTTACTCGTACTTACCACAATATAGTATAGTGTTTGACGACATAATTTAAATTTAATTATACAAAAAATGTACGTTATAAAGCCGAGTAAATAGTCAAGTGAAAAAAAAACCCCCCAAGTAAAAAGATAAGTAAAAAGAGTGAAGTGGAAGAAATACAGTAAAAAGCAAGGATTTAAGTTGTAAAGTAAAAAAAAAAACAGGTAAAAATTAAAAATATTCTTTAACCCCTTATTTTTTTTTTCCCAAAAAAATTGTTTGGATTACTAATCCAAGCGAAAAAACTTAATTTATTCACTGATTAAAAGCGATAAGCTTGTTATAAAGCCATATAATAAACAAAAATCTAGTTATCTACAAGTCTACTATAGAAATTTTTAAATTTTTACTAATAAAAGAAAGACATAAAACGATAAAACTAGCTATTTTGAACACTAAATCGATCAACGTTTTGACTGACTTTAAAACATCACTTTTTCGATTTGAGACGAGATAAAAAACGCTACAACAGTGGATGTATCCTTTTTTTTTCTTCTTTATTCTTTCTTCTTAAAACCATGGACACTCAAAAAAAGATAATGTTTGCATGCATTCATAATGCTGGTAGATCTCAAATGGCTACTGCTTTTTTTAACAAGCATAAGACTTCGGATAAGGTGCTTGGGATCTCGGCCGGTTCCGTACCTGCAGACAAGGTTCATCCCAATGTCGTTGAAGTTATGGCAGCTGTAGGCATTGATCTTACCAACGTAAAGCCTCAAAAGTTAACTAAGGAATTGGCTGAAACTGTATCTATTATTGTTACTATGGGTTGTAATGAAGCTTGCCCTTATGTACCTGGTGTACAAGTTATCGATTGGCTTATTCCTGATCCTAAAGGTAGTGATGCTAATTCTACCTTGACTATTCGTGATGATATCGAGGAACGTATCAAGCAGTTTATTAAAGAACAAGGCTTTTAAACGGAGGGGAAGAAGAGCTTTAGTGTACAACACGTGCTGAGCTTAATTGACTTATCACATAAAACAATATAAAAGAATAAAATATTTTTTCTTCTTCTTCATCTTTCTTTTCTTCCGCTTTTTTTTTTTAAAAAAAAATAAAAAAATCAAATGAATCTTTGGAAAGCATTTAGATTACCTGTATCAAGTTTAAAAGAATGTTGGGTAAACAAACTTGATTTACCAAAGTTCCAACCTGAAGAACCTATCAAGATCTTGGTGCTCTACGGGTCGCTTCGACAAAGATCATTTTCTCGGTTACTCGCTTATGAATTTGCTCGGTTATTAGAAAAGATGGGTGCAGATGTAAGAGTATATGATCCTACTGGTTTGCCTATGAAAGACGATGTCAATGATAAACATGAGAAGGTGGTCGAGTTACGTCAGTTGAGTGAATGGTCCGAAGGTCAAGTATGGTGCAGTCCTGAACAGCACGGTCAAATTACCGGTGTCTTTAAAACTCAAATTGACTGGATTCCTTTATCTATTGGCAGTGTAAGACCTACGCAAGGTCGTACGTTAGCAGTCGCTCAGGTCAATGGTGGGTCGCAGAGTTTTAACGCGGTCAATACACTTCGTGTGTTGGGTAGATGGATGCGTATGTTTACGATTCCTAACCAGTCGTCTATTCCAAAGGCATGGACTGAGTTCGATGAAAATGATCGGTTAAAGATGTCCGGGTATCGTGATCGTGTTATTGATGTAGCAGAGGAGTTGGCAAAGATTACGGTTATTATGAGACCTCATACAGAGCATCTGGTTGATAGGTACAGTGAGCGTAAGGAAAAAGCTGTAAATGATGGTAAATTGCTGTCACAAGCAGAAAAAGAAGAAGTGACAAAGAAAGACTAGACGTCAAAATAAAATTAGAATAATCATGCGTACAAAGAGAAATAAAAGGCTTAAAATAGTGTTCCTTTCTATGGGGTTTTACTTTTTTTAAAAAAAGCTTCTTTGAGAACTTTATCCCTTTTCAGTTACTTTTTTACTTTTTTGGAGGGGGAGGTGTTGTTTATTTTAAAGCGGAGGCACTGGAACAAAAAAAACATAAAAGACAAGTACCCCGTGTGAGAAACGCGTCTTTTTCTTTTACTTTATAACATACATATAAAAAAACAATGGCTACTGTTAGATCTCTTTCAAGTCGACTTTCTCGTTTCGCACTCTTTGAATGTACAGCCGATTTATCTCACTTGAGTACTCATGAACACGTTGCTTTAAAGAAATTGGTCAAGGCAGGAAAGTATTTAGACCAACTTTACATGAGACAAGCGTGGTCTGGTAATGAGGCACTTCGTAAAAAGTTGCATGCTGAAGGAAATAAAGAGTTGTGTACTTTATTTGAAATGTATAAAGGACCTTGGGTAAAAGTATACTTATTAAAAACAGAGAATAAGTTGTATTGATTTTTTTTTTTTTTTTTGATATATAAAGGCTTGTGAAGATGATAACGTTCCTTTTGTTGACGGTGTACCTAAACGCCCTGAAGGTGGTAACTTTTATCCTGAAGGAATGAAAAAAGACGAATTTGAAGCGTGGGTATCTACTTTATCCAAGGAAGACGCAGAAGCAGCCAAGAGTTATTATACCGTGATTGAAAAGAACGAGCAAGGAGATTTCCAATCTGCTCCTTACTCTCAAATTTATGCAGATTTATTAAAGCCAGCTGCTGAATATATTCGTGAAGCAGCCCAAGAGTTGAAGAAGGTGGAGATGAGCGGTGAAGGTGTTCGTATTGATGAGTTTTTATCTTCTCGTGCAGATTCTTTCGAGTCCAATGAGTACTTGAATTCGGAATTAAATTGGCTTAGACTTGGAAAGTTTAACAAGTTGGAAGTTACGGTGGGTCCTTATGAACAGTATACAGATGCCATGTTCTCTCTCAAGAGTGCGTTTGAGTTCTATATTCATGTGCGTGATGATGATTCTTCAAAGTTGTTGGAAAAGTTCTCTGATCTTCAGTTTGTTGAAGATCATTTGCCTATTCCTGAAAAGTATCGTAATAGCGAGTTGGTAGCTGCTCCTATTGTTGTTGTGAACCAATTGTATGCATCTGGTGATGTCGCCGTAAGTTTATTTACTAGAGCATGTGTATATATACAGTTTATACTAATGGTTTTGGGGTTTTGTTAGGTTCCTATGACTGCAGCTTATAATCTTCCCAATGATGAGGTAGCTATTAAAAAGGGAGGATCTAAACTTGTTTTGATCAAGAACGTCCAAGAAGGTAAATTTGACAAGGTCTTGAAGCCTATTGCGTCTCAAGTATTGGCTCACGATCAATTACAACACTTGACAAAGGATGCTTTTACAACCCACGTTTTACTTCATGAGGTATGTCACAGTAACGGTCCTCATCATACGTTGGATGGCCACACTGTTCGATCCAAGCTTCAAGAATATCATTCAGCACTTGAAGAAGCTAAAGCAGATATTGCCGCTTTATTCGCTGCTGATTTGATGGTAGATCGCGGTACCATTGATAATGTAACACAAAAGGAGTTCTGGGTTACTTTCTTGGCCTCTGCTTTTAGATCGATTCGATTTGGTATTCAAGAAGCTCATGGGTTAGGTCAAGCAATTCAATTGAACTATTTGGTCGAAAAGGGTGGATTCCAGTGCGATGAAAAGACGAGATTGTTTAGTGTTGATTTCGAAAAGATTCAAGCGGCTGTATCTGATTTAACAAGAGATATTTTGATCCTTCAAGGTGATGGAGATAAAAAGGCTGTAGATGATTTCGTTAAAAAGTACGGTGTGCTTGATCAAGATACTAAAGATGCTTTGGATCGTATTGATCATGCTGGTATTCCTGTTGATATTCGTCCCATTTACCCTCTTGACAATTAAAAATAAAATAAAAAATGTCATTTTTACAAGTAAAAATTTATTTTGTTTATAATTTATGAATTAAATTGAGTTGCCAAACTCTTGTAACATTAAGTTTAATGCAATTCTGGCTCGTTCTTCATCCTCTTCTTCCTCTTCCTCTTCGTCTTCGTCTTCGTTGTCATCCTCGTCGTCGTCAGAGAATAACCCCTCTAATTCTTCAAAGGCGTTTAGTATGTCTGGTTCATTCATGGTGAAATTATCGTTGTCGAGGTCAAAATCGTCGAGTGTATGTAATTGGTTTGGTGATGGTTGTGGTATATTGTGACGTGATGCAGGTGATGATGGTTGAGATACAATAGGATTTGATGATATAGTAGGGTATTGAAGTGGCGGTAAACAGGGAGCAGGAATAACAGGAGGCGGAGGAGGAGTTGATTCTTTTTCTTCTCTTGCAAATAAAAGTTCTGTTCCTAAAGCTTCGTTCTTTTTTACAGACTTCATTTTACTTAAAAACTTATGGTCTTCCTACAAAAAAAAATTTTTTAGTTGTCGAGTAAAATAAATATACTGAGGATCTTACTTCAAGGTCTTGTAACTTTTGTACCCATCGTTCTCGTAATTCTAATAAAAAAGTTCTTTCGTCAAGTAGATCAGAATAGACTTTCTTCGATCGTACACTAAGAATATATTTAGTTGACGGGGGGTTTAGGTGGAATGGGGAGAGGAGGGTTACTTACGAAGTTTCGGGAGTTCCTGATGGAAACTGAGTAGGTTGTAAAGGAAAGTAACTTTGGTCGTAACTAGTTGTAGTAGGTTTATTATACGAGTTAATACTCTTTTGTCTTAAGCCGTAAGAACTGGTTGATATATGTGGTTTAATATTTGGCATAGTGTGTATTCATATAAAAAAAAGAGAAAAAAAAAACAAATCCGGTACATAAAAATTAGCCCAACTGGGTTATAATAACCAATGTTTTATGTTATTACAAGAATGCAATAAAATATTCGTATACTTCATGCTGTAGTAAAATTTTAGTTTAAGTCAACTTCATTCCACATTTGTTACTACCATGCTAGGTCTAATTCCTGATTTATAATTTTATTTGATAATAGTAATTCGATAAGTAGATTACATTGTATCTAAAGCGTACCATTAAACCACATCATTATGCTCCTTGCCATCACAGAATTATATTTCTGAAAACATATAAACGTCCAAACTCAATTTAAGCAATAAAGTAATAATTTACATGTCGTATGTACATATATATTCTCATATTAGTCCTAATTACAGGCTAGGCAAAATTCTTATTCAAAACAAGTACAAATACCCGCCAATTTCCCGACCTTTGTTCTTAAAGTACTCTAACTCCTTTTTGTGTTATTACTTTTGCAACTGGTAAGGTACCTTTTTTAGAATAACCGCGAGTTTTCACCATTTGCTGATGGAAACCAGCCTCGTCAATAAATACATAATTTTTCCAAAATCGATACAATTTGGCAGCGCAAATGAAGTGTTTATGGGTGGTCTCGAGCAGTTGTATATTTTTGATTTCGTTTTTTTTTTGTCATCACTATCATCATCATCCATGTATTTTACAGGCTCCGAAGTGAATGTATCCACGTTAATACAACTTAAAGTAAAAAGTGTAAAACAACAGATAATAAAATAGTAGTAAGAGTAGTGAGTACCAGACTGTTTAGTAGTCAACTGAAATAGAACTTATTTATTTAGATTACGCGAAGTGGTATTAAGGCGTCTAGTCTTCACGAAGGAGTTATCAAACAATGTTATTAAAACAAGGGGATACTTAAGAAAGTGATAGAGAGAGGGAAATACAGTAAATCGTATAAAGTAAAAGCTTAGATAAAATAATTGTTTTGGTCCTCTTGGAGTGTATATCTGCAGTGAATCTTTAGAGAGATGACTAGAAAATGTAATTTAATACAGATGGTAGTAGCCAGACAATGAAAGATAAAATAAAGAGATGTAGATAAAACCAAATAAGTGAACACTAAGATATTTTAGATCTAGGTAAGTTAAGTTTTATTAAAAAGAAAAGAAACAAAGAGGTATTTATACTTAACTATGACTCGAGTTTGTGTGACAAGAGTCAAGGAAGTTAATTGTGGTGTAACAATGTCAACAAGTACCTACTATATATCTCTTTACAAATGAGCAATTTCTAAATTCATATCTTCGATGCTTGTTTGTTCATTTTCGGATGAATAAGACATTTCATCGGTGTCGTAAAGAGTTGAATCCACAGTGAATATATATTATTACGTATTATGCTAGTTTAAGGTTGTTCGTATTTATAGGCCTCTTAAAAAAAGCCAACTTATTGTCTGAATATCATATCTAAAACCAATGCCAAGTTTGTCTAAAAAAAAAACATTTTGTCAAGTTAAAAAACTGTATTCTGAAGGAAAACCAGTTATGGAATTTAGACATATTTTATCGAGCTACATTTTAAAGTCTCACAAATTGAATACTTATGATCTGCAACATAAGACAATACATATTATTACTTTATATGCATACAATGTGTCAAAGTAGTTGAACTAGGGAACTCGGTTGATAAATTGAAGTATTCGAAACATTTGAAAAGTATTATTTTGGGGAGAACCCGTCAGCACTGTAAAACAAATTATGACAAAAAGGTTAATTATGACTGTTTAATGTATCGGGATCTAGATAAATTACATCTATAATTTTAATGGAAAATCCATTTCATCTTTTTTTATACTTTTTTTAAAAAATAAACAATGTCTGAACCCGTTCAAAAGCGTAAAGTACCAGCAAAACAAAAACCTGTTTGAAAAAAAAAATTTATGTACTAAATTTTCTCTTAATTTTCTTTAGCTCTTCCTTTCGGTTTCCAGTTCTTAGCTGGTGCCATCGCCGGTGTATCCGAAATTTTGGTTATGTACCCTTTGGATGGTAAGTTATCTTTTTTCCCCTTTTTTTTCACCCAAAAAAAAAAAACTTTTTTTATTAAAAAAAAAAATCTGGTGTTTAGTTGTCAAGACCAGAGCTCAGTTAAGTACTGGTGTTAGTACCGGTATTGTTGAAACTCTCAAGAACATGGTTAAGCACGAAGGGTAAGTTTTTTTTTTTTTTTTGGGAAAAAACTCAGAGGTTTTTTCCCCACCTTTTTTTTTATCAACGCAGCCAACTTATATATTTGTGTGACTCATAGTACCGCTTCTCTTTACCGTGGTATTGCCGCTCCTATTATGGTCGAAGCACCTAAACGTGCCACCAAATTTGCTGCTAACGAACAATACACTACACTTTACAAGAAATTATTCGGTTTCGAAAAGGTAACTCAATCTTTATCTGTCATGACTGGTGTCAGTGCTGGTATCACTGAAGCTTTCTTGATCGTTCCTTTTGAGTTGGTTAAGGTTAGAATGCAAGATAAGGCCAATGTAAGTTGAAATAATGCGAGGTTTATGTAATGAAAAAAAAAAAACGTGTTTTATTTACTTTGTTGTGTACACAATAGCTTGGTAAGTACACTGGTACTGCTGATGCTTTCAAGAAGATTATTGCTGCTGAAGGTTCAATGGCTTTATTCAACGGTTTGGAAGCTACCATGTGGCGTCATGGTGTTTGGAACGGTGCTTACTTTGGTTTGATTTACAAGGTTAAGGATATGTTGCCCAAGTCCAAGGTAAAACAAAAAAAAAAGTTACAGTATAAATTTTTGGGGCAGCACTAAATATGTATATATTTGGTTAGGACGCTGGTGAGCAACGTATGATTAACTTCGCTGCTGGTACCGCTGGTGGTATTGTCGCTACTGCTTGTAACACTCCTTTCGATGTCGTCAAGACTCGTATTCAAAGTTATAACGGTGTTGGTATCAAAAAGTATAACTGGACTCTTCCTTCTTTAGCTACTGTTGCCAAGGAAGAAGGTTTCGCTTCATTATACAGAGGTTTCACTCCCAAGGTTTTGAGATTGGGTCCTGGGTAAGAACTTTTATTTTTATTTTTTAGCAGTATGCAGAAAACTAATTTTATTATCCAATATAGTGGTGGTATTCTTTTAGTTGTCTTTGAGACTGTTTCCAGTTTCATTAGAAAGAACATCTTAAAGGAAGAGTAAAAAACGAAAAAAAAAAGAGTTTATTATAAGGAAAGAGGGGGAATATAATAGATGACAAAATGTATACAATTTTTTTTAGAATAAAAAAAAAGTACTTATTTTTATGTAATACGCTTTTGAAACGAAGTTCTAAAAAACCCTTTAAATCTACCCATAAACCTCGATCTGATAATTCGTTTTTCGTCATGATGTGTACCATCCATAGGAGTCACTTGTGATTTCTTTTTAAATATTCGCATAAAGAATCGAGAACTTGGTAGCATGGATTTCTTTTCCACTGAAGCGGCGCTAGACGTCACCACCATATTGGGTTTTAACGGCCCTTTATTTGTTTCCGATAAAGTAGACGTCGACAAACAAGACCCTTCAGAGAACACACCTACTTTCTTTCTCGTAGAGAAATTAGTCAATCGACTACTTAATGTTAATTGAGATGAAGTCAGGAACGAACAACGTAAGTTGGAAGGCGGCATAAGCCATGGATGCAATAAACAATCTTTAGCTGTAATACGTTCACTAGCATCTCTACATAATAACCGTTGTATTAAGTCAGATGCATCTGGTGTAACATACGACGGAATTGTATACTGTCCGCGACTAATCTTCTGGAACAATTGAGGCATTTCATCTCCTTGAAATGGTAAAGATCCTGTCAACATGGCATACAGAATAACACCACAGCTCCATAAATCAACAGGTGGGCCTCGATAAGGTGTGGCGGTCACCATCTCCGGTGCTGCATAAAATGGACTACCGCAATATGTACTTAGAACTTCATGTTGCTCTCTTACTACGTTACCAAATCCGAAATCACAAATTTTAATACTTTGTGTCTTGTCAATTAATACTAGAATATACGAGTGTTATTTTTTTTTTTTTTTTTTTTTTTTTTTTTTGCGTATGCATCCCTCTTCTTTAGTACCATTTTCCGGTTTTAAATCTCTATGAACGATATTATTCTACAATTAAAAAAATAAAAAATTAGCACATAAATTATTTTTTTTCCATTAGTCAAAAAGGTTTTAACTGTACGTCATGAATATATTCTACAGCTTCTATTAACTCTCGGAACCATCTACGAGCAATTGGCTCGGCTAAACCTCTTGACTTTTTAATTTTATCAAATAATTCACCTCCATCAGCATATTCCATTACAACATAAATGTATTCATTTTCTGTTAATACGTCGTGTACTTGTACAATATTCTTGTGTCTTAATCCATTAGCAAATGCTTCGCAGATAATTTGTTCTCTTTGAGCATGTTGTTTCTGATCACCGGATTTAAACATCTTTTTATCAACTACTTTAACAGCGTACTAGTACAGTTATATATCAGTACACACAATACAATACAGAAAAAAAAAAAAAAAAAAGGTACCTGTTCCCCTGATTTTCTATCTTCGGCTAAATATACTTTACCAAAATTACCTTTACCCAATGTATAAAGTTTCTCATAACGAGATTCAAATACACTAGTATACCTTGGCTTAACCTTTTTGCTTTGTTAATACCAAATAGAAGCTTCTCAAACAAAATAACTTACCTCGTTTAATCTGCTCATATTATAACGACAAAAAAAAGAAAAAAAAGAAAAACAATAATAATAAAACCAAACTATTACAACAATTAAAAATAATTCGGAAAATATATAATTGTTATTTGGACTTCATCAAAATTTTGTTAAAGAATTTGTTATATTTATATGAGCATTTACGAGTATGTTACTTCAACAACTTGTTTGTTAGTTCCGTAGAAATTCGACAGTAATTGGCTGAGCTGTCTCTCAAAGAATGCCCTATTTTGGAGGGGAAAAAAATGTCTTCTTAGCGATCCTTTAGATAAATAGGGGCTTTGCAGTCCGGTGACATATTTTGTACTTGCACCCATAAAGCTGTGGTAAAAATTGATGTCGTTGAAAAGTTGGCAAATATAAGGGCGACTTTTTTATGCAGCATCAGTTTGAAAATTAAGAGTTTCCCGCACAAATTTATGAGAAGACACTTAGATTGCGATGGTGCACTAAAACGATCAGAAAGAGTTGATGATAAAGCTAGCCCAATTGGTGGCCATTCTAGGGACTTCGCTGCTAGCCGCCAATAGCCAGCAACTACTAGCTTTGTACGAAGTAAAAAAAATAGAAAAAGAGAAGTACATCAGACGCTACAATGAAACTAATACCCAAGCAACGCTTCCTGTAGCTAGAATCTCCGGTCAGAGCAGGTTCTGCAATATTTGGCTTGCCTACTGAGCTCTAAGAGTATTAGACATTGTAGCTTCTCCAACTTGAGACTTTGCAGGTAGCTATGTAGGCAACGTTAACATTCATTGCCCACAGGATTATTTTCAATACAATGTTTACTTATCTTTTAAAACTGCCATTTTAACACACTATATCTAATGACAAAGCTAGCCCAATTAGTAACCATTCTAGGGACTTCGCTGCTAGCCGCCAATAGCCAGCAACTACTAGCTTTGTACGAAGTAAAAGAAAAAATAGAAAAAGAGAAGTACATCAGACGCTACAATGAAACTAATACCCAAGCAACGCTTCCTGCAGCTAGAATCTCCGGTCAGAGCAGGTTCTGCAATATTTGGCTTGCCTACTGAGCTCTAAGAGTATTAGACATTGTAGCTTCTCCAGCTTGAGACTTTGCAGGTAGCTATGTAGGCAACGTTAACATTCATTGCCCACAGGATTATTTTCAATACAATATTTACTTATCTTTTAAAACTGCCATTTTAACACACTATATCTAATGACAAAGCTAGCCCAATTGGTGGCCATTCTAGGGACTTCGCTGCTAGCCGCCAATAGTCAGCAACTACTAGCTTTGTACGAAGTAAAAAAAAATAGAAAAAGAGAAGTACATCAGACGCTACAATGAAACTAATATCCAAGCAACGCTTCCTGTAGCTAGAATCTCCGGTCAGAGCAGGTTCTGCAATATTTGGCTTGCCTACTGAGCTCTAAGAGTATCAGAAATTGTAGCTTCTCCAGCTTGAGACTTTGCAGGTAGCTATGTAGGTAACGTTAACATTCATTGCCCACAGGATTATTTTCAATACAATATTTACTTATCTTTTAAAACCGCCATTTTGACACACTAAACCTAATGACAAAGCTAGCCCAATTGGTGGCCATTCTAGGGACTTCGCTGCTAGCCGCCAATAGCCAGTAACTACTAGCTTTGTACGAAGTAAAAAAAAAAATAGAAAAAGAGAAGTACATCAGACGCTACAATGAAACTAATATCCAAGCAACGCTTCCTGCAGCTAGAATCTCCGGTCAGAGCAGGTTCTGCAATATTTGGCTTGCCTACTGAGCTCTAAGATGCCTTCGTTGTCGTAATCCTACAAATAAATCCAATCGAATTCGTAAGGTTTACAGTAAACCCCAACTTGAGGAATATAAGCTTGTAAAATATATTTTTTGTTAGAAAAATACGGCGCACACCAAATTTTTTCTCTTTAAAGAACCTCCTTATTTACCAAACAGTTAAGGAAAGTAAGATGATTGGATGAAACGAAAGATGACGCCAGTTTTAATTTCTTGGGGATTTTATGAGCTCCATCCTTACCTAGTTAAAGGGGCGCCTGGGCCGAACGGAGTTGAAACCGCGGCTGAAGAAACTTTTCTAAGTTTCATCATTTATATCTTGACATTTCTTCAGATCCGTTAGTAACATCAAAGTCCATGTTCAAACACACTAATAAAAAGGCTTCATATTAGTATGAATGTATATACAGCTACAACTTATATTACGTACCAATTTATCGGAGTTATTAGGCACTGGACACTGGGGAAACAGTTGCAATGATCAAATTCTCACGATATATTGCTCTAAGAGAGTAATATGATTAATTTGTTATAAATGTTCTGTTTTTTTTAGCTAGATACCTTACGTTAACTAATATAAATTACTCTTTGTAACGGAAACCATGTACTAGGATTAAGGGACCATATCGGAATAAGAGTAGACGGCATTCTTGCGTAAATAGATAAATGAGCTGTGTTCGTACTAAACCTTGGCATAAATAAAAACCTCTTGCCACCATTAAAAAACCTTTCGAGAGGAAAAAAAATTAAGGGGTACAAGAGGAAAAGATAACCAAAGAGTAGCATCAGCTTGAAAATATAGAGGCAGCAGTTGTTACCAAAGACCATAAAATATTACTAACTAGCAAGAATTTTAGCAGGCCTTCAATAAAGGTAAGTAACCTATTGTAGGATTGATTTATTATAAATGAGGATAGATACTTTACCAAGAGGATATGTAGATCTATAACACCTAAGTAGATATTCGCTTTTCTTTTCAGCAACCATCTTGATTATCAGAACAGCGTATTTCTATAAAATAAGTAAAACTGAGTACCGTATATGAAAACTATTCTTTTCACTTATGAAACTTATACTTCCCTCTTTTTTCTCGGATAATGCAGATAAAAAAAAATAAAGAAAGAAAGAAAGAAAAAAGTTGGAAAAGAAATGGAAGGTATTTATAAGAACAATGAAAGTTTGATTTATAGTTTGAGATGTCCTGATATACGAGTTTTTTCTTTTCTTATTTCAATCCTTTTATGAAAAAGTAGATTCAAAACAATACGTTAAGCTACAAAAATGAGGATATGTTGACACCCTCCTTTCTATTGAAATACTTAGTGTTTGAAAGTATACTTAAGTACCGTAAAAAAGATCGAGAGTAACAACATAACATGTGTATACTTTCATTATACTTGAGTTTCGTCCATTTTGATTGGTGTAAGATGTCAATGAAACTTTATTCTAAACTCAAAAATAATATTTATTAAAAAAAAGAGAAATCTCTCGACTTCTAAACCATGAAAAATAGAAATATTTAGCGCCTACTTTCACTATTTTCGAGTTTGGGTTGTTTCGATTGACGTAAAAGACGAATAGTTGAGTAATAGCATTATCAGTGATATATTCTTTTGGTTGAGCGCTAGAAGGAGTCTCTTCGCCCATTGCAGGTGTGAGTCCGCTGTTACTGATAAATATAGGTACATATTTCTTTGTTTATGCAGGAGGGGCATAAACGTATCTGTATTTTCTTTGCCTTTATAAATCTCTTTCTTTACGCCATCTGTCGACACTTTTTTACTTTACACTTTATTATAATCTATCTGCCATCTTAGATAAGTATTCCAATTCTGATTAAAATGTCAAGTAAGTGAAAAGAAGCTCTGTATGTGTATTTTAAACTAGTATTCATATCCTTTTCTACTCAGGAAAAAGAAATAATACCGAACCCGGACCAGGACCTTCCACTCGTCGAAGAAAAGATAATGATCCTCCCGTTGAGCCTCCTCAAGATCCAAATTTGCTTGAACTCCCTAATGAAATTGTTTACTTTACCCGCAAATGCAAAGTTAGTACACTTCTGAATCCTCTATGTAATGGATATAGAATAAGTATATAAATAGTACTATTGAGTATACATGCTGATAGTTTATTTTATTAGGACACGATGCGTACTATTGCCGAAGAATTTTCTATTCTTCGAAGAGATGCAGTTAATTTAACTCTCTTTATTGTTATACAATTCATGATAACCTAGCAAATTGAAAGTAGGGAAAACTATACTAGAAGAATAACGAATATTCAACGTGCTGCTTATCAATTAGTTCATGATCTTGATTTTGCTCGTCAATTACAATTGGAATTGGATTTGTCTGACACCTCTAAAGGCTCTCAAATGTCTAAGTTGTCTGCTGACATACAAGGGAAAATTAGACAACTATTTCCTCCTCCTCATATAACTACACCGTGCATTGAACAGCGATTTGAAGAAATACAAAATGAACTTCGTCACACAGAAAGCAAAAATGGATGTTATTTTAAAAGATACCTGGAGAAGTTGGAGGCGTTCAAGAGCACAGAAAAATATAAAATATCTAAAAAGCTGTATACGATCATATTAGATCTTATGCTTTATGATAGCTATATATTTGATCCCACAGACTCAAATAATTTGTCCGAGGGCGATTACGTCGTCAAAGTGTGGGGACTTTTACTGGAGACTTTATTTCGAGGCTCAGGAGTAATCCTGCATTGGGGGGACACTGTCCCAGAAAATATCAAAGCTGAAAATAAAATTATAAAAATGGACCTAAGAATCATTAACAGCCTGGGGGACAAGAAATCAAAGTCAAATATCGCTACAGCAGAAATCACCAAGAATATTACTCCTTCTAAGTTTTACAGAGATAAACTTAAAACCGTGTTGTCAAGTAAAGCCGATATTAATGAAATAATAAGTAGCTTATCAAAGGTCAATGATTCTACAGTTTCCATTTATGTACCTTTTATTATCATTGCAGAGTTAGAAGCTACAGTCTGTGCTCTTCATCTCGGAGGCAATGGTCTTTACGTTATTAACGAAGTGACGACAATATCTTTACCAACAACATTGCTCGAAGTAAAAAATGGCGGCATTTTGACGGCGGTTAATAACTTGTATATTTTAAAGGTGAGTAAGCATTGAGTTCTATCTTCAGTAATATTAGCTAAAACCTTAATCTCAATCTAGAAACTTGTGGTAGAAAGTAATGATATCATTAAAAACATTGCTGAGTTAGAAACGGTTAAAAAAAGAAAAACACTAAAAAAATCTGACATCCCAAATCTCCAACAACAACAGCAATCAATTTAAATGTAAAGATTATATTAGGCCTGTTTGGTTCCCTGTAAAATTTAATAGCGACACCGATGATGCTTAAATAATTATCTTTATTGTAAACGTACAATACATAGTTTTTTTTATAAACGTACAAGATATAGTTTTTTTTTTATTGTAATAAATAGTAAGGATTAAGTGAGATTCAAAGTTGTAATTTTATTAAGCGCTATCAATATATTCTCTAAATCTTAATTACTAGGGTTCAATATGCTAACTGAACCAGCATGAATTATTAGTTTAACAATGCATTGTCTGTATAATTATCAGCTCGATTAATCATCATCTATTATGCCTAACGATAATAAAGGTATATACAAGATTATTGTGTTTTAAGCACGACATTGGAAAACGCCAATTTCTATAGGCCTGACTGTAGCATATTTTTTTTTTCACCTGATTGGTTTCAACTAAATACTTGTACAAAATGGTTGGCTAAATAAATGAAAGCAACTTTAGGAATCTTAAATGCTCGCTCAACACTCTTAAAAATCATTTCGAAAAAGGCTCAAACAAAGTCCCTCTATATTTAAAGGAAATTCTCTGCCATATATTAACTTTAGATTGGGTGGTTGGTTTCTTCCCGTTTGGTAATAAAAAAAAATACATGCAACTTCGCGTGAAATCACGTGGCTCTTTCAAGACACGCGGGCACTAAGATGGGGGGGGGGGGCTCCGTCTATCTCCTTTGGTTAGTAAAAAAAAAAAAAGCCCATGTTTGTTTACTTTTGTGTATGAAACTGCACAAAAAAAAAAGGTACCGAAAAAACTTAAAGTGATACAAAATCTTGATCGCTCTCCATATCAGGGGGGGAAGAATTTATATGACTAAATATGTAACTTTGATTTAAAATGATAACCCTTTACGTATCAGGACAATTGACTATTATATTTTACCTAAAACAGCTATATATTTATTAAAAAAAAGTGTTTTTGTGGGAAATAACATGAAGTGAGTGACTAAGAAAGGGGAAATAATGAATACGTATAGTTACATCGATTTGATTGCGAAATTGTAAAAACCACGTTTCCCCTTTTGTTGCGTTTCTCAAGGGGGAATTTCTTGATAAGGTCAACCCCAAAAAAAAAAAAAATATGACGTTTTATTTTGTTTACTCTTAATAAAAAAGGGATTTGCCTCGTGAATTAACCAAGTACACGAAAACGAGTATAATTTATGATAAAATGGATTCTATTATTTTTTCTTCTTCCTTTTATTTTCTTTTAAAAAATGAATTCATACACAAGCAAAATATATTAATAAAAATATGTAGATAGAGGAGACAGCAATTTTCAACCAAATTACGGCTAACCTACGGGTAAGTTGATGCTAGATAATCCACTTTTTTTTTTTTTAGGGACTACATTTCAAAACGGAGAGAAGAAAAAGCAAACAATTGATCATTGCCACGGCTTATCTACTCAACAGCAATCTCTTGGTTAAATCATCAATATAGAAGCTTCGTTCATCTTTAGCTTTTAAATAACTGTCAAGATTAAAACACTCGTTCTCATAATAGAATAAATGACAGTTTTCACAATAAAGTAAAATTGAAAAATTATTTTTCACTACCACTATTGTATTTTTTTTTTTACGTAATATTGGTACCAGTTTTCCGATTTTCTGTGTATAATATATTCTAGGCCTAATTAGTCACTTTTTCATTTAAGTTTGCATTGACGAAGCAAAAAAAAAAAAAAAAAAAAAAATCTATGAAATATAAGTTTTTGTGGCGATATTTATTTAAGGATGATTCCGTCTTTTTAAAAAAGGAGTGTTGCAGTGTTTTCCTCCTTTTTTTTTTTAAAAAAAAAAAAAGTATATCGACTCTTAAAGTTAATACGTGTTTCAAACTAAGCTACATTATTACATAACTATCATGCTGTGTACGTTTTCGGTAGCTGTATCTTTTTCATGCAAGAGTTTTCCCCTTATCATTTAAATTACCAAATGTTACATTCGAAGTTTTTATTTATTTAGTCATATGTCAACACAGACTTTTTAGTGTCTCCCTCCCCCCCTCCCCCCCAAAAAAAAAAAAAAAAAAAAAAAGTCTGCTTAGTGATAAGGGGAAATATGTGTCCTGTTAGGGGGACTAAAAAACGTTTCTCGGTAAAGCCTAGAATTTCATGTGATAATTCGAGTATTAAAAATAATAATAAATAATCAGAGGTTTTGTTTCGTCAATAATGCAGGTATGTATTTGTTTTTGTTTTTCGGTTAAATACCGAGTAGATAAGGGAACCCTATAACAACGTTTTTTTTTTTTTTTTTAAAAAAAAAGGAAGGAGAGTAAAATAAAATTAAGTTTTACGCTGAAAAAAAAAAGGGGGGGGGGACGTAAAAAAAAAAAAACTATGTGTATCAAGATTCTTCCATTTTTCTTTTTTTTTTAATTAATGCGACATTCAAATTTTCTTCTTAGCAAGTGCGACCTAAATTATGCGACACGCACTTTTTTTCTTCTAGAAGCGTACAACTGGTGTTTTTTTAAATCCAACAACTCTTTTGAAGCATCTTTTTTTTTTTGGGTAAAAGGTTTTGTTACATATTAATATAATAGAAAATTTTATCACGCGAGAAGGGGGGAGGGGGATTGCAGTTTTTTTTTTTTTAGAAAAAAAAGTTGTGTACCTTTTTATAGTTTAAGCAAGGTTTTTGAATATTGTGAATGATTCAATAAAGGTACAAAAAGATTAAGGTTTTTTTGTACCACATTTTTCTTTTATTAAAAAAAAAAAGTTGACTTGTTATATGTTTACAGTATAAAGACCAATTTTAACTTATACACTTTGTAAGAAATAGTGTCCCGTATGAATGTATAAGAATAAGCTTTTTTTAAAATGCATGCATGTAAACTACTTTTTTTTGTTTACACATATTTTTTTTTTAGTGTAACTCTTGTACTTCCCCTAAAATCATGATAGGCTTGCAGAGATAACAAAAGTACACAAGTAGTGGTCACTTAAGAATATACTTTGGACTATAGCTAATTTTATATTTTGACTTAATATGCCCCCTTCAGTTAGTACCCATTTTATCATACCTTTTTTTTTCCAGGATGCCTTCAGAAAAAAATTGAGGACGAGTATTCGTCGATTTATGACACGAAATGTTCCAATTGATGCGACCGAATGCTTGAGGTTGTCAACTGCGATCAAACTTTCTATGTCTCGATCCTTACTGAACAGTAACGGTATGCACGTCGTGGACGGTGCTGTCGGTACCGGGAAAAGCTTTTTTTGTTGGGTAAGCTTTGAAAAGAAGCTGAAGGTTGATTGAAACCAGTCATCTCGTCTCCTTCAGCAACAATGCCCTTTTTCTATCATTGGAAACCATGTAATTTACGCCAGTACACATTTGGTGAGCAGATTACGAAATTTATCAAATCGCATGTTTAGATGTTCCTGCCTTACGCCTTTTCAGAACTCGGGATGAAGTTGTGTTCATCATTTTCCTGGCGATTTAATTAAACTACGAAGGTAGGTCCGAAGAATGTGCTTGATGAAACGTTAAATTAGGTGTTCTCCGTTCTTTTGACAGCGATACCTCAATGTCTTGTTACTGCGTACGAAACAAAGATTTCGAGAGAAAGAGGAGGAGGGGATTGCAGTTTAAGGTTTTTGAATTGTGAATGGTTCAAAAAAAAAAAAAGGTACAAAGCTTTCTGGTTTGTACCACATTTTCTTTTATTAAAATTTTTTTTGACTTATATGTAACATGTATGTATATATAAAAAGAACAGTTGTATATAATTTGTAGAAAGAAAAAAAAACCGTGTCCCCTATGTATGTATAGAAATAAACTTTGATAAAATGCATGCATATAAACTGCTTTTTATTTTGTAAATACAGATATTTTCTGGTATCTCAAAAAGACTGGTGTAACTCTTGTACATAATCATATTTTTTTTTTAAAAAAAAATCATGAGGAAGTTTATCAGTGATTGCAAAAAAGTAAACAGACGTATACTGGTATACACATATAAGATATACAGGTGTATGAGAAGTAACTTGTTTTTTAAAGGAAAAAAAAAAGATGCGTGCAAAAAAAGTTAACATATTCTGGTTTAGAAAAAACTGGGAAAAGGGTCACGGGTCACAAAGGGAAACCACCTGTCTTTTTTCTTATTTATAAAGTACACACACACATATAACCTTTTTCTCTTTTCCATATATAAAAAAAAAACTCTTTCATCCCTTTTTTTAAAAAAAAGAAATCATGGCAACAGTAGATGAACGTATTGGATACTTTTCCAGTTTATGCGATCAACTCTATAACCCGAGTTCCGAACAAACACAAGTTCAAAAGATACTAGAAGCTAGTTTCCCTACGTTTAGTTCAGACGTGGTGACAACTACGACGAGTCCAGCGAACCTTGAAAACGTGCCCTCGTTTGGTATTCAAACACCTACGGATACAGCGAATGCGTTAAGGATCTTGTTGGAGAATTCACCTAGTCCCTTTGTTCAGACTTTTTGTCTTTCGAGATTAAAGCAATTGGTCTTGGCTCAGTTTACTATTTTTGATAAAGATACTAAACTTCATTTACGTAAGTTTTTTTTTTTTTTTTTTTGTGAGAGGATAAATTTTGGAAACTAATGTTTTTTTTGTAGGTACGTTTTTGTTGGAATATGCTTATATTCACCCAGATTTACAATCGTTTGTGATTATTCATTTGGCAAGTGTGCTGGCTTTACTGACTCGGTTTGGGTGGATGGAAATTGATGAGTATCAAAATGTGTATAAGGATTTAACTCAGTTTATTCAAGTGAGTACTATAGTGGGGGGAGTTTTTATATTTAAATCAGAAAATTGATTTTGAATTGTAGAGTTCAAGTGAACATCGTATTGTAGGTATTCAAATCTTGACAATTATTGTTCAAGATATGAATACTGCTACGGTACCAAAATACTCTGCTAAATTTAGAAAAGCAGGTTTGTTGTTTGTTTTTTTTTTCTGTTAAAAGAAAAGCTGAAAAGTCTAATTTTTTTTTTTTTTTTGAATAGCTGCTGGTCTTCGGGATACACAATTATTTGATATATTTCAAAAGGGAATTCAATTATTAGAAAGTATTTTATCAAGAACACTTCCTTTTGATAAACGTAAGTTTTGAATATTTGAAAAAAGAAGTGGATGTTTGCTCATTGTTTTTTATATATTTCAGCTGATCAAGAGGAAAGGACAAAAGATGCTGTTTTAAGCTTACTCTTGAAATGTTTATCTTATGATTTTGCTGGAACTACTATAGACGAAGCAGGTGATGATATGGGTACAGTTCAGGTAATGTCATTTTTTTTTTAATTATCTTAAAAAATACTAAAAAAAAAAAAACCAGGTCCCGGCTGCTTGGAGACCCATTTTCGAAAAAGAAGATTTTTTACCTACGTTCTTTAAAGCGTATACAGAATTCAACGCTACGCAAGCCAGCAAAGTGATGGAATGCTTAGTCCAACTTGCATCGACACGTAAAGCACTTTTCAGCACGGAAGAAGAGCGCTCACGATTTGTTTTAGCGATGATGCAAGGTATCCGGGAGATTATCTTGACGTCGCGCGGTATGACGGATTCGGACTGTTACAACGGGTTCTGCAGGCTTTTGCAGAGGTTTAGAAACATTGCGACGTTGAACGAGATGGCAGAGAAACCTGGGTACATTGAGTGGATCCAGTTGATTGCGAATTTCACACAGAGCGCGTTCCAGTCGTACTCGTCTACAACAACGTGCTTTTATTTGCTGGGGTTTTGGTCCAGAGTGGTGCAGAGTATGACGTACTTGCAGAAACTGGATGTGGAGACGGGGGCCAAGCTAGAGGAGATCATGGTGCAGTTGACAAGGACGTTTATTAGTACGTATATTGAGTCCGTGCCGAATCGTGTGGAGGAAATGTTGGACGATCCCTTGGATAATGAAGATGAGTTGATCGAGTCGCTGAATATGTTGGGTCAAATTGCTAGATGCAAGTACGAGAAATCGTGCGCGGCGCTGATCGAGATTTTCGATCCAATTACTGTGCACTACCAGGAGCTTATTCGTCAGGCCAGTATGGGGGTGGTTAGTGATGCGAATTTAAAGGAAGCAAATGATATTTTTGAAGCCAAGTTTGCGTGGATGATTTATACCATGGCTGTATTTGTTGGTAACCGACCTGTAAGTTTTTGCTTTTAGAAAAAAGAAAAAAAAAAATGTTAATATGGGGGGGTTTTTTTTTGTTGTAGGCTTATTTGAGTTCAGATGAAAATGATGATGCCGATGGCCAGTTAACAACAAAAGTGATTCAGTTGATGCAAGTGAACCAGAATTTGGTGGCTAGTAACGGCGCGTTTCTTAGCGAAAAGATCGATTTGGCGTTAGTGTATTTCTTTACGATGTTTAGAAAGGCCTATGTCGGCGAGCCGAATTTGAAAGCGGTGTATGCTCGATTGAACGAAGTGTTTAGTATTGAAGGGCAAACCGACATGTTGAATTTAATTATGCGCAAAATGTAAAGTTTCTTTTTAACCTTTACCCAACTTTTTTTTTTTACTTGCTAACGTAAAACAATTGTAAATAGTATTACCAACCTTCAGATTTGGGGAGAAAGTGAAAACATTATTAGAAAGTCGTTGGAGTTATTCAACGATCTTGCAAGCGGGTACAGTGCGCTGAAGACGTTACGGAAAGTTGAATCGACTACGCTGATTATGCAGAACCATTCATCCAACGACTTTAGTTTCTTTAATAGTCATCGACACAGTCAGAGCCGCATGTACTACTACCAAGTGCTGTGCAAGATCCTGTACGCGGACGATGGATGTGAGCGTGAGTTTTATGAGTTTATGAAACCTTTTGAAGCAAAGTTGGACAGTTTGTCTTTACTCTCTACTATTGAAGAATTCCAGCAACCTCAAGTCCAGGTAAAAACCCCCTTTTAGAAACTCGTAAAAGCGTATATACTTATTTTTTTTTTTTAAAAAAAAAATGCTGTGTTGTAGGCCGCTTTGTGTGAAGTGTTCCGTGACCTTCGTGGGTTTATTCAACCTATTCAGAGCAGAAAGAACTACTTGCTGTTCTTCCACTGGTTCTACCCGGACTATATGCCCGTTTTATTAAAGGGTATTCAAGCATGGTCGCCTGACCCCAGTACCAACGTGCTGCTGAAATTCTTTGGCGAGTTTGTACATAATAAGAGCCAGAGACTGAACTTGGATGTGTCATCTGCTAACGGAGTGCTTATATTCCGTGATGTGAGCCAGATCTTGTGTACGTACGGGCAGCGTATTGTGACGCAGCATGTGGTGGAGGAAAGCAGAAAGTATCCGGTCAAGTATAAAGGGATTACGTGCTGCTTTAATATGTTGGCGAGGTGTTTGGGTGGAAAGTATATTAACTTTGGAGTGTTTTGGTTGTATCAGGATAAAGCAGTAAGTGAAGCGTATCAAATGATGTTTCAGCTCATGTTGAATATACCTATGGATGATATGATGGTAAATGTATTTTTTTTTTTTTTTTTTTTGCATGAATAGAGAAAAGTACTAATGTTATGTATGTACACAGAATTTCCCGAAATTGACTAGATCGTTCTTTACAATGTTGGACGAATTTGCTAGTGAGCAAATGATGGTGGACCCAAATATGCCAGCGGAAGGGTTTCTTTATATCATGGAGGCATGTGAGCAAGGGGTCGAGTCCAGTGACAATTGGATCCGCACTCACGCATGTAGTACAATTAACAGTATATGTACGTTTATCATTGGAGAGAAGGAAAGAGCGGAATTGCGTACGACAGAGACAGTAGAGAAGAAGAGAACAAGCGTGGTTCGAGCTACATGGTTGTTGAATTATTTAAACCAGTTTCCTCAAGCGTTACCTAAATTATTAACAGCAATATTTGGGTTGATTTTATTCGATGATAATAATGATCAATGGCAGCTGTCAAGACCATTATACACGCTTGTGTTACTAGAACGTGATGTATGTGTAACATTTTGTGTGAAACAAGTTGTTTTTATCAGCTGACTGAATTTTTTTTTTTTTTATAGTTTGCGGCAAAATACACAAACCAAGTAATCCTACAACAGTTACCGGAACGCCGAGAACTTGTAACCAAGGTATAGAGTCTTTTTTTTTTTCTTTTTTTAAAGTTTTTTTCACACACACATACACACACAAAACGGGGAACTTAAACCTTAAAAAACCAAATATTTTTTTTATTTTTTTTTTCTATTTTTATGTAGGCACTGAGTAACTTGATGGAAGGTAGTGGTTGGACATTGAGTACAAAAGACCGAGAAAAGTTTTCTCAGCAGGTGGCATCATTAAAAAGGGATTTAAATAATAATTAAAAAAATAAAAAAAAAAGGTCTTTTTTTTTTTAAGAGGAAACAGGAATACTTTTCTCTTTTGTTGTTGGTGGTGAAGAATCCATCATTCTGTTATCTAATCTTGGTCTTTTTTCTTCTTCTTCTTCTTCATCATCAGCCATTTCCAATAACCTCTTTTTATTATTCACGTATCCTTTTTGAGACATGCTCATTAAAGTGTCTGCAGCACTACTTTCAACAGGACTTTGTTTTTGTGGTTGTCTACTTGAATTACTACTTGTTGAACTGTGTCGTTGATGGTTTACAGGTGGTAACTGAGGTCCTCCATATTCTCTTTTCACAACTGGTTGTTGTGGTTGAGGAGGAAGTTGTGGAGGTGGAGGTGGTGTACATGTTTTTTCAGAATCATATAATACAGATGTTCTTCTTAATGGTTCAGTTGTTGTAAATGGAGGGAAAGTTTCATTAGGTCTTGCATTATTATAATACATTCTGGGAGAAGATTTAGTGGGGATAGGTGATCTTACAACGGATGGAATTTTGGTATTATTTACGGTGGCGGTAGTAGTAGCGTTACGGTAGATGGGAGATCGTGATTCCATCATTGGGTTCATCAAGATACGTTCAGATGGAGCTGGAGCTCTGGCACCTCCACTACCAATATCTGGAATACGTACATCGGCATTATGGTTGTGGTGGTTGTGGTTGTTATAGGGTACAGGCGAACGACGGTCGTTATTAGCAGCAGGTAAAGGTAAATCGCGTGGAGGAGGATCAATAAGACGATGTTGTTGATGAGGGGTAGTTCTTGGGTATTGAGAAGAAGCGTTTGGAGAAGGATGATTAACAGCAGCAGCACCTTGTTGTGGACCAGACACTAAAGGTGGAGGAGGTGGGTATTGAGAATTATGGTTTGAATTATTGTTGTATTGGTAAGGGTTGTTGACATCTTGCGGTACCGGTGTAGTGACAGGAGCACTCTGTGGGTTGGATTTTCGCAACAGTTCGAGTCTTTGACGGATATGTGGGTTGGAAGGGTCTAGTTCACTGGCGCGTTGGTAAGCATCCAAGGCGTCTTGGATTTGGTTGTTGCAGGATTCGTAAAGTGTGCCCAAGTCGTACCAGACTTCACTGATGTAGGGGTTGAGTCGGATAGCGCGGCTGTAGGCGTCCAAGGCGTCACGGTACTGGTTGATCTGGTAGTAGAGGACACCGATAGAGCACCAGAAGGTAGGGTTACGTGCGTCGCGGTATACGGCTTGTTGGTAAGCTTCGTAGGCTTTATTGTAGTTTTGTTCCACCATGTAGCATCGGCCCAGCAAGTACCATGATTGTGCATCAGCACTGTCTGCTTTTAAGGAGCGCGTGAGGTATTGGATAGCGGTGCCTTGGTTGGAGAAGGAGGTGTTTTGTTGGTGGTATAACCAGCCGAGTTGTTGCAGTACTTTGGCGTGGTCAGGGTTATCGGAAAGGACGCGTTCGTAGGCTTCTTTGGCAAGTTCGTATTCTTTTTGTTGTTCGTACACGTGGCCTGTTTGAAACCAGATGTCTATTTCCGTCAGAGGTCTTGGGGGGTTATGTAATATATAGCGGAAGCACTAAGGGGGAAATAAAAAATTAGTATGTTTTTCGGATATATATAGTGTAGTGAATTACCTGTAAGGAAAGATCATACTTTTGTTGCTGCTTGTAGATGATACCAAGTCGAAAGTATATCTCGTTGGACTTTTCAAACTGAGGATCCATTTTCATGACAGCGGAAAAGGCTTCTTCAGCGTGTTCAATAGAGCCGTAACGATCGTACAGGATACCGATACCGTACCATAACTTGGGATCCTTGGGACTTGGTAAATGGTAGAGAGCTTGTTGGTAGGCTTGATAAGCTTCTTGTAAATTATCCATCATCAGGTAACAGTGACCAAGAGCACTCCAGGTCTCACCATTGTTCTCTTGTAAGGCTAGTATTCTCTTGAAATAGTCTATGGCTTTTACAAATTGTTCTCGGCCTCTACATAAAGATGCGATATGTGATAAAGCGCTAACGGAATATGGGTTATGTCGTAAAGCAGATTCGTATGAATTCATTGCTCGTTCCCAGTCCGACATCATCTCCGCCAAGTTTCCTATAATACGCAAATAAAAAAGATGAGTTATTTTTGTTGTGTGTGTGGCGTTTAAGTTCGATCAACTAGACTATATATGGTTATTCCATCGTTGCACTACTCCCCCCAAACGTAGTACACACCCCCCTTGAACCTTTTTTTTTTACTTCCCCCCCTTCTTCTTTTTTGTACTCCCTTACTTTCTCCCTTTTATGGCTCCGTCATCTCCTGCACAAACACAAGACTAATTTTTTTTTTTCCTTTTTTTTTTTTTTTTTTTTTTTATAATATACAAAAAAGAAAAAAGGAAACTCACCCAGTGTCAACCATGCTTGTTCGTTTACAGCAGCTAATTTTTGAACGATAGGTTGTTGTTGTGGTATATTACTTGCAGACATTCTTTTTTGTTGAAGAGAAAAACGTGTTAAAAGGAAAAGGAAGAAGAAAAAGGTCTTGTTTTTTGTTGAACAAGATGAACAAGATGAAGAAAGAAAAAAAAAAAAGAAAAGAGTAACGAAAAAGAAAAAAATATCTCTTTTCTTTACCCCCAAAAAAAAAAAAAAAAAAAGATCTGTTTTCTAAATTTTTTCTTTTTTTTTTTAAGGTTCAAACCTTTTTATAGCTCTTTTTTTAAAATGCCGTATAATGCATCACGTGTTTGCGGTAGAAACTATTTACCTTTTTTTTGTTGTTGTTTTTGTTTGTTCCTTTTCTTTCTTTATTCTCTTTATAAAAGAAATGAAAGCCATCTTTGCTAATGTACCTACGTTAACAAAGGCACTTGTGTCGTTGTTACTATTTTGCTCTATTGCACCTCAAGTATACCTGTACCGTTTGAATTCAGAAGCAGATGCAGATTCAGATATCTTGTCTGTTTGTCCATTTATTGGTCTCTTACCGGGATTGTAAGTTAGATACAAAGTGAGGAACCGTTAAATTACATTACTAAAAAAAGAGAGCTGTAGTGTCATGTATGCACCTTGGACCTTTTTAACAGCAACATTTTATGAAGATAATATTA
Organism: Helicostylum pulchrum; assembly: GCA_025677825.1. Taxonomy (NCBI): domain Eukaryota; kingdom Fungi; phylum Mucoromycota; class Mucoromycetes; order Mucorales; family Mucoraceae; genus Helicostylum; species Helicostylum pulchrum. The sequence goes on from JAIXMO010000045.1 coordinate 139,397, forward strand.
TTACAGTAAAGTATATATACATGTATAATTAAGCGTTATTATTAACTTTTTTGTGGTAATATAGGTGTTGGGTAGTGTAATGGTATTGTTGTTTTGTGGAAAGTATTTGGAACGCGCTTGGGGTTCAAAGGAATTACTCAAGTTTGTTATTGTGACAGCAGTTTTATCGAATGTAGTTACAACGTTTGGTGTACTTGTTTCTTATTATATTACAGCAGATGATATGTACTTGTATCAAGTGCAGATTAATGGCATGTCTGGCGTGTTTTCAGCATTCTTGGTTGCGTTCAAGTATTTAATTCCAGAACATCGTATTGCTATTTTAGGCGGAAGAGTGTCTATTCGAGTCAAGGTAAAAAAAAAAAAAAAAAAAAGTCTTATTTTACGTGATTTTACGCGGTTTACTAAAACCAAAATCTAGAATTTGTTAGGTGTGGCTACGGCAATTAGTATTATTTCACTTATACTATTCAAGGCAATTGTGTTTTATAATTTGGTAAATATTGGATGGGTAATTGGATGGGTTTACATTCGATTCTTCAAGTATCAAGATGGTATTCAAGGTGATCGCAGTGAGACATTTGCCATTCAAACGTTTTTCCCTGAATTTTTACAGTAAGTGATAAGTGACACACTTTTTTATTTTTTTGAAGCTAAGTCCCCATAAATAGCCCTATTATTGGATTTGTTTCAAATATAGTATATGGATTACTTGTAAAATTAAATTGTTGTAAGCCTGCATCACGTAATTATGATATAGAAATAGGTGTAGCAGTACCTGGTTCTGCTCGTGCAGAAGCTGAAAGAAGAAGGTAGTAAAATAGAGGAATCATAATATTTATTTAATACTGGTTTTTTTTTTTATAGAGCGTTGGCATTAAAAGCATTAGATATGCGTTTATCGAAATCTCCAACACCGGCATCTGCTGCCGAACCTGCATTCACTTCTCGACCAGACATACTTTTTGATGCAGAACAAAATACGCCATCAAACGTCGATCTTAATTTAAAATAATTTTTTATCTTTTTTGCGGTTTTTTTTTGCCGGTTATTAAATATTACACTTTTTTTTTTTTTTTAGATGTATAAAAGGATCGGTTATACAAAAAAAAAAAGGATTTACGTTGTGTGCTAACTTTCTTTTTTTTTTTTTTTTTTTTTTTTTTCGGGGGACATGGTAGTATTTTGAATAAAAAGGGGGAGAGGATAACTTTACCTTTACATATTAAATCATTCTTTTTTTTTTTTTTTGCACAGACTTTTCCCCTCTCTTCTCTCTCCCCCCTGTGTGCTTCAATCCACAAATTCGTTTTCATCTCCCCCCTTTTTGTGACGTCAATATGTTTTGTCAAGTCCTATTATGTATGATTTTCCGAAATGTTTGGTTTTTTCTGATGCTACAGTATAATGAAGAAAATCTTGATGGTTACACTGTATATTAAATGAAATTATGCTATTGACTTTTTGATATTGAAAGAGATTATTTCGGTATTCATATTCATTACGTATTTGTATATATGATTTACCATTCGTAGGAGAACTTGATGTCACAGAACCGTTAGTGACATCAAGTTCTTTATTAATAGCATTCAGAATCAATTCGGCTTCGTCGCTAATGCGTATACACATGTCCGATCACCCTTTTACTTGCATTGTCAAAGAAATTTGCTGTAGTCTATGAAGCGATTCGGAAACGAACTATCCTCCAATGTAATACTTGTAATATCTTTAGTATTCCATTCTATCTTTTCTAAAGCGTGATTTGACCTTCTGATCGGATGATAACCACTGCTTAAATCGGACCGAGAACCTTCATCTTCCGAACCTGTTTATCCGATAAATTAAAATGTGTGTGTTAATTATTATTATTTTTTGATTTCAGACTATCAGTTCCTCTGTAATTAAAAAAAAAACCTACCGTTCAAGCATTTTACTCTTCTGCCTTCGTCAGTAGAGTCTTCTGTTACTTTTTATTGAGATAACATTGCCAAGTGACTACACCATAATTATTACTTGGTGTATTACCACCTTTATTTTCTGTCTCTTCCGTATCATTCTAAGTGTAAATCGTTGATTAAAAAAACTTCTTTTTTTACTAAAATTCAAGAGCTAGGACTTACGAAACAAGTTTTCATCTCCTGCACTTTCTCCTTCAACATGGTCAACCCTGCAGAATCACTTCTTGAAGCTGAGCGTAGAAGAACGACAGCAAGAAGGGAATGCGTTAACAAGATTTGGATCCCTATCATCCAAGCAATGGGTCAAAATCCTTGTACGTTTTATCATTAATTGATAAAACAGATTCATATGATTTATTTAATCATTAATCCAAGTCGTTATTCAAATGAAATACTCATAAGGACTCATAACTTTGAGCGAATATTACGGAGCAAGAAAAAAAAAAGTGCTTCGACAATTGAAGGTGCAACAACGACAATACTATGATTACCGAAGCTAAGGATGAAGAAGTGGTATATGCACTCATCCCAGGTATAAAAGTCTTTTCTAGATAAACTTATTAGTCCCTCCAAGTAAAAAAGAAAAGAAAAAAAGAGATGTCGTTAACTTGGGATATTGATATATTTATTATACGCATTATACAAGACATAAAAAAAAAAGTCCGATAATAGGGATCAAACTAGACAACGATATTTAAAATGATTACGTATATACGGGGAATTTGTTGTTTAACGAGGTCCCCAAGTCACCTCGGAAGTCCATTCTTCCACTTTGAATTTATGGCTTTGGCGGCCTCTTCCTGTAATACTTTTCATTTTGTTACTTGTATCACGTGAGAATTCTCCAATTTTTTCTTCCAAGTTCTCAATCAAATGCTACAGAAACATGACGTGCAAATCGATCGTCAAATTTGGGTATAGGGGCGAAAGACTAATCGAACCATCTAGTAGCTGTCAGAAATCAGAGGTCTTACAGTTTTTTTTTTTGCCTTTTATTTCACTTACATCAACGTGACTAAACAAAGTAATAATCTTGTCAACTCCTCCACGAAGCTTTTTAATCGTACGGGTGTATTCAACATTCATAATATTTTGTACGGTATAAACTTCTTTCTCGACTAACGATAACGCGTACAAAGAAAGATTTTGACCCATGATTTGTATAATAGAGATACAAATATTCTTAACTTGATTTTCAGGTAAGAAGATAAGCGTACCAAGTAATGCATTCAGATGACATTTTGATGCCAATACTGACTTAAGCTTGTCGTTATAAATTTTTCCTTCGGTAGTAGTTCTGGTACTTGCGAATTCACCGGTCAAAGCTTCAACATCACCTTTTTCAGTTCCCAAGATTATCCGTAAGTCGAGCCTGTAATCCAAGTTTAAACTTCTACAGTCGACCGAAAAGGTATCACCCGAAGCTTTTTATGTGATTTTTGTTGCTTCGAGAATTCCCTTACAATAGCAAACACATCAGTCACATCTTTTTATTGGCTATAAGCTTCGATATAACGAAAACTTTTGTTGCAGTATCGTCGAATTTGCAAAGGGAGTTCGCCGATTGATTGCCAAAGTAGAAGCCATTCCGAACCTTATCCTCATCATTACCAATTGCACCTGCGTTCATGTTCATGCGGTTGGCGACAAGAGCATCTTTTGCAAAAGCTTTATGATTGCTGCTTTGATCGAAAAGGAAAACAGCAACCATGTCTTGGTGAAGAAAATCGAAAAGAGCCAACACATCTCTCAGCTGCGCCGTCGTGTTTTATCAAAAAAGGTAAAAGAGGGGAAAATCGGGGTTGAAATTCACTCTTTACTGGTAAACCACAGTACTTAAATATTCAAAGTTTGTCCCGCCTTTTTGAAAGAAGTAAAGGCGATATACAAAAAAAAAACTTGGGCAGTTCTTTTAATAATACTCTTATAAACAATTCCATCCGATTGTTTTATGCTTAAAAGGGTTTGCCGTCGTGTTTTATCAAAAAGAAAAAAAGGGGGGAAATCGGAGCTAAAAGTTGAAGGTTTAAAAGTAGATGCACTCTATTGTTTATTGTTGAATCCGATGTACCTACATCCTCCCGACTTGTTTCCTAAATACATAAAAAGAAAGCGTGAGTTAAAAAAAAACAAAATAATTAAATGGATTGTCTTAAAATACAAGGAAACTCTTAAAATCTCTAGAATGTTTCTAATTAAAAAACCGTTAGTCTATGATAGTAAAATGAGCTAATATGTCAAAATAAAATATATCCACCTTAAAATTATCGAGATACAATTGAGCCTTTTTAATCGCAGTTTTAAATACGTTTGGTCTGGTCACAAACAACTCCAAAACTTTTTTTATGGCATTTGCCGTATTCTGTATGTCGTTAAACTTTTCATAGTATTCCAAGAAAGCTTCTTTATAATTCCATGCGTTGGAGTCTGTTTTTTCAAAGTACATTTTATATTCAATAAAAAAAAGAAATATCTAATAAAAAGAAAATTTCGAAAAACATTGGAATATAGAAATTTAAAACATTTTGGAAGATCATTTAAAATTCCCAAAAAAAAACTCCTTTGGTGTAATACAGTGATAAGATACGGGTTTACCCAAATAAAAGACGACGTTTCAGTTTTTTTTTGCACCAGGTTTTTATTTTTTTTTGCTTTAAATATGTAAGTACTAAAATTGCACTTATAAATTAAAAAAATAATCGATGGATACATCGGACAGATGAAATGCAAGTTAATCATAGGTATATCCTTCATCGTCATTAGATTTTGGAACAGGTTACAAAAAGTATGTAAAAAAAACACTTTTATGGTAAAGGATTCAGTTAATCTTATTGGTTAAGGGCCTAGAAGGGAATAGTTTACTTTCATTGATTTTCAATTGATAGTCAAGCACTTTTACTTTTACTTCTTTGACATTTGTATACTTTATTTTCAAGCTTTGCAATGACAATTGGCATGGACCAGGCCTTTTTGGAGAAACTTCCCATTGGAAAACAATTTGTTGATAAGGACTCCGCTAAAGTATCTATCCAGGAAGTTTCAATATTCTTTTTGTAAAAGAAAAAAGTGGCAAGGAATATATCAAATTAGTTTGTAAACACCGTAGTGATTATCGCTCCGGAAGAAAGATCGACGAAGATACAACAGAATACTTAAAATGATGTATTAACAGGTTCTGACATTATTTTTTATCCTTGAATAGATAATAACGAAGAAAGTTTTATCATTAGTAGACCTACTTGCACTACGTTGAGAGCTAGGTGTGATGCTTTTGTGTACATTTGTCTTTCCAAAAGAGCGAAAAATCAGCCATGGATCATCAAAACACACTGTTACAATCATAGCCATCTTATTAGTAGTAATGCCAGCCGCACAAAAAAAAAACGGATAACAGTACTCTATTTTTCGACGGTTTTATACAGAAAGCTATATTAGACCAGGATTTGTCATTGATAACGCAAAACCAATGTTATTTTCAAAAGGTGAAAAACACTGCTTATCATGACAAATATGATATCTGGAATCCGCTTTATCTTGCTTGATGGGGCGGGCCAGATTGACGTCTTTTTTTTTAATAAAAAAGCGAAGTCAAATAACTTCGATCTTAAGGTCATTCAGATACACTTATAGTTGATTTGCATTATGGTATAGAGGATAACCAAGATATTGAACATAGCTTGACGAAGTTTTATCGTGCCATTCAATCCCTTCCGTCGTCACAATAGTTAGTCAGGAGGGATCCAATATTTGACCAGATAGAGAGACTAGAACCGTTTTTCTCAGCAGTAGATGCATAGTCATTATAGATTCACTTGATAGCGTACTTAATAATGAAACTTTCGATAACATCTTGGTATTGTCTAATAGGAATCTCCATTATACTAGGAACGGGTAGTAAATATTAATAGAGTACGTGTTGATTGGATGATTCATGTTTAAGTAAAAAGGTTATTTACGAGTAAAATAAAAAGCAAAGTTTTTTCAAAGTGTTTTTATTAGTTCAAATAATGCTTTTGCGTAGGGATACTACAAGCCTGATGCATGCTACGCTCACGATAGACATTCCTTTAGAGGACTGCTACTGGTCTTTCGTGACCAATTTTTTTTTACAGAAGTACTTTGGTGTAACTTTTTTTTTTTTTTTTTTTTCAAAAATAAAGGATTAAATCTATTAGAGAGATAACTTGTTCCGAGGCTCACGTAACGGAATATTTAAAAAAACTAAATATATTTTAAGGTCCAGCGCTTCCACGAAACATTTTACCGGACTATAAAAAAAAAGAAGGGTTATTTTACAATATATTGAATGCTGTAAAAGAATACAAAAAAAGAAAAAAAAAAAAAAGTATATGCATGCTTTATTAGAGTATAAACTACACTTGTGAAAAATAGAATTATTTTTTGTTTATGTATTCTGAGGGAAGCGGCACGTTAAACACTGGAACAGATAAATAGCTTAAATGAAATATCATCCAAAGCTAAATTATTTATTAAAAGGGGAAGCTATTCTTGAAATAGACAACACTTTTTTGTTTCCTTTTTAAAAATAGAAAATTTAAAGAACAACTTGTATTAAAAAAATACTTTTTTTTTCTCTCTTGTCAACAGTAGCGTACGTTGGACCAATAAATAAATGACCCAACTGTTACACAGTTAATTCGAACCAGGAAAGGAGATTTAACCTTTAATTAACCATGAATTATTTTTTCTTTTTCTTTTTCCTTTCTCTCTCTCTTGTTTTTTTTTCTACCCTAATTTTTTTTTCATACGCATTAAAAAAAAAGAACAATAATGATTAAACTATTTTCAGTGCTACTAGTATTATTTTCCAGTATATGTTTTGCCACCACAGTTGACCTGGGTAGCACTTTCTGTAACCAACAAACAGTCGATATAAATAGATTTACACTATTATTATCAAATCATTTATTATTTGATCATTTAGATAAAGCATATACTCAATTATCGAAAAAGATTTCATATCAATTTCGAGATGCTATTCAGGTCAAGGTTAAAAAAATGAAATCAACTTCGATTACTTCTACCATTGAATCAAAGAAGTCTGTTCTTATTCCACCTGTCGATGTACAAATATTAAAAAGGCAATTAAAAGGTGCTGTAGGATGTAAGTACCTAATATTCACAATATGTATATATATTTGTGTGTGTGTACTCACACACTTATCACAAGCTTTTGTAGAAGACAAATTACCTGCTATACTATCAAATCGATACAACACAACCATTTTACAAACTCAATTAGACCACTTATTATATCAATACTGTCCATCAAAAATGACACAAGGCATCGTATCACAACAGTGTTTATTAGACAATTTGGAATCATTTCTAACCGAGATTCAACGTTATACAAGTCAAGAATTTCAATCGACATTAATTCAAATAAACGAATCTGATTTACCTAGATTATTTGAAAAGACCAGAGCCCAAATAGCAGGAATCTTAATCCACTTTAACAGACACACAATGGATAATAACTATCATCGACTAGAATTAAAAATCAAATCAACACATAAAACTCGAAAGTATTGGATTACACCAGATATGGTACAAGATTTTATAAATACCATCAATCATAAAGATAACGAAGAAGAAACAAATATTAGACATTTTTTAAAATTATCCACATAAAAAAAAAAATTTATTTATTTTTTAATATACTTTCTATTTTCTTTAATTTTTGTTCAACTACATCGTCTAATGGAATATTGTTCTTGATCATATCTTCAGTAATAACAGATTTTGCAAGCAGTGGCTTGTTTAAATATAAGAAACCGTCGATAAGTTTGGTATAGGTTGCTGCATTTGCTTTTTCTCCTGTATCGTGTTCCATTTGTGCAATATATTTACGAGCTTTTGTGATTTTACCCTTCTTTGCTAAATTTCTAATAATACATTCATACACTTCTCGAGTTGGTTTCAATCCACGCGAGAACATATCCTTCAGTAACCTTTCTGCAATACTCGTATGACCTCTTTCCTCATTAGCTTTATTCAATAAAACGTTATACGTAATACCATTGACCAAGATACGTTGATTTTTTTCGCTTGGAAATAATTCGGCTCGATTGTTTCTAAAGAATACTCCTGCTACTTTTGATATATCCATACGAGTCAATAGACTAGATAGCGCTAAATTGTTGAGAAAGATTTGGTTAAATCGAGAGATGGATGAAGGATGCTGTAATAACTTTTGATAAAGACTGACTTGCATTTCACTTTCAGATTTATAAAAGGTTGCCATCGTACGTAAAGTCGTTTCGTTAGGTGTAACATTGACTAAATCCATATGCTTTAATACATCAAAAATCTTTTCATAATCTACTTTTCCATCTTCCAATACAATCATTCGCATCAACAAGTTAAAATCGACTACATCAGGTCCATCTGTATGTGAGGCGACTGTTTGAAATGCTTGCTTAGCTAATTCAACATCACCAAGTTTTATATAAGTAGCTGTCAAAGAAGTTAAACCATGATGTGTTAAAGACAACTTTAGCTTTTCACTTAATCCAAATACACGTTCAAATAAATTGATATCACCGGTTTGAGCAGATAAACTAAATAAAGATTTGCATGCAACTCTTGCTAAATTAGGTTTGATATTTTTGTTTAAAGCAGATTCTACGTCAGGTCGAACAAGGGCTGCATTTGTAAAACTTTTTGATCTGACCATACATTGAAGTACATAAATAGATGCTTCGGTACTTGTAGGGTATAAATGGTTGCATCTACGGTATAATTTCATTGTATCCACATGATATTTTAATTTGGCTGCATGTACGAGTAACTCTTCCATTACATCTTGACTTATGATCAATCCATTATGTTCCATTTGTTCCCATACCAACATCGCATGCTTCATATCCTTTTGTGACACATACCATTGTATTAATCGTTTACTACAAGTCGATGCACTGGCTATATCTTCCATCGTAATCGTATCTTTCAACATACGTTCAGCTGTATGAACGTGTCCAGTAAACAACGCTTTGTCCATTAACCGCTTCACAATAACACTAGTAGACATACCCAACTCCCTTTTTATTAAATAAATATGCCGAGTTTGATTCAATTTCCATTCTTCTAAACAATCCACAGCAAAAACATTCAATGCATTATCCAATAACTCTCGAGGATCTTCTATATGTCTATTTACCAGCTGCGTTAATGCATCTGTAGGGTGATGCTTACGTAAAAACACACTTGCTTCTTCTAATTGATTCAACATTAACTTTGATAACACAACAGATCTAACAATGGATTTGGTAGGTTGTAAACCAACCTTTTCTAAATGTTGTAACCAATAATCCATTTTTTTCATTTGTTTCTTTTGACTTGCCAATAATCCAAATACTGCTTCATAACACGATATATTCAACTGATCATATTGTTCCGTAGCCTCTGTCAATAAACTCATTGCTTTCTTTGTTAATTTTAATTCGGTTGCTAAATAAATCATTAATTCCATTTCTTCTTGTCGAAACTTGGCTTGTGTAAACAACTGTCCTTCTTTTAAATCTTGCAAGATCTCAAACGCTTCAGTACTAGGTCCATTAGAACTTGGATCATCGGGATTAGTCATAAACTTTTGAATGAGTAGGTCGACATCCGTTTGTGATAATTGTGATAATAAGCTCTCATGTCGATTCTTCATCAATTGGTACATATTCAACACTTTCTTTCTACCTTGTCTTCTTTGAATCGATTTTTTTACCCAGGGTGAATAGGATAAAGCAAGATCGTTATGAGTGGGCTGATATAGTTCCTGGCGAAAACTTTCTAATAAACTGGGAACAGGGGCTGGCGAACTCTCTTTTACTGATTGTGTACCTAACCCTCTACTAAACTTGACTGGGGTCACTAGAATACGTTTCGAGAGACATTGTCCACATACTTGTGCAAGTAGCTTTTGTGACTTCCAACTTTCTCTAGATATTGACATTATCTACTATCGAACTATTATTACAACTATTACTGCTTACAAAAAAAAAATATAAAAAAAATTCCCCTTTATCTTTTTTATTTTTTTTTTTATTTGAGTCGTGTGCACTGGGTTTTTTCTTTTTTGCAGAGTGGTAAGTAAAAATGTCAAAATAATGAATGTTTACCCCCCTTGATGAAAGCCTATTTTTATGCCCAGCCCGGACAAAGGACTGTGTTTTTTTTAAAAAAAAGCCTTTTTGTTACGTGACAAGCATACCAAGCTCAACCAAAAGTTCAACTCCAGCTTTGGAATCACCCAAAAAAAGTGGTCTGTGGTTGCTCTCAAGAGCAGAGAAGATGTGGGACTTCTGGGAATACTTCGTCCAATGAATTACGCAAGGCCATTTCATTGTCAGTAATAAAAATACTAGGCAAGAGAGAGAGAGAGAGAGTTTGCAGCAGGCCAAACTGAATCCCTCAATTGCTCAAGTAATATATAATAATAATAATCACTTCTGCATTTTATCACTTGTTAATAGTTTTTTTTTTTGTAGAATGATTATGACACTAAAGGTGAAGAAAATATCTTACCTGAACCTGATGAGGAATCAAGTGAACTGACCGATCCGTTCGTGGAAGTTGAAGAGGTATGATAAGTTATTATCTACACATGTTTATAGTTGTTTACATAACAAAATATCTAGTTTCCTTCCTTACAAGTAGTAAAGGAAAATAATCTGTAGAAGTTTCAGGCTCCTTCCAACAATATCATTTCTCCGCACAAACCAATTATTCAACTTACAGACCTCTCAGTGCTTAAGACGTACTTCGATATTTGCATAAATACTTCAGTAAATGAAGCTTCTGATGAAACACGAAAGTCTAATGGCTCAACAAAAAGAATATTTTCATTTGAAAGCTATGCCTGATGGAGTGTATGATACGCTGCTACAGCTTCTGCAATCGGACCACGCTGAAATATTTGATAAAATCATAAGCTTGCCAAAAAACAAGCCCTTTTTCGAATTCATCAAATATGCTATGTTTGACTTTCTTTTAAATCTCAAACGGCCAGAACCTTACAATAACAACGACGAAAGGAGTATATACTGTGAAGTTTTTATTCCTATTTTTAAAGCGTTTGGAAATTGTACTTAGTCATTAGGATATACTTGGTATATAAAATTTTGTAACTTACAAATACACAATGATAAAATACCTTACAGTCAGTCTAAAGCATAGATGCAAAAAAAAAAAAGCAAAAGATTCAGATTACGTCTGGTTAGTTTCGAACGATTCTACAAAAGAGAAAAAAAACAACTTGAAATTGCTTGATGGCATAGGACGGTTAATTAATAATGCTACTCTCAATTATTTCCTGATGGAGTCTTCTGGGTGTGTATATATAACTTAGATTATCCTGTTAATATACTTTTATTTGTGCACTATTACTCTAGTTCCTGAACCAACGAAATAGGGACTAAAGTCATATTTCATTATTCCATGCTAACACATTCAAGCTTAAAAGCCTGCTTTAAACACTCTGATTTGCCCATGGTAATTATTTGGCTAGAGACTACAAATGGCCGAAGCCACTCATAGCATAACCAAAAAAAAAAGTCTCGGCAGAAACGAGCTTGATCAATGAAGACCAGGCCACTTCGCCTAAAGACTAAAATTTGACTACGGACGTTTTAACTGCAACAACTTTAATATACGCTATTGGAGCTGGAAAACTAACATGACTATAAAATCTTAGTTTTGACGGTGATAAAGTTGTATCTCATTCTTTAAACGATACACTTAAGAACATAAAAAATGAACACGATAATCTTAAATTTTTTATTTCAAACTACCGCAACGCTCTTTTGAGACAATCAAAAAAATGCACCTATTCTCATGTCAAATTATACGAAATAAGATAACTCTTATCAAATACTCTATCAAATCACCTACCGCATGGAAAGTAGTAGAGTCTCTTATTTTTCCTTCCTCAGTATTCTTCAACATGATCAACCCTGCCGAATCAGTTCTTGAAGCTGAGCGAAAAAGTACAACAGCGAGACAAATTTTGTCTAATAACATTGAAGACAATGTTGAAGCGGCAAACCAAGTAAGAAAAAAGAGTTAGTTATTTTATTTGCTCTAACTTTTAATTATAAAACATAGCTTCTAATGGAGCAAAGAGCTACCAGATCTTGTAAGAGATCAGAAGCAGGCGTAAGCACAGCAGTCGCTAAAAGAGCTAAAGTATAAGAAGACTTTTTTTTTCAGTTACCTACTCCACGCTGACATTGAACTATTTGGTTTATTTTTAAGGTTTTCAACGATTCTGTTACAGAATTCTGCTTTTGTATGATAGGAAGAGCCGACATCGAAGAATCAAAAAGCAACGTCGCTATGAACGCTTGGCTGCCACAAGCCAGTTAATCCTGTGTAATTTTCTGGATACCATCTGGATCATGAAATCTGATTCGTGTCGAACATGACACTTTCGCGGTCCCTGATCATGATGCAATCCGACGTCTTTGTTGTCGAGATAGGATGATATGGCGGCATGGCGATCCATCCAAATTTAACATGAAGCCATGCGCATGCGTAAAGAGCCCACTTATACGCGGCCAATTCATTCAGTCATTTCTTTCGTCATGATTCATGTCATTTCATTTCATTTTCATTTTCATTTTCATTTAATTTTATTTCATTTAATTTTCATTTCATTTTATTTGTGGGCATTTCTGGGCATGGTGAATAAACAAGATGCTATTAAATCTTTTTCGGGGGGGGGGGGGTCTGGGAGTCTCCCCCAGGAGAGGAGGGGGTTTGGGGGGAGGTACCTCCTCTCAAAAAAGGAACCGTCGCTAAAGCATTCTTTTTAACAAAGTTAAAGAAGAGCTTGTCATGATAAAAAAAAACTCGGGGGAAAAAGCCAGCACTGCGTGCGGAGTGTAAAATATTTCCTTAAGTTGGAAATGAAATGCCGCCGCTTCTGTCAAACTATGTTGTCATTTGCAAAAAAAAAAGAATTGCAAGAAAAGTTTAGAAAAAAGTCTTTCAGACACAGTGCGCAGACTCAATACAGCCATGTCACCCGTTTTTGTGTGCTACCTGTTGGTTGTCAAAAATGTTGGCCGCCAACAAAAAAAAAAAATGGCATGACTTGACCATTTTAAAATGTTGTTGAAGGGTTTAAAAGATCAAAGATTGATTTGTAAAGAAATAAGATCGACTTGTATTTTAAAGCTGGCAACTTATAATTGTTGCCAGCAAGGTGCTTGTTCCGCTAAATAAAAACTATAAAAAGGATTAATTACGAACGACTTTTTTATCTTTACTTTGATTAACAATGGAAAATCAACTGCAAAATTTACAGGAAGCTTTACAAGGTCTGCTGCGAGAGCATGATGAACAGGCGTTGAATCCTATCAAAGACGTGTTGCAAGAAAATCTACAATTTGGTCTGTATGAGAAAAATTTGTACATTTGTACTGTCATCGACGGGGTGTGCCACTCATGCCAGCAAGGGATCAGGACAATAGACTTGACATTTGAGCAAGATGATGATGAATATGAGGATGATGAGTCGGAAAGTGTGGACGATGATGAAGTGGCGACTCCTGTTCCTGTTCGCGAGCCTCAAGTAGAAAGGGATGTTGCTGATGTTGTCGTAGTGCAAGATGTTGACAATGGCGGTAATGAACAAGTAGAGGAGCTGGAAGGCGCCGTCGCGTTGGTGGAGATCATTCCACAGGAGTAGGAGCAGATGCGAGCGAAGTACCCTGGATCGACGCAGCATTTGATCAATGCTCGACTCAATCGTTTGATCCGTCCAGGACAAGAACCGACGTTGTTGCATATGCGGGACAGTGTACTGGGTTGTCAAACCCTGCCGGATGTGGTGTTCAATATCAGTCAAATGTTTCAGTGGACAGACAGGAAGATGTCAGATGTTGTGTTTTGCAAACGGTTGTTGTGCTGGTACAGTTATCAGCTGGAAACTGTCATGTATACGCAAGGAATGACGCCTCGTGATATCTGTGCACAGTTGATGAACCGTAAGCTGATCACTGACGAAAGAGTGTATGCAGCACGGCTCTTGTTGGGGAGAAAAGTGGATCTTGTGTACAGAGTATTGGGCGCTCCAGGTGTTTTATGCACTGAAGTGGTTAGTACAAAAATGTTAAAGAGAACGGAGGTTTATATTTCCTCTTATGTTAACTATGTTCAGGCCCACCATGTGTTGCCTCTTGAATGTACTCAAGACCAGAGCAACCTACTGGTGGTGATGTATTTGTTTTTGAACATCCCACGCCATTTAGTGCGTCTTTTATAAAAATAATTGCATTAAACATCCTACTCCATTTAGTACGTCTTTTATAAAAATAGTTTGCTGTTGAAAAAAAAAAATTATAGATTCAAGCTAATACGGAAAAGGTTTATTTACAAAAGAGAGATGATTTGAATTTTAATAAAAAGAAAAAAAATTAAATAATGTTGTTAAAAGGAAAAAAAAATAGTGTTAAAAAGAAAAAAAAATAGATGATGGATGGTAAAGGTAAAGGATATCCAAGGTCCTGAATTTGGGTTTCTAATGCCTCCACACAGCTAACAAATAACAATTAATTTTATACCGAGGATACAGGCCACTTACCTTTCAATTTGACCGCGACTGTTGCGTCGGTTACTTTTTCTCATGCTTGGCAAACAGAAGAAGGTAACTGGGACCGGGATACCTACGATCAACCTTCTCTAAGCACCATATGGGGGTTGGAGGAAGCCATTGTTTTGGACGATGCGGATGTGTTTGTAGTCTGTCAGCGCCACCAGAATCCTCGGCGTGATCCTATGCATTTGTTGACCTATCCTGGACCCAACATTGATCGTTATTTAGGGGATCGAAATTTCAGTTACCGCGAACGCAGTGCACTGTCTCCTATCAAGTTAATGTCGCAGGTGACGCGAGGTACATCCCGTATTCGAAACTATTGTGGTAATTATGAGCAAACAGGGACGATGTGGACGGAACATAACCTTGAGTTTACGCAAATGTTGTACGGCGGAATGATGGGAAGTCCTATTATTTCCGGTATTATGCAACCAGTCGATCAAAACAAAATCCGTGCGTTGTTTTATTTGCTGCAAGAAATCAACCCACGATTGGCAGCATACAATGAGCCCGTGGTAAGGGCGGATACAGAGAGACATGCGTTGCGCAAGATTCACCAGTTGGGACAAACTCGTCCAGATGAGCAGGCTTGGCTTTACAATAATGTGGTCAATATTGAGAGTGAAAATCCTTTGGCGGGTAATATCAATTTGGACGATATGATTATTGGTGTGGATGATCGCTCAAACGATGTGCGCTACCGAGACATTAGTCACGTGCTTGCGTTGATTTTTCCTTACTTGTTTACGCAAGGTGTGGGTTATTATTCATTGCATAATCAACCCAATGATGTTCCAGAGGCTGAAGGGGGTTATGCCTTGTCGAATCGTCATTTGACTGTGTCTGCGTATTCAAAACTGTTGATTCAGAGTGCAGATCGTCGTTTCGGTAGAAGTCCTGAGTTTTTGTTCTTTATGCTGGATTACATTGAACGTAAGAACATTCACTCGTATAATCGATTTGTCTTACCCTTAGCATCCAACCAGGAATACAAGCGTGGGGATGTGTGTCGTGATGGAGAATACATTATAGATACAACCCCAACTGTACCTCATACTGTCCGAAGTTCAAGAGCGTATAAAAAGAAACATGGATTGAATTTATTTGTAAGTGGGGGGAATAAGATAAACTCCTTCCTGTTGCTAAATAGATTTTTTTTTTTTTAGAATATGTTTCTTCGACTTGGTTCACCTCAGCTTTTTATTACGCTGATGTGCAGTGATTTTGCACCCGAGTATGAAGAGCTCTTAGAGGGGGACAGGCCTTGGGAAGATCCTGTTTTATTTTCGCTGCATTTTAAACGAAGTTTCCAGCGTTTTTTCAATCGATGCATATTGAGAAGTGTGAGTGATGAGATAGGAGGAAATGAGTGTCGAATATTTAATAATTTTATTGGTTTTGTAGTCGTTTGCAAATATGGTGGGTGGGGTAACAGACTGGTCATATACGGTTGAGTTGCAAGACCGAGGAAGGTAAAAAGAAAAAAGTAAAACGTTTCGTTTTTAGGATCTGAATTTTAATTTTTTTACAGTCCTCATGTTCATTTTGTACTATGGACAGGAAAGACCGCCGATCAATTGCTAGCCATGCCAGATCTTGTTGTAGCACGTTTACCAGATGGAGATCACGACCCAGATTCGTTGTACTTGGTGAATTGAATGCAGATACATAATTGTGGTGATTACTGCTGCAGTCTCAGAGGGCGAACAAACCAATGCCGTTTTGGATATCCGTTTGATGTCAATGATCGAGCGTACTTTGATGAAATGACCAACCGCTCTGTATATATACGTGAGGCAGTGGATTCCTACGTAGATCCCCACAATCCCTATCTTTTAAAGCTCACCCTAGTAAGTATGGATATTCAGGTCAATTATACAGGCAGAGTCATGTACTATTTGGCCAAGTATATGAGCAAAATAGACCAGAGTGTCGAGTTGGAGTATGGTATGGAAGATGTAAAAACTCACTTAAAAGCAAGAGAGATGGGGGCTGTGGACGCGGCCTGTTTTTTGTCAGGTTGGAACAAACATAGGAGTAGTCGAGGTAAAATGTACATCAGTCTGGTATTTCCTGGTTTGGATGAACGTAGACAACTGCGTCGTAATCTGGGTAATCTTGAAGAGAACGATACGAATATATTTTCTGCCACACATGTGTAAAAGTATTTATGTCGACACAGACAAACACGTGAATTAACCTTGATTGAGTATTTCACTAGTTATATCTTAACGGATGAACAAGACGTCGAGGACGAGTTTGAGGAACCGACAGGACAATCATTGCCAGGGCAACTTAACCGTCGCAGCATGAATCAGGTGGAACCGGTTGTATTTGACCCGCATATTGGTCCTCTGCAATTGAATGATGCTTGTGAGTGAATCAACATTGGGCTAGACAGACCAATACGATGCACGGATGGATTTGGTGTCCGGTATCGTGGACGTGATGTTGCAGAAAAGATACCGTTTTGGCGTACACATCTTTATAATCAAACGTCAGGTGAAGCATTTTACTATTAAAACGTTTTGCTGTACTATCCTGTGACAGATCTGAATGCTTTACATGACGAGCACGAAAATTGGCGAGCTGTCTTTTTTGCAGTGTGTAACGAATATGAGTTTCGAATGCTTCCGGCCCAGTTGGCTGAAGTTCGACGTATTGATGAAGTCATGCAAGAGACGGGATACAGTTCAATGCCTCAATTAGAGCTTTTTACAGATATGATGCGGGCTGAGACTTTAGAAGAGCTGTCCAACATGCTGGAGACGGTATCGGATGAGCAGAAAACGGTGTACGAGCATTTGGTAACCAATGCGTTTGAAGTAAGTGCATTTGTGATCTATGACTCTGCAGACACAGGAAAAAGCTACCTTTTACACCTATTGTACAACGTGTATGTGGCCAATGGTTTCAATCCTGTTATTCTGGCGCCTACAGGGGTAGCTGCACATACGATTGGAGGACAAACGTTGCATCGTTTTTTTCGGTATCGATGTAGAAATCGGTATCGTTAATCTGATTCGTCTTGAGACATTCGTCAAGATGTATCAGCACGTGGTACTTTTAATAGATGAAGTGTCTATGGTGAGCAGCAATCTGGTGACAAGGATTGACGAAGCTTTACGGGTAGTGCTGCAGAACGACTATTATTTTGGTGGCGCCAATGTGATCTTTTTTGGAGACATGGCCCAGTTACCACCTGTGGAAGAAAATGAGGGTTTGTTTTTTCAAAATCCCGCAATTACATCAAATTTGAATTTCCAGCTTATGGCCCAGCAGCGTCAAGACCCTGCAGAACTTGTCTTTGCTGAATTTTTGCGTTGTTTACGCATCAATGTATTTTCACGTGAAGTAGTCGAGTTCATTATGGCGCGTCATCATGAGGAGCAAATGATCCCGCTTAAAGCCATCCGTTTGTTTCCTACAAATCGGGAAACCGATCAGTACAATCAAGACCGAAGTCTACGCATGCCAGGTGTTGCAAGACGTTACACAGCAAGTGATGCAGGTCCCACTTTGACGTTAAATGAGACACGTCTGACATACGAGCTGGATTTGAAAGTGGACATGTTGTGTATGCTGTTGCATAACATTGATGTGGAAAATGGGTGGACAAACGGCACCATGTGCGTGATTACGGCGATGCTACCAAATGAGGTGATTGTGGCGCGCGCCACTGACGGGGTCTGTAAGGCTATTGTTCGTATTATACGTGAGCTGTACCAGTCGGCGTATTTCAGAAGTCAGTTCCCGCTTGCTCCGGCCTTTGCTTCTACAGTGCACAAGACGCAGAGTTTGGCCATGGATAATGGAGTGGCTATCTCTTTACTGAGGCCGTTAGAGTCTTTTGGTCAGTTGTACGTTGCCTGTTCTCGGGTCAAAACCGCGCGCGATTTGTACTTTTTTGGTTTAGGCGGTACTCTGCAGCATCCGTCTGTGGAAGTAGGTGTGAATCATACCATTACCGCGTTTTTAAACAGTCTTGCAAATTTGAGCGGGTAGAAAAAAAAAGGTTGTTTAAATGTTATAAGATAGACAAAAAAAATAAAAAATATGAGATTTTTGTGTGTAGGTTGTTATCTTTTTTGGGTATAAAAACTCTGACCCCTTTTTTTTAAAACGTGCCAGTAGGTTTAAATCTACTTCCTGTCAACGAATTCCCATTGTTCTTATAAGTCAATCGAGTTAAAAAAAAGCGGACGTGTCGCGGACGGCATGCGGACGTGTCGGCTTTAGAAAAGGCGTGAGTTTAAAATGAGCGCTTTTAAAAAGGTGTCAAAGAAAAATCCCTTTTTCTTTTTTTTTTTAACCATGTCTGGATCCTACCATTTGACCAACGTAAAAGCAGAAACCAGTTGCCTCATCAAAGTTGACAAACGAGCTCGCTGTAAAGCGGAGCGCAGTGTTCGGGTGGGAGCGCAGTTTGTTAGATTAATGTCATATGTTCCAAATGTAATGACTTACATGATAAAAGTATGTAAAGACACCAATTACTTTCATTGCCAAGGTACATTACATAAAAAAAATAATGAACAAAACAAAAAGTGTAAGTAACCCGTTTTCTTTAGACCCGCTTACTGTAAAATCTGCAAATGATATCAATGTATATGCTCAAACGTATATGAATGTACAAGTAGAAGAACTGACATTTGAAAACAAAACCGTCATTGTTAACAAAAAAGAAGTCAATCTTTTGTTGAATTACTGGCTCCTTAGATATGTCGTACGTTACTTCGAGGACACATCAAAAATAGTCAGCCAAGTCAGTAAAGATGTGCTCGTAGAGCAACTAGTAGATTTACATTCGCGTGTGCATAAGTATGATAAAGTGATAAAATAAAAATAAAAAAATTAATCACTCTTGGACGGCAGTGCCGGATGTTAATATAAACGAGGTGCCTTTATTTGACGCCGGTGTGCAACGGGAGGTGGAAGCTCGCCGCCAAAACGAGTAAGGTGTAATGACGGCTGCTCTTCGGGCGAGTTTGTTACAAAGAGTGCAAGAGCTTTCTGCGGAAGACGTCAGTGTGCAAAGTTATACTGCGGTTGCTGCTGCAGCAGGTCCTCCTTCTTCTGGCGGTGTTCCTCCTTTTTCTGGCGGTGTTGTTCCTCCTATTTCTGGCGGTCCTGCTGCTCCTCCGGGTCCTTCTTCTGGCGGTCCTGCTCCTTCTCGTTATGATTTAAGAAGTGGTGGCTCTTCAAACACAATAAAATATAAGAAAATCAAAATAAAAGTAGAATAGCTCTGAAGTCGGTTGGCGTGCGAATCTGGGATCTCGATCTGAATGTAAAGAATCTGGATCCTTTTTTTTTTGAAAAAAGTAAAGTGTTCTATGCAGCATAAATAATTCTACAGTGGCTGGATAAAAAACAAAAATTACTGTAAAGTGACGGTCAGATTCTTTTTTCTTTTTTAATTTGCAATGGAAGACCGAGTCCGTGTCCAAGGGGAACGAATGTTAACTCTGCTACGTGAAATTGAAGCTGAAGAAGAGGAGAGGGGTAAGTTACGTGTACATATTGTTTTTTTTCATGGCTGATACTTTTTTTTTCTAGGTCGAGAGGTTATGGTCGATGCGTTGATGCACGCAATCCATCGATTCCCGATACACAGAAATCTGAATGATGGTTGTTTGTACGTTTACGGTCGCGATGGAAGAACACTTATTTCTACAGACGATGCCATGGTGGACTTGATGATTTGTAAGTGATGCATGTTATCCCAAAAAAAATACTAATCCGTTATTGAACAGCTGATGATGATGAGTCGGAAGATGATGAAGGGGAAGATGAAGGCGAGGAACAGGAAGAAGAAGACCTGACAGGAGTGGTATTACAAATACATGCTGTCCCACCTCAGGTACTGCAACATTGTTTGGATAGGCTGCAGCAAATAGAATTGGCTTTGGCTGAGACCAACGGCTTCATACTCCGAGAACAGATTGATATGCAGCTGAGACGTTTGTATGACCTGTTTTTGACTATCCGCGAAGATCGACCAAGAGCGATTGATCAACGTAATGCGCAGCGATACGCTGTGAAAATGATCCGGCTGTATAATCTGTTTGTGATTGAGGCGTCGTTGGTTCAAACCGCTGTAGGTTGGGAAGGTGAAGAAAGAACAAGTTTTGTAGACGTATACTACCGTAAGTAGAATGAAAGAGTGCATGCGCAAACGTTTATATGTAGATCTTTCGTGGGATGTACGTGAACGGAATACCATCAGGGCAACCATGGCAGCAGCACGAGCAGTGTACCAGTTGGTGTCTACCCGTGGGCCTGTGATGCTGGTTCATCCAGAATGGTTTGATCTACGACTGCTGATGAACAACAGGAGAACCCGAGTGATCCGAGAGCAACATATGTGTCAGGAAGACATCTTGATGTTGAGTCGTGCAGTGCGAGCTTTTGGTGAATTGGAAGCCATGCATAGTGTCATTGATGTCAATGGGCAGCAGTTGGTTCCTGATCTGCTGGATTGATTTTAAATAATAAAACAAGTAACAATTGAAAAAGAAGTTCACAAAGTGACGTCATTTTATCAAACACAGTTTAAAAGACCCTCTTTTAAAAGACAATTCCAAACGGATCTTGAGATACCCAACCATTTTAAAAAATAATTTGTTTTATATGCTATATTAGAATTAGAGTACGGGTCTATTATTAATGTTCTGTAAAGTCGTGATATTCGCGAATGACACCGTTGTAAGTATAATGACTTTAATAAGCCTGATTTTAAAAATCCGATGACTTTTTTAATGTGAGTGTATTTTGCAATTGCATACCTGTATAAAGTCTACTTGCGAAGAGAGATTTTATTAATTTTCTATGTAAGTTTTTCATACAACATTATCTACACCTGTACCATGTACTTGCGTGAGATTGTTTTTTGACGCCAGCAATAGCTTTTTTTTTAAAAAAAAAGATTTTTTTTTACCTAATAAATGAGCAATAAGTGAAGTGGTTGCAGAAAACCAATGGAAAAATACATTCATAATTTTGATGCGGTTTTTTTCTCAAGATTGCAACAAAGAGAGGCATAAGACAGTAGAAATATTATGGAAACAATTAAGAAGTTCACAGTGACATCATTTTTCTATCATAATTTAACGCGTGAAGCAGCACAAGATAATTTTTGAACGCGTGATTGATAGTATAGCTTTTGATACGAAGCGGTCTTACGATCTTGTACTTTGGCGCAAGAATATCTTGTCTAGGCGAACGTAGTACTTATGTTTGATTAGATTCTTAAAACTTACGTATGACAGTAGCGATAAAGAATATATTGACACAGAAGAGGAGAACAGTGATACATTAAAGGAGACCAAAAACAATCAGTCTTTTTTTTTTTCATGTCCAGTCCGCGTTTCATAACTCACTTTCTTTAGTTAGTTTTACATTCTATTGCGTTTTGTGAAATTCAAACAGAGATGCCAGATAAGATTATTTTCGAAGAAGGTAAAAAAAAACCAGTAAATTTAAACATAACACTCATTTTATTCTTTCAGCCTCATACAGTCAAATCAAAGATTGTCTGCAGGATGTACGTTTTGAATCATGGAACAACATGAACATGATACAAAAATTAAGCCAAAATTTTTACTTCGTTAAAGAAGAAACAACAAAGTCAACACTCAAGGAACAGTTATCGGGTTTCTGGCTTCAAATTGAAAGAGCCAATACGAATTCTAATCGCGTCAAACGACGAGCCGAAACACTACGTTTATCTTTAAATCAAGTAGTGAACTCACGACCGGTTAGCGTGTTAATCCAGAAAAACTTGTCAGAGGTATAACAGTTAAAGTAAATAATACAGTTTTTTAATAACGCATTTTTTATTAGCAAGAAAAATCGCTCTTCAAAGCCAGTTTCAGACTACAAGCGGAAAAAGAAGCAAACCAAGATCAAGAAGAAGAAATTGAGACACAAGATGAAACTATAGAACAAGAAGACTCAACTCCTCGCCCTTATAAAAAAACAAAAAGTTTGAACATAAAGGAAGTGAAAAAGCTTGGCCTTGCAGGGAAAGTAGAAACGATTACTAAGTATTAGTAAATATTAGGCTTGAAATAAGTACTTCTTCTGTAACAATATGTAACTAATATAACCAACAGTTCTAGTGATAAGCAGATACTGGATTTATCTAAAGCAAGAACAATACCCTCAAGATGTAAAGATATAATTGACTCGATTTTGATTGATTCGGGACTGCAGTTGCATCCTAGATTGACCATGTCTGAGTACGATATCTTAATAAAAATAGCCAAATGTACTAATAAATCCAGCCTCAATACCACTGTCAATGGAATTGATCTTTTCAGTTCTCAAGTTGAATTATCGTTTATAAAGTTGGCGGTTATAAAACTGTATGTATCAAATTGAAAATGTTTAATGTTCAATTGTCTGATCTCTTTAATTAACTGATCTCTTTGTTTAGATGCTTATTGTACCATGAAGAATTGCTCGAAGGAGAACACAATGAAGACTGGTTCCGTGTAAATGTTTATGGCGATGTTTTTGACATGCTTTTCAACGCGAAACATGGATACAAAACAAAAAGGTAAGAACATATTACCTGTTTTTTCAATGACACTTTTATTAAACGCAAGCTTTACAGATCAGAATGCCATTCACAAACTATTAAATCATTAAAAGCGAATGGTTTAGTAGATATAAATGAAAAAGATATTCGCTTAGACTTCATATTTACCAACTCGTCTGGGATTCAAGATGTGTTTTTCTGTGAAGACAAGCCTACTGTCAAAGCATCGAACAAAGACAAACAGAAAGCTGACTATTTAAGAGAAAGTACACTCCGTCATTGGACTAGTCTCCTTCCTTACGAAGAATGTACCCAGCATTTATGTGTTTTGTCATGCCACTTCAACAAGTTAAATCTACGAATTATGGGTACTAAACTTGTAGATGGAATTATAGTACATGCTTGCCTCAAAGAAATAGGTATCCCTTTATCAGATAACAATGGTGCTGGGATCGCCGAGTATTTGACTACTGTCATTTCTTTGGTTGTAAGTAGAAAATATTTGTTTAATTTATCTATAACAATTAACAACCGGTTACTTTTCTACAGAGGATGGTCACCTGGAATTATGAAGTTATCCAGTTAATGATACAGACTGCACAGCAAGACAATATGACATTTTTGCTGAAGCCAGCTACGTCAAAGATCTGCTACAGAGAGGATTCCCCTGAACCAGAAGGTAGCCACACAAATTCAAGAGCTTCCAGTGTAGAATTAGATTGGGAAGAGGAAGAAAAAAGGTCAAGAATAATGGAAAAGATTGAGGGAAATCTTACGGAGCTTACCAAAAAGGTTAATGAACAGTATGTGATGTTTTCTTGGGAAGATATTGTTTTTGGTGATAAGTCCGAGTAGACACCTTGTTGGCGAATTTTATTTTATTCAATAAAAACAGAACTTTGAATTTCATTTAATCTTTAAGTTGAATAATCTGACAAATCAAATCCCATTTTGAAAATGTTAAAATATTATAGACTTTCCCATGAGATCAAAAAGCATATGAATAAGTATCTTTAGGGAAATATTTAATATGTTCAGATATACAGTCTCTATTCGCATTCACGAGGCATTGTAGGCGACGTTTTTGTTGAGCTTAAAAAAAAATTGATTTAATAGTCACGAATAAATACTTTACCTTCAGAGCAAGCACTTGATCGATGAAAATATCGCATATTTTTCCACTATACTCAATCGCGTCCATAACCAATAACATGATTTTTGGAATGTATAACTTTAGGGTTACGAATCAGGTTTTTTTATTTTCAAAACCCGATTAATTTCCTAAGACTGCGTCATTATGTTTCTTACCCAATCAAAATATCCAGAGCAGAGATACGTAAGATGCGAGGAATTTTTTTTCTTAAGATAATCTCTTTCACGCAATATTTACAGATGCAGCAATATTTACAGATGCATATCGTTAGAGGTGTAAGGCCTTTCGCCACGTAATTGATAACTGCGACCAGATCGTAGCGTCCCTCATTGCGTCGGTATCTTGTTTACGCGTTTCTGTTCGTGGGGGCATATTTTTGTCTGGGGGCAGCTAACGTTTAGACAAGTGGAAGGTGACCCATTCGCCACGTAATTGATAACTGCGACCAGATCGTAGCGTCCCTCATTGCGTCGGTATCTTGTTTACGCGTTTCTGTTCGTGGGGGCATATTTTTGTCTGGGGGCAGCTAACGTTTAGACAAGGGAATGCTGAAACTCTATAGATCTGCATCTTTTTAATTCAGGTTAGTAAAGATAATAATTAATGATGAGGAAGTTTCTCCTATTGACCAAAAATATGCAAACGTTGGAGAGTAATGTAGTTATGATTAAACAATTTGTGTACACATCCAATGAAAACGAAAAACCGACAATGCTCTCTGGTTCACGTCTCTTCAGTATAACTTTCTAAATCCTCCGTGTAGTAAAAGGTGTCGTCTTCAAAAATATTACTTACATCAAGTGAAGCGTTCTCTTCTGTCAATTAATACGTAGAGAATTATGGTGTTCTCAATATTTTTCAGAACGATGGCCCAGTAGCGAGAACGTTCCTAAAGAACGTTCCTAAAGAACATTCCTAAAGGATGGAATTCACCTAATTGGAAACGCTTCACTGCCGTCCACACCGTCCATACGAGAAATAAATTTATTTAAATAATTTGTCGTGTATGATTAAATTTGTCATTATTTTATTGGATCAGGACATTTACAGAGCTTTTTTTTTTTTTTTTGGATTCCTAAACTGTTTCACTTTTGGAAAAAAAACAAATGGCAGCTATGCTGGGGTACAAGGTGCACTATCAGGTAGTCAGTGAACAATTTCAGGTTGCTTATTTTCTTTTTCTTCAAGATTTGCCTCCATTAATATGAATAAAACACGAAAAAGTGGCTGCCTAAGTTCTCTTCCTCCTCGGAGGAGGAGGAGAAAGGAGCAAAAGAAAAATTGGATTCAAAAAGTTAGTAAGATCTTTATACATTCAGCTTCGCCTTAAGCACCTGTCCAATCGTAAAGTGGCCATACGATAAAATTGTATTCGCTACTCCAATCTTTAACTTTTAATACGATCGAAGAGAAGACCGTGCGCGGGAAAAAAAACGGTGATGCAACGTGATAAACCGTGATAAAACCGTGCGCGTAAATCACCTTACTTCCTTCAGTACCTCCTAAAAAAAGTAATATATATTGTATCTAAAAAAAAAAAAATAGCAATTCGGAAATACGTTTTATACGTTAAAAGATTGGATCAATCCGCCATCTTATCAGAATTTATCCGACTTAATGAAAGTATAATCGTTGGCGATTATTCGTCCAATGACAAGAAGGTGCAACAATTGAGAGATATTTGGAGTAGCAGATTCAAGCAAATCAGCCTTGAAATGTTACCACTGAATAGAATTTGTTTAGATCTTGAAAATGTCAACTGGAACCGTCTTATTGAACTTATTGTTACCAAATTGGATTCAGATGCCGTACAAGAGATCAATAGGTTGACTTCGGAATCAATAAGAGAAAACTATCTTCTTGAATCGATTGAGTCATGGCTCTTTCACCTAACGAAACTTTTGACCCTCCCAGGTCGGGAATTACACCTCGTGTATCATATGCTGACGCAGTGAATAATAATAAAAAAAATTCGTTACTACAACAAAACGTTCACTTTTAGAACAACAACCAACAATTAATGCAGGCACCTCTACTGAGGGTGACGTTAAAATTATTCAATCTCGAGTTTGGAGAGATACTTTTTCTAATAATGGTTATATTCTGGAGGTCTCCAAGTTAAAAGACCTTACCAATTATCAACATCTTAGCGTTATCCACTCTATATATGGCAGTACCAGCTTCCATGGCATCAAATTTTTAGGAAAGCCTACTCAGCGATACTTTGAGCTATACCCTAAAGATGCCATTCTTGAAAAATTCATCACCGAAGGTGTCTTCTATGAACATGTCAACAGTCGTCTCCTTCCTTGTAAAGCCCTTGAGGGTAAAGGAAATGTTATTCAAGTTAAATTGTCGGACATTCCTTTAATTGATAAACACGAGATTTTATCGACCCTTCGTGAAAACATATCTCACCTTGGTGAGATTATCGACTTAGGATTGTATTATGAATCTGATATAGGATGGTTCATGGGTACTGGCTATGCGATCCTTCAACAAGATCCCAAAAAGAATTACTCTACTCTTAGCCATAAATTACCTTGGGGAGATACTGATGCTTTCTTCCATGCAACATTTCCAGATATGCCAACGCGGTGTCGCTATTGTCACGAGGATGGTCACACGAAGTATGATTGTAGTAAATCCCGTGCAAGCATCCTATGTTTTGCCTGTGATCAATTTGGACATCGACAAGCAGAATGTCCCAGACCACGAAATGCCAAATCAAAGCTTCGTGCTCCTAAAAAGCCTAGAAAAACACCAACCACCAGCGAAACCATCATGTCTGCTAGTATTGAATTACAGAAATCAAAGTATGCTCCTACCGTAGCGACTCGGGTGATGACACCTACTCTGTCCACCATTACTAATACCGTATTTACACACGACAGTAGCGACGAGGATTTCACCCCTAACAACCTAGAAGAGGAAAAAAGCGATACCGATTTGGAAGACAGTGGCGAAGAAATGACATATAGTCAAACTTCCAGTGCCAACAATATATCTAATGTCGAAGAACCCACCATTGAACACTTTAATGATGATATGAATCTAGACTGGACGCAGAACCAATCACCGCCTATTCATTTTAATTTTCAACATCTAAACTCTTCGCCCCACATAATACCTAGCAGTACGCCTTCATTACGAATGTATGTATCGGACCCACCCCAACCAGGATCGGATCCTACCTATACACAACACTCTCACCAGTAATGAATAAAAAAAATCACTCTTAATTATGCCTCACTGAACTGCAACAGTTTAGTTAAAACCGGCTCACAATCAACTCAATCATCATATATTCGCTTTTTACGACTTCAACAGTTCGACATTCTATTCTTACAAGAAATTAACACTTCTGACTCTATTATTCCTTCCATTACTATGCAACTACAGTCACTCCAAAATTTTTGGACAAAATACTGTGGTCTAATATTTTTTTCTCCTAACCATTCATTAACATTAGTTGATACTAATACAATATATGCCTCGGATAAAATTCTGCTTTGTAAAGTCTCCCATCCTCACGGATTTTATGAACCATATTTTATTCTCAACCTTTATGCATCTGCCAGCTCCAACGTAGAACGGCGAACTTTTTTTTATTCTCTTTAGTCTATGCTATTTCAACTCCATACTTCTGATATCATATCTTTCCATCGTTTAATTATATCAGGTGATTTTAATTATGACTATGACTGGGACATACTATGCAACAATCGCTCCTTCAAAACCTCTACTGACTGGGTATCCTTTTTATTGAAATTTTTTTATAACTGCATGTCTTTTAATGATTTAGATTCTGTTACTACCTTTCAGCGTAACGTCTCCATTCGGTCTGTCATTGACTATATCTATGCTGGTAACGATCTTCAAAGTCTGATTACTGATGCCAATATCGAACATATCAAACCACAGTGGTCTGATCATGCTTTACTATCTGTGAAACTATCGTTAAGTGACTCAACATGGGCCTGACCTCTGGCGAGGTAATCCAGTATATGCTGCTAATAAATCCTTCCAGAAACAACTACAAACCAAACTGGATCAACTACTGTTAAAAATGTCTCCCGATTTTTCCCCATAATTGAAATGGGAAGCGGTTAAATCAACGACGAAACAGGTTATCAAATCTTTTGGCACTAAATATGTATCTTGGCGTACACTAACATTGCGAGAATTAGGAAGAAAAAGAAATCGATTGTTACGGTCTAAACCTCCAGTTTCGATCCTTCAGCTTACACTCCCGAAAATCGATAAAATGATCTACATATTACAGCAGGAACTGGTCGATGTAGCTGCTCTTAAGGCAAATGCAATTTGGCGCGAAAATAATGAGCGTTCATCTGGATACCTCAAAAGTGTGCATCGACAAAGGACTGTACAACAATATATGGCTTCTCTCCAATCACCTACAACACCAATGGTGCTAGATCAAGCCAAAGGATTGGATCTCCCTGGTATCGGTCTGCTATTGGATCAAGAAAAAGCATACGACAGGGTGCACCCAGGTTACCTGAGTCAAGTGATGCTTAAGTTTGGTTTCTCTCCTTCCTTCGTAAAATGTATTCGTACTTTATTTTTTGGTAACGGTGTATTTATAAATATCAATGGTTTTTTTACTTCTTGTATTTCACAACAGCGAGGTTTGAGGCAAGGTGATCCACTCTCTCCTCTACTCTTTAATTTGGCCCTAGAACCTCTTCTGCTTTCTATCTTACAAGATGACCAACTGCACGGGGTTACGTTCCAAAGTTCATCCTATACTGAAGGTATCTCTACAGATTCTCCGACAATCAAACTTCTCGCATATGCGGATGATGTCTGCCTCATTCTGCGTGATCAAAATGACTTCTCTCGTGCTCAACACCATATGCTACAATACACGACTGTATCCAATGCTAAATTCAATATCGATAAAACTGAAGCTTTCGCTCTAAATGGTAAACTTGATACCTCTTGGGTTTCGGTTCTAACTGACCATGATATCTCGGCTTACCATCATAGTGGATCTGTACAAGCTTTCCGTTATCTTGGGTTCTATCTCCCCTATAATACACGACAACGCCGAACACTAGAAGATCAACTATTATTGAAGGTAACTACCCAATGTCAAATCTATTCTCAGCGTCAGCTATCGATCCTTGGACAAGTAACTATTATGAATATATTGATTCTCTCCAAAATCTGGTATTCCTTACGACTCCTGCAACCGACAAAGCGATTTTCCCAGCGTCTTCGATCCTCCATGTATCAATTTATCTGGCAAAAGAAACACCCTGCTTTGAAAAAAGAAATGATCTTTCTCCCGTGGACACATGGCGGATTAAAAGTAGACCAAAATTCCAACGTAGGCATTTAGAACGAGCTCCGCACCGTCATCCTTCTTGCTGCAATCGACAACAGCAGCTTGAACCTCCAAACTGATGCTAACGCTCTTTACAAGCAAAATCAGGTTAAAGAAAAGCAGTTAGCTCCCAAAGGTTGTTAGAAACTCCAAAGGATTGATTCAATACAAGAAGAGCTCCAGAGGTTGTTTATTTGCCGCAGTCATTTTTCTTTTAATAAACTCAGTTTATGTGGCCCAGTTTTTTATCCTTTTCTTTTTAAAAAATGCCAAAAGGCATCTTACATAATAAAACATGGTACTGATTCAGAATAGGGTCTTTTGGAACGTGAACCATCACGAGTAACGGAGCCTCTTGTACTGAATCAATGCAAGTAGTCGAGCCTGTTGTACCTGAATCAATGCACGTAGTCGAGCCTCTTGTTATTGAACCACCACTGTCGGCGTTAGCACAAAGGTTAGGACACTTACGAGAGGATCTTATGAGGGTTATACCAGACCAAATGGATGAAGAATTTCTTACCCGAGCACAAGAGATCGATGTGCATAGTTTGTTTCGTTTGTATTATAATACCGATTTTTTGAGTCAAGCAGAACGATATCAAATTGCGTACGAGTTATACCATCGATACGTGGGCAGTCAAAGGCACGACTTATTTGCTCAGACCACGTTTAGGGATCTAGTGCGTCAACAGCAGTTGCTGTATGTGTTACGTTTGGGACGCAAGGTGTGCATTATACTTGACTTTTGTAACGAGAATTTCAGGGAGCAGCACTCGATGCGAGCATTTTCAACTGTGATTACTGAGTTACCTTTGGTAGAGTGCAGTCGAGAGCAGTTGATTGAAGCCTTAGGCACTTTTTAGACCTATTACAAAATAAAAAAAAATCCTTTTTGTTCATTTAATCGACTCAGACGACAAAAATACGGAAGAGTTAGGTGGGTTAGATGGGTTAGATGGGTTAGATGGGAGTTGAAATTATCCAATAAACACGACAAATTATTGTTTTTTTTTTTGTAAATTCTTACCGGTAAATTTATTTCTCGTACAGTGAGGCGTTTCCAATTAGGTGAATTCCCATTCCGTAATGTTTTTTTTATATTTTTTTTAGGGAGGATGAGCGAGTCCGGTGGTTGGTATCGTCTATGCACCATTTGGCGTCATCAGGCTCGCCGGTTAGCGACAATTTGGAAAAGAGTTACACAACTTTTTTTCACATGCAACAAAACAAAACTTGACATATAAACAGTGTTACGTATACTTATAAACAGTTTATTTATTGATTTTCAAAAAATGTATTTACACAACCATCAACTTTTTTTTTTCCTCCTCATACTTTATCTCATGGCAAACTATTTTAAAGATACGAATGTGAATGACTGGTGTTTGAGAAATGCTTATAACTCGCTTGAAAGAGAAAAATCGAGTTTGTCAACGTGGCAATTCCTTTCTACTATGAAAGAAGACTTTGTTACAGAAAAAACTGCTCTGCTGCAACAATGGAGATAAATTAATGGTTTACAGTACAATGGACAGTGTAGATTGATTGAAATCAGTAGGTTGTTAGAGATACCATTGACGAATAATGTTTATTGTATTATCCAAAAATTGGATCAAGTACGGGTAATCAAGATATTCTAATCCATTATCAAAGCAAATCATTCAAGATACGATGGAAAAGGTCTATTAGAAAAGAATTGTGTAGTACATTTATGAGAAAGAGAGGGAGTAACAGTATAATAAAGGAGTATAATCAATGACTTTTTTGGTTCTCCTAGTGTACCTTGTACCCCAGCATAGCTGCCATGTGTTTCTTGTAAGAAACAGGTAGTCAGTGAACAATTTCAGGTTGCTTATTTTTTTTTCCTTTCAAGATTAGCCTCCATTAATATGAATATAACAGGAAAAGTGGCTGCCAAAGTTCTCTTCCTCCTCGGAGGAGGATGAGAAAAAGAGTAAAAGAAAAATTGGGTTCAAAAAATTAGTAAGATCTTTTATTCATTCAGCTTCGCCTTAAGCACCTGTCCAATCGTAAAGTGGCCACACGATAAAACTGCGTCACCCACAAAAGGTCAACTACTCTACGTGTCTCGTTAGCAGCTCCTGTCTGATGTTTCGCAGTAGGTTGACTTACTCGTCAAATCATAATAGAGCGTGCCCTTTCAACCTTCTTCCAAGTGTAGATGAATATGGATTCAGTTACCCAAGTAAAAAGTTTGAAAGCAAAAAGACGAAAAGTTATAAGTTTACAATTGTTCTTACCCTGATTTGTGGTTCTAGAAAAAAAGAAAGAAATAAAAAAAGTGTGCAGTCTTTTATTTGAAAAAAATGTGACGCAGGCGATGAATTTGTTGCATGCTGAAAATAGAATACTCTTTCTCTACAAAAAACAAAAAAAAGGAAAACACTAAATTTCGGAATTAAAATAATTTATTTATCCAGCAATCAAATCTACAAAACATTTATTGAATTAATATCGTAGAAATTAATTTTGAAAACATTACTTTTTGATCTTGAAAACGTTACTTTTTAGTTTTAACGCGTAATAAAGGTAACATTCGACGTCGTTCAAAGGCCAAATTTATACTAACTCGTACATTAACAATATTGAACACAAAGTTAGAATAACTGACGTTGTGTTAAGGAATGACAGTTCATAACAGATAACTCGTCACAGAAATAGGTTACTCTTGGTAGTTAGCTTACCAAGACCGAAAAAACCAACCAAGATATTCGCTCTCTTGAGTAATACCGTTAAACTGTACTTACAAAAAAAATATGAAAGTGATATAGTAAGTGTATTTATACAATTAGATTTATCTACACCCACTTACCCGTCGGTTTTTCTCTTTTTAGCCTGTCCAGAAATGGAATTATTGATGTTGGTGCAAAATTTAAGCTATCTTCAAACTACGCCGTTGACAGAGCGAAAAGTACTGGTCTATTCATAGAATCTCATCCACATTTGATATTTGCTTTATCTAGTATTTTTTTACTAAAAGAAAACCAGCACTATGACGATATATTTCGCTTCTTTAAACAGTCGGAACTGGATCATATCATCAGCAATATAAAAAACAACGTTATGCCTGGTTATGATGATATCGAATTTCCAGATCTGACTTTCACGAAGATCAGGAAAATAATAAAGGCAAGTAGTATTTAATGCACTACAATACGAAAAAAAAAATATGCGTTATTTTTAACCAAAAACTAAAACTTTTAGTTGTTACTTGGGAAAAAAATGAGCAGAGATGACGCTGTTTCTGACTTGTACGATTTGAAAAAAGAAGTGTCAAAGCCAGAATTCGATGTAATAAAAATGATCACTAACTGGTAAATGTGAAATTAAATATGATCTATTATTTAAAGATTTTTGTTTCTTTATATTAGCATTAACAAACTGCCGAAAGTAAAAATCATAGACGATATTGGAGAATATGACCTTTGCAATTCGTATTTAGACTCTATACTAGCTCCTTTATTTACAGATTTTGACCAAAACATTATCTTAAGATGGTAATGATTTATGGGCTATTAGAATTCTTATCGGTCTATTTTAACTTATCTTTCTTGTGTGTTTTAGGCCAAATTTAAAGAGTAAAGAAGCCGAAAACAACGCTTCTGTCAATAAGCAACGTCGTCCGGATGCCGTCGTCTCCACCATTCACCAGCACCACTTTGGTTTAAATTGAGCTTTTGGTGAAGCCAGAACTGAACAAAGAAAGAAAAGTACGAGTTAATCAGAGATTTGATTAGGATCGGAATTTTTTCCAAAGAAGCAATAGATGCAAATAATATTAAAAGTTTACCTATAATTTTTATACATATCTTTAACGAACAAAACAGGAAATAATGTTTCATTTTACTTTATTTCTTTGATTGGGAAAAAATTATATGCTATGGTTGAGTTCGCAAAAGTAACTGCTCCGATGTCCTTATCTGAGCTCCCAGCGTTCATTTCACAACTCGATATTTTGCTTCAAGTAAAGCATTGCGTTGACATAACTTGTTCACAATTGGAACTAAATATTGATGATATTTGGAAGGCTGCGACTCTTGACTCCCCTAATTTTAAAATTTACGTACATTCATCTAAGCAAGCGAATAGACCTTCTTCTATTATATTTTAGTGAAATTTAGTAGGCCTGTTTCGGTTTTTTAGTTACTTTTTTCTAAAGTTAATGCATTTAATAAAGAGAATGACAAAATAATTGTTCGAGACTATATTTAAATACTAAGTAACCGTGTAATTATTTCAGTACCAATAGCGATGTTTTTGACAGTTTAACTATCAGAAGTTTAACAATGGCTTTGGAAAGTTAAACCCAAAGGCAGATTAAAAGATCTCTTGAAGTTTATTAATATTACGGATAAGCGCGAGAGCCTCAAATAGGTTTATTTTATTACGGGCAATAAACTAGTCCACAATAATTGAGGAGTAATTCTAGACTCTGGTTAAAAGCCTAGACCAAACGTCCAAACTTATAAGATATCGTAACAGTCGAAGCTAGAATAGTTCAATCTGCATAGAGTATTCCCGCTAAGCATCTTCAAAATATTTTTAGGTCACGAGTGTGGGAACATATTTTATTCGATAATGTATCTCCCATAAGCATTCGTATTATCCAGTGAGTGGTATAATAATAGAACTGATGGCGTTTCCGAATTGTAGCAGGAGATTCAAGTTCACCATTCGGAAAAATTGCGATCGAACGAGTCAGGAATATTTGGATGCTAGCAGTAAAAGTTAAAAGAAAGAGAAAAAAAAAATCAGTTGCTAACAAAATTACTTTTAGGTACAATTTGCTTCTGTTCGAATGCTACAAGCATGGTTTTCTATTCATCAGACTTTAATAACCGTCAAGATTGTTCCGTTGAAGGTATCCCCCTCTACACTGACAACGAGGCAGACCATCTACCATTCAGGATGTATGGTTAACATACATTATTCAACTAAAGGTAGTTACACACTAGCAGAGCATAACCGGTCAGGACAAATAAAGTATTGTGTAGTTTTTTACGGTTTTATTATTTTACAAGACAGTTATATTATTTGGTGCAGGAGACAAATATGTACATATAATGACAGCGGTGTTAAATACATTGTCTTTTCAGTCCATGGCTTTATTTGCCTGGAGATAGACAATAATAAATATTCCCCTGTTACTCTTTGTAATAAAAATGAGAACTTATTTCCTTTGTTTGGTATTTATTGTTGGGTCGTTCGAGCCGCCTTTTAATTTTAAAAAGCCACTTTTTTTAATGGAATGACTAGTAACCAAGAGGCATTTCGCCTAATTGATTTATAAGCATATATTTTTAAAGGTAAAGATGCGGCTTGGCTATATGCTGATTTAGAAATAAAACATAGAGGATTTGATGGAAAGGAGTCGTCATCAAATCTTCGCTTGCTGCGGTATGCCCATTTATTTGTTGAGGCGAATTTCAGGTAAACAGTATAAAAAAACAAAAGAGAAAGTTCAAAGACGATGATTTTCCGAACTGACTGGAACGCTGAAAGAAATATAATAAAAATCCAGCCGCAAAAAAAAAATATGTACTTGATATGAAAATGGGTATTTTATTTTTTGCATGATGGACAGCAACCACAATAACCAGAGCCAGTAGGAAGCAAATCTTTATCTTTACAATGACTAAAAAGAGACTGGTCGCATTTAATCCTTATGTAAGTGCAGATATCTGGAGGACAATGTTCTTCGTTTGCACCCTTTGTCGACATAATAAATATGTTGATTATAAATATAATTAATATGTATTTCAATTCCATTCTTTTAATTATTTAGGACCTTTTTTGATTAATAATGAGTTGATCAGTTTTTAGTAGTTACTTTGTGCCTTTGTAATAGAGTATATCCAATTAAATAATTACCCTAAGTAGTATATACGACACCAAAAGATCTGACAGAAGAAAAAAAAGGAAAAAATAATGGACTCTTTATATATCCGAGTTTATAGTTAGTTACAGGATACACATGCACAGAGAATCTGGAAAAGAGTCACGAATACGTCCAAGAGGTTTTAGATAGTATATCAAGCCAAAAGGCGTATAGTTAACCCAAAAGAAATAGTTTTATTTTTAATACAAGGACAATAAAAGATAAGCTGATATTCTAACTACTATTACTACTACTACTACTACTACTACTACGCAAACTGTATGTCACTATTTGTTATTTTAATGTATTGTATGTTGGTTTTCATATTAACGATAGTAGGAATCTGCTGCACCATTCAAACGTTATCATTGGCTAACCTCTGTTTTTTTGCTTCTCCCCCCAAAAACCCCTTTGGAGGCTTAAGGTACATATCACGTGAGACAATGAGAAACTTTTTTTTTTTTTTTTTTTTTTTTTCGTTTAAAAAGGGTGCACAGCAATATTGTTTGGTACCTTGGTTCCTTTTTTTACCTTCTTTTTTTTTTTTTTTTTTTTTTTTTTTTTATAAAACTCGCCCATTTATAAAAAATAAAAGAGAATATATATATTGTATTATTCTTTATTTTTCTTTTTTAAATAACGTTTAATTAAATAGAGATCTCTTTCCTTTTTATTTTGAAAGAGAAAAAGAACACAAAAAGTTTATATTAAAAAAAAGAGAACTTCTTTTTTTTTTGTTGTAAGCTTTTTTTTTTTCTGCATGTATATATTTGAAGAAAAAAAACAAAAAGAGAAAAACTTCCCAACAACTATGTTGCCAACTCAGTTGTTTACTTCACCAAACGAGCCTACTTTCAGTAGTGGAAGTTATAGTATATCTCAGCTATCTGAGTTTGCCTCTTCCATGGTTTATTTGATGTGGCATGCTAGAAAGGCCATGGCAACCGATCGATCATTTGCAAACAATGAAATGGCGTACCTCATGTGGCAATCTAGAAAACCTATGAGTAGAGTAAACAATTATTCTCCTCTGGGTGATCACTCCCTCTCGTATACTGCTAGTCCCGCATTTAAGAAATTCTGTTATCAGGTAAAAGAGTAAATGATTTCTTATTAAAAATAAAATAGTGATAATAATGATAATTAAAACTAAATTCTTGATATATAACAGGTTCTTACTGCAACTCAGTTACAAGAATCAGCAGTATATCTTTCATTAAAGTATATTGCTATTCTCTTACAGTCAAATCCGTCGATTGAAGGAGCAGAAGGTTCCGAATACCGATTATTTATTGTAGCCTTAATGCTGGGTAAGTTATTATATTTATATACGAGTGCACACACACTAACATGACCACATACACAGCAAATAAATTCTTGGATGACAACACATTCACAAACAAGACTTGGTCAGATGTAAGTGGTATGAAAGTATGCGATTTAAACATTATGGAAACAGAGTTCCTGGAAGCATTAGACTATAATCTGTTTGTCCGAAAAGATGATTATGATAACTGGAAACATTTATTGGAATTGTGTCGTGAAAGAGCGCATGTATCATTGTATGATATTACTAGTTCACAAAGACAACAACTGGTTTTAGCAACATTACAAACGCTTGGATTATATCAGTTAAATGTCTATGATGATGCTATCAAGTTACAAATAGAAAACTCTCATAACAGGTATCAACACTTTTTACAACAAAAGTCTCCTCCGACACAATTACCGTACGTTATGCAACCACCTATCGGTTACGGATACAATCCCGTCACTAACTTGTCTCAATCATCATGGGATCCCCTTGCTTACAGTTTAAATCGTTGTCAAGACTATGCTTACTCGGATTTCTCTATTCCAAGACCTGTTTCATGGAGAAACTTTAATTACTAAGAAATAACCTTTACACTCCCACTCTACACTCACATTCTACACTTTACACTTACACTCACACTCATACTTACACTCACAGGGGCACACAAAGGTCCCTGGATTTTTTTTTTTTTTTTTTTTTTTTTTTTTTTTTTTTTACAGCCCAAAATACTTTTTTTTTTTTCTTCTTCTTTTCTCCCCCTCTTTTATATTTATCTTTTATCATTATCCATTCTCTTTTTATCATCATTATCACATTTATACATTTTATAGTCACAAAAAAAATTATAAAACAAAATCAACAACCCAAAAAGGTAAATTGTTTCCAGTAACTTATGTTACTATTCTTTTTTCTTTTTTTTAGTGTATCATGGTCTCAACAGATAATTTAGTTACTACTGCATATCAACTAATTATAGCAACCGAAAGTTTACTATGTACTCTATTTCCACTGCCAATTGGTCAAGTGTTTGAAATGATTTTGAATAAAGCTTTCAAATAAAAAACTAAGTTTCTTAGAGCAACCCCCAGTAGAGTTGCTGTAAAAAAGCAAACTAGCGTGAATCAAGTTGGGGTAACAAGTAACACGTTTGTACAATACAAATGTTTATAAGTATGGTATGATTAGCAAATATATCACATGAGTAAATAAAAGTGGCTTCCCCCTATTTTATCATCCTTTTTTATCGCAATTATTTCTACCTTTCCGTAACGAAACTTTAACTCATGCCAGAAACAACCACGGAGCAGGAGTCTTCGTACACTCGTTGTTCTGCACTTGTTTCAAGAAAGATAGTAGGCAGAAGCAAAGTTCGTAAACTGCACACATGTCAGATTGACCTCTTCGAACTTATCAAACAAGATCAATTATTCGCTATCTATTTGTACGGACAAAACATTTAACAACACTCTCAAATAAGAACCTTCCCTTTTAAGCGAAAATAAGATAATTGTTTATTTGAGGGGAAAAAAAGTTTAAATAGTTTTTTCATATCTGAGTTTAACGAAGAGAAAAAAAAAGGTGGTCTACGTTTGTGCCACAGTAAGTGCCACACTTTCCATATCTAATTTCCTGCCGAACAACATTCCATCCTCAACCTGAAATAAGGGGACAGGTCAAGTCTGTTAGGGGGGGGGGGATTCAACCATTAGGAGCAGCTTAGAGAACTCTTGATTTTGGGATTGCAAGTACTTGGTTATTCCTGTTAATGTCAAGATGTCTTCATCTTGACAAACCCGAAAAAAGTACATTTTTATAACTAAAAACGTAAAACCCTTTTTATATCATTCGGCAGAGAATAAAAGTCTGCACATAATTGTATTAAAGCATAAAGGGTTTTTAAGGGAAGGGGGTTTGTCATTCGGATTATAAAAGTACTTGATATATAATAAAACAAAAGAAGATCTTGTGAAAGAGCTATCATGTTTTCAAAGTATAAATGTTTTGTTATCACTGCTGTATTTAAGCATTCGTGGGTCAATAAAGTTAGGAGACTCTTGTGTAATTGTACACAGTGTGCGACAAGAGGCACGGTGTCACTCAAGATAGTTTGTTTAAAAGTTTATTACTTTTACTAGTTTTGGGAACAAAGTTAATTATTAGTTATTGGCACGGAAGGAAATGAATGTAGTTCTGAAAAGGTACTATCGGGCGATATGTTATTATTATAGCACCAGTCCTAAGTACGAAAAAAAAAAAGAAGATATAATTAACATAAGCAGTTTTTTTTTCTTTAAATGAGTCACACACACACACACAATACCTTTTGTAGATCAGTTACTTCTAGTTCCATTTTCTCAAAATCGTTTTCTAATTGCTTTACTATATCATCCTTTACTTGTAATTCGTGTTTTAGTGTTTGGTTATCTTCTTCTTTATCTTTTAATAATTGGTATAGTGCGTCTCTGTCGTTCATTAATATATCCATTCCGTCTCTTAATTGGTTGTTTTCTTGTTCCAAGCGGGTTGCGATAGAACCAGATTGTATATGTGATTTTACTATGGGCCTGCATGTATGCTCTATCTTGGTGGGTTTATTTGTAAAACAACAAGTTTCTTTGCAATTTGGTTTTCCAGCCAATTGTTTATATAACAAGTGAATTACTTGCACTAAATATTCATATTCAGGACCAACTTGTTTCATTTTCCGAATTTGATCAGTTTTTATATTATTTAATTCTTCCTAATAGTAGATTATTTTATTACTATACATTTTAAAAAAAAAACTCTTTTACGCAGAAAAAAAAAAAAAGGAAGGGTTGCTTACAGATTGGATTTGATAATCATCTTTTAATAATCTATTTGATCTTTGTAATCGAATATTTTGTTCAACTGAGGTCTTTAAGGCCTGCTTAAGTTCAGTTGTTTTTTCTTGTATTATTTTATCACAGTCTAGCTTCATGGTTCGATTGGCTCGCACTAATCGAGCGTTGGAGAGTGATAGTTGTTCAATTTGATTATACAACTGCTTTAGTAGTGTCTCTCCGTCTCCAGCTTGTATTTTTCTTTGTGACGAAGACTCAAACGAACTAAACGAATCGTGGTGTTGTAATGTGTAATTGCTTAATTCGTGGTATGGTAAATGATCATCTTTAATGGACAATGGCATGTTACAAACACTCATAAAAAAAAAGAGAGAGAGAGAGAGAGAGAGAGAGAAAGAGAGAAAGCGAGAGATAGAAAAGGGGAACTTTATTTAATTTAGAATAAAATGATATTTTAAACAACGAGATTATTTGCAGCTCTCACAATAACAGAATTTCAAATATGGATTACATGTTATTGGATTTTATAAACTTTTGTTTAAGGGTAACTATATGGACTTTGAGTATGATAATTCGAAGCTTTAAGTAATACAAGTATTTTTGTTTCTTTACAAAAGAGACAGTTCAAGTATATAAATACCATCATCCTTATTAAAGGGGGGAGATAGAAGGAGCCTCTAACTAATTCAATCTTTAAAGTTTATAGCGTTTTCTTTTTAAGATTGAAAAGCCAATCAGAAGCAATATTACTAAACATTGATGGATCTGTTGGTAAAGTAAGGCTGTAATATGAATCCACACAATATACCATTGTCAGCAAGATATAACTGCGAAATATCACATTGGTTATCTATACAAAATTAGAATTTGTTAATATCTGTATGTTTACACCAGTCAATCTTTTCTGAAATACGGAGAACTTATTACATATTTGTATCAAAGGGATGTTAACTTGCTTATCGAAACTTTCGGAGTTTTTAATAATATCTTGACATGATCATCGTTCGTCTTTTTTGCTGTGAGGTATCTTGCTGATTCGAGATTTGTAGTCATTTTGATATTTAAAAATCAATCTACAATCAACTTTAAACTGATTATTGCTGGCACATGATTCTCCCCTATATAATCTGTTAATAATATGGCAAACTAGTTTCACTATATACCGTAATACTTTACCACTTGCATTTGGTTACATTATTGTCAGGAAAAAGTATCTCAAAAATCGGTTCCCATACTTTCATCAGAGCGTCCAATTCAGCTGCTTTGGCATCATCGAACATTAACCAATTTGAATGATGTCTGTATACATCGATTCTGTATATACATGAGAGAGAAAAATATTAATGACATACATTATTTGTTGTTGTTACATATAGTTATATACTTACATATGCGCGTATATTTTAAATAACTTTTTCTTTTCGTCATTCAAATAACGCGTTTCAAATTTTCTAGCTTTAATGTAAGCTAAGTCCAGATCCATCGAGGTCGTAGCATCATTGACCTTTTTTAGACAATCGAATCTTTTTCTTCTGCTGAAGATATAATTCTTTAATTGATATCTTTCTTTTACTGTTGACCAATCTTCGTCGTTGAAGAATTGTTTTTGAGAATCTTTGCTGTTATCGGGAAGGTCGATTATGCTATTTAAACAAGAATGCCTTTTATTTTTTTGCTGTATAATATTATATGAGGGATTTCTTTAGTACACGTTTTATTTACACGCTCTCAGAAAAGAGAGCGCGGTATATTAACTACTTACCTTTATAAAGCGCTTTTTTTTTAAAAAGAAAACAGCTCGATATCTATCAGAGTCGTGGTGGACCTTATTGGGAGCAAGAAGTGCTCTTGTGAACGGCTGTTGCTAGAAGGAGAGCATTATCCTTTGTACGGATACAAAAAAGAAAACAAAAGCAGAATAATCAATATACAGTAAAAAAGAGATAAAAAAAAAAAAGTTAATTTTATCACAAGTGATAAAATACACAGTCAATATTTGCTCATGCGATATTTGGTGAATTAATGCTGCCGACTGTTTTTCTTAAAAACATAGTTAGACACACTGTTTTGGCAAAAGGTGATAGGTATAAAAGAGGAGTGTTCAATAAAGATAATGCCCTTTTTTTTTTCTATGTAAGCCCCTTCTTCTTTGTAAACATTCTCCTATTATTTCATATAAAATTTACGCCCCTCATTTAATATTCTTGTTGAACGTTCGTTGCTTGAAAAATAATACATAATGAAAACATGTGTGACCGAAAACTCACCTTGTGATGAAGGCTAAAAAAAACAAACATCAACACAGTGTATCCCTTATTCGTTTTCGCTTTTTTTTTTGTTTCTTCTTTTTTTCTTTATATCTTTTTAATGTTGAAGGAAAATGTAAGGAGCTATAGACATGTTACTGCTTTTTTTTTAACAAACAAATATATAAATTAGACTAGTAACCCATCTAGTAATATTAAAGCGTGCCTTTCTACCTTGACAAAATTGTTTGTAAAAGAGGCTCAGTATGCTCAAATAACAAGAGACGAAGCACTGGTACAATAATAATTAAATTATTTTTCTTTTTTTACAAAACTGCTAAAAACAAAAAATCTG
Organism: Helicostylum pulchrum; assembly: GCA_025677825.1. NCBI lineage: Eukaryota > Fungi > Mucoromycota > Mucoromycetes > Mucorales > Mucoraceae > Helicostylum > Helicostylum pulchrum. Next base: position 181,659 of record JAIXMO010000045.1, read on the forward strand.
TATACATTAGAATGCATGTAGTTTAGTTTTGACAGACCAAAATATACAAGAAAAAGAAGATTCTTTATTTAATTCTTTGGTGCAAAATCAAATTTTGGTATCTTCTTCAAAAAATATCTTTTTGATCAATAATATATCTACACAAGGTGTTCTTGTAGACCTTACTGCTTGTTACTCTCCTCTTTGTAAATCTTTTTCATGTTATTCACCTTCTTGTCCTAATAAGAATCAAAGTTCCCTTGATTTAAATAATCCGGATATAGATGTTTATCAAAACAATGTAAGAAAAGAGGTAAGCTAGTGTACACACACACAGGCACACAGGCACACAAAAAAAAAAGCTAAAAACACGTGTTTAAAGTATGATTGGTCTCATAAGATACCTCGTTTTATTCTGGAAAATTTAACACCTCAAGAAAAAAAGAGACAATTAGCAATTGAAGAGTTATTAACGTACGAAGATAATTTTTGGAAACAATTGACAGTGATTCGCGACGTTTTTGCCCGGCCGTTATTATCGTCACAAATCACGATTGAGGAATCTCGGCGGTTCAAGTTTCACGATACACTGTTTGGAAACTACAACGTACTTGCAAACCATCATCGTAAAATAATCCGGGACCTTGAAGCTACACGAAACGAAACGGATCATCATTTGTTTGCGGATTCTAAAGTGGTAGGTGAAGTGTTGTTAAAGCATTTCAAGAAGTTACTGGAACCGTATGTTCGTTACGCTTCAAATCATGTGGCGGCTGAAAACTTGTATAGATCAGAATTAGAGAGAAATATGGCGTTTGTTTCGTTTATTGAACAACAAGAGGCGATAGAGAAAGATTTTAGGTTGACTTTAAAAGGGTTATTGTTATCACCTATTATTCGTATCGTTAAATACGAGTTATTGTTTTCTACTATTTTGAATAATTCGCCTGTAGAAGATCGAGACTCATTTTTAGAAATCAATGTTATATTGGGTGATATTTCTTACAAGATAAACGAAGCCCTTCGAAACGCACAAGCTGAACAACGCTTGTTTGAAATTAAACGAGGTCTCAAATTACGTCGATTATCTTTACGTTCACAAAATAGACTATCACAAATTGTACCAGATGATGCAACTTTAATTTATGAAGGTAAATTGGAGCTCGTAAATCGATTACCGCAAGTAACATGTCAAGTGTTTTTGTTTTCCAATGCGTTATTAATTACTAGAGAAAAGGCCAATACAGAGAATGGATTGGAATATACGCTTTTGGATAAAGCGATACCACTTCACATGCTCAAATTAGGGTCAGCCTCATCTCCTTCGTCTTCGTCACGTTCTCGGAGCAGTACTACGGCAAGTCATCAGGTCAATATACTGTCATCTATACGGCATCAGCTTAGTTCAGGTTCTTATAATTATAGGCGTAGATGTAATAGTGAAAATAGTGGTAGAATCAGTGTGCTGAATGAAACGGTTTTGGAGTCTGAGGAACATGATGCAATTAGTATTCGATCCGATGATGGTTCATCTACTTATTCCGCCATATATACCATCTCTGGATTAAAATTAAGACATCACATTCGATCTATTAAACAACGTATCAAAAGAAAGAATAATAAACCGGTAGGGTTTGCAACAACGAGTCGAAATAGCAAACCGTTATCTCCAGCGTTATTGGTTCAGCAACACTCTTATCCTCCACGTGTCAGTTCGCCGCGTGGTAATATCGTTCGAACAAGACTGCTGAGAGTTTCGTATATGGCAGATCCAGCACTCAATTACTTGTTTGAGTGTCCTTCGGCAGATACTAAATTAGCTTGGAAAAATCAAATAAAGTCAATGTTGCCAAAGCAAGATGTGGGCCCGTTTGGTCTAGATAATATTTGTAGTTCGTCGCATTGTTCTACTTTACAAAGTGTTGATGGTAGATTTGTTATTGGGTGTGGTACCATATGGTGTTTGTTACCATTTAGTAAGCCTGCTTTTTTTTTTCTATTTTTTTTCCTCCTTTTTTTTTTTCCTAATTTTTATTTTTGCTCTAAAAAAAAAAGCTACATCAGAAGGTCGAGAAGCAATTGCGTTGGGTACCAGATATGGACTTTGGGTTGCGTATAGAGATGGCACAGAGGATTTTAAACTTGTTTTACCGCATAACTGTCTTCAATTAGAATCGTTTGATAATAAAGTGATCTTGGTAAGAACTTGTAAACCCAATCGAGTTCTGGGTGCCATCTTGATTGATCATATTTATCCGCCTTCTCCTGATACAGCAACAACTGGTTCAATCACGACCAACGAAGCGCCTGTCAATCGAGACATTATGAATGAGGGGTTTCAACTATTACAAAAATCAGGTGTTATTTCTTTTGCCGTAGGTACACTTCGTGGAGAGCCGATATTATGCTACTTGCGTCGCAGGCGTACAGGATCCGTTCGACTTGTGCTTATGAATTACCGTGTGGATAATGTCTTGTGTACACCGTTTCTGCGGAAACTAAAAGAGTATAAACCTATTTCGACACAGCCGAAAGATTTAAAGATTATTCAGGATATGGTCTATATACGGTCTCGGACAGAGGGAGTGGAGAAAGTAAATATTCTGAATTGGATACTGGGATCTTCTAATGCCCAAAATAATAGTTATCAGCATGTTAAATACTCGTATAGTATATCTTTACCGGCTTTACCGTACCATGTGACGATGGCAAGTACACCTCAGTTGGATGATCCGGCGTTAACCACCGTTGCGTATGTAGCGCTAAATCAGCCAGGTACAGGGCTTATTTGTAGTGGAGAGGCAGCGTGGCCCGTAGCGGAGACCAATGCGGATTTGGTACAACAGGAAATTAAGTTTGAAAGTAACGCGAAATCGGTGGTAGTTAGTTTTCCTTACTTGATTATTTTTTCTTCCTGTGTGATTGAAATTAGACATTTGGAAACAGTAAGTTTTTTTGGGGGGATTTTAAATGAAGCGTTAACACGATTTTTTTAGACTGCGCTGGTACAAGCAATTGCAGGGAATAAAATAAGGTGTGTGCATGTCTCGCATACAGATCCTTTGTCTGTTACGGCTACACCCATTATTCATGTCACAATGCTTCATGCTGATGAAGATCAAACCAAAGTGTATAGACTTTATTTAAAAGAACCTATTGCCTTTGATGAATAATAAACATGCGTTGAATTTGATAAAAGGTTGATCCATACATTTTTGTTTATCCGCCTTCATGAAAAACACATTTTAGCGTATAGAAGTGATTAGATAACGTATAAATACAAGTATATGACATAAATACAGTAGGTTATTACGACGTGAGGAGTATTTTTTTTTTTGAAAAGATTTGGCCAAAAATACGTTTCGCGTGATAATAGGCAGCGGTTTGCGATGAGCAAGCTGCTTAAGAAAGTCGACACAGTCATCAAGTCTGACTTATAAAAAAACCCTTGAGTATCAACAGTGAAGATTTAAAAACTGTTATTTCATTCGTAAGTGTATAAATATTATGTGGTGCTAACAATAAAAAAAAAACCTGTAAAATAATAACAATATCATCTGCTATTATTAGAGTCAAAGCGTTTCAAATCAATGGACATATATTCCTTATTGAAGAGCAATAAAAGCTCAGTGAGAAGGATTTCGATAATAAAATATACGCACGTATATTAGAACTACTATTTTCAGATAGAAGCGATATTATCATTAAGAGGTGAATTTATATTTGTATTGGAAAAACTGAAGAGTAGCATTCTAAAATTCTACAGTGGTGAGACAAAAATGGATAATATCAAAGTAGACTACAAAATAGGCTTTTATCATAAAACCAAGCTTGTCGATACCTAATTATTCTTTTAACTATTGGCACCAAAAGGCTAATTCGGGATGTACCTTACACGCCACCATTGGAATTCTTGGTATACATTCAGCAAAAAAGTATGGTGGCGTACGTTGTTATTAATTTTCAAGATCGCTTGTCTATATTCATGTACGTAGAGAGGAGCACATAACTAGTGTATTAAATAAATAAGTTCCGTATGTTTTATGACATGATTAAAAAAAATTCTCTCTTGTTATCATGATTTCAGAGATTCCTCTTTAACTCGCCAACACCTTCTTACATGGTAATATATATAATTTTAGCCATGATATTACACCGTATAACTAATGATATCTCACTTACAGGCTTACTTTTGGTGTTTACTACCGAGTAATGCACTTCACTGATAATTTCATAGGTTAATCGCTCATCCCTGCACTGGTTTTTTTTATTTATTTTTATTTTACTTTCTCTAGAACAATTCAAGATAATTAGCAGGTACCAAACAACCTGAGTACCATCTTCTGATTGAGCCTTCCACCAAGCACCATTTTCTTTAACAAGAACAGTGACAGTATCACCCATTTTGAAACTTAAACAACCTTGACCTTCGGGCCCTTCAAAGTCATGAAGAGCTTTTTGTCTTAATATTTATGTAAACTTTATTTCAAAATAACCTATCGCGTTTGACGAAAAGTATCTATTCCGGACATTGAATAATGTATCCAAAACAAGAAGCATTTCATGTTCTTCTGCAAATTGACCTCATTTTTTTCTTCTTTCTTCTCCATCTTATTTCTTTCCTTATTTCTTCTTTCCTTATTACTTTGTGTTTTTTCTTTTTTTAAAAAAAACAAAACAGTAAGAAATAACAATGTATAACAATAATGGAGGACAAACGGGGCCTTCTAAAGGTAACAGGTTTTTTTATTTATCATTAATAAAATAGATGGTCTTTATTAATAACCTCTTTTTCTTGTATAGGCATTCGTTTAAGTTTTTTGACACCTACTGATCAGCTAAAGTTTGAACAAATCTTTTCTCAAAGTGCTGCTGCCTTTGGCGGTAACAAGATATCCGGTAATTTTTTTTATTATTCATAAAGTTGTAATACATTCTTACTTTTTTTTCGTTCCCTTTAATAGCTAATGCAGTTAGTGAACTTCTCAGACGTTCTAATCTCGATAACGATTCCTTAGTAAAGATTTGGTAAGATTTCAAAGACGTAACCAGAAAAAAAAATGTGCTTATTTGTTTAATTTTTGTTGTTTTTTTATATAGGGATCTTGCATCCATCTCTAGTACACCTTACTTGTCATTCCCTGAATTTGCTGTTGCCATGTTTTTAACCTCCAAGAAATTAACCGGGCAAGTACTTCCTGCTTCTCTTCCTCCTAATATTAGAGAGGAAACCGAACTTGCTATGGCCACAATTGCTTCTACTGAAACTTCTCAACAATTAGTGAATACGCAACCTCAACAGCAACAACAGCAGCAACAACAACAACAACAACAGTTTATGAATGCTCAGGCTCCTATGATGACTGGTATGCTTTCCCAACAAACAGGTATGATGTCTAATCAACCGAGTATGATGCAACCTCATCAAACGGGTATGATGTCTAATATGATGCCTCAACAAACTGGCATCATGCAACCTCAACAAACAGGTATGATGGCTTCTCAACAAATGAACATGGGGACAGGTATCAACATGAATAATCAATTGAGAGCTACACCACCACCTGTACCTCAATTACCTATGCAGACTGGATATATGGGTCAACAAGTGCCTATGCAAACCGGATTTATGCCATCGCAAGCACCTAAATCTCGTCTTCAAAACTTGGATTTCGCTAAAAAGATGATGCCCAATCAAAACGGAGTTACTAACTTATTACATCCTAATCTTGGTACGACAGACGCTAACAGAGTATCTTGGAAGATTAGTCCAGAGGATAAACAAAGATACAGAGATATATTTAATGCGTGGGAAGGTTCTGGATCTGGATTTATGTCTGGAGATACAGCTAAAGATGTTTTGACTCAATCTCAATTACCTCCTCAGGATTTAATGAAGATTTGGAATTTGGCAGATAGTGAAAATAGAGGAAGTTTAGACCTGGACGAGTTCTCGGTTGCTATGCATTTAGTGTATCGAAAGTTAAATGGATTTGAAATCCCCAATACTTTACCTGCTGAATTAAAACCTCCTTCCAGTTTGCTCAAGAAGTTTGTGCTGGGTAGACGTCCTCCTCCTTCTACACCATCATTTCAAACACCTTCTCCTAAACCTGAAGAGTATTCAGTTCACGAACAACATCATGATGATTATGTATCTAACTCTCGTAGAAAGGGGCCTCAATCTGCTAGCAGCAGTAGATATAATAGTCGTTATACCGACGAATCCGATGATGCAGATGTTGCCATCTTGGAAGACTTGCGTCGTCAAATCTCAGAAACTAAACGTACGCTTGACCGTATCCCTGTATCTCGCAATACACCTTCTTCCAACAGCAGCAAATATTCCTTGGAAGAACTCAAAGAAAAGATTAGACGCACTCAAGACGAATTAACTCAATTATCTCGCACTAATCCTTTATCTAATAAATACATTCAAAACTCGGATACTTTACTAGAATTATTGGAAGAAGAAAAATCTTTACAAGATGAAATTCAATACTTGTGTAATAGAGATATTCCTATCTTGGCTCGCCAGTTACGTGGTGCTGCAGCAGAGTTAAGAGATACCAAGGTACGACATTCGAGAAAGAATGATGGCACACAGGATTTTATGGCATTTATTCAACCTACTGGTCCCGGCGGATCTGTCTCTGAAAGTGATCGCGTACGTGCTAAGGCTAAAGCTATGATGGCTGCTCGTAAGGCTGGTAATAGTGGAAGCAGTACAGATGCTGCTTATACCCTTCGACGTGCTGAAGAAGAAAAGGAAGAAGCTGATAAAAAGGCAGATAATATTGAACGTGATATGGAAAGATCTCGTACAGCACTCCTCGATATGAGAGGTGATTTAAGATATTTGGAAGAAATGACTGCTGCTCAAGATTTGGAAGATAAAAAAAGATTTGAAACTGGTGGACAAGATCTCTCTTATGAGCTTCGTCGTTTTATTGAACAGTTGGATAGTAAGGCTTCTGAACCTTCTAGTTATGCTCCTCGCCATCAAACGTTTGAGAGAAGTGCTTCTAGTGGCTATCAAAGTCCTTCTACTGCTAGTCCTTTAACTAGTAGTACACCTAGTCCTAAACCCAAGGCTACTCCTGTTCGTCCTCGTACTGCTGATGAAATTAAAAAAGAGGTAGTGTATCTAATACTTTTTTTTTTTTTATATATAAAAAAAGGTGGTTTTACTAAATTTTTTAATAGGCTGAACGTCGTGTTCAAGAGCGTTTAGCTGCTTTACAAGCAAAGAGAAATCCTAATAGCTCGCCTCGATCTATTTCAAAACCCTCTACACCACCTGTCAGTAAGCCTGATGAAAGTGAAGGAATTGCACAACGTAAGTCCAACAAAGAAACATATTATAAAAGAAGGGAACTATTATCCTAATAAATCAATTAGAACGTCTTCGTGATAATGAACGTATGGCTCAAGAATCTCTACGTAACTCTGTCCTTCAACGTGAAGAAACCGATCGTAAAAACAGAGAAACAGAATTGGAACGTATTCGTGAAAACGATCGTTTGCAACATCAACGTTCTGAAGAGTTAGAAAGAGAACAAGCTGAAAGATCTAGAAAAGAAAGTGAGGATGCAAAGAAACACGAAGAACAAGAAGAACAAGAAGAAAGAGAGTTCTTGGAACGAAGAAGAAAGGTTCTGGAAAAGGAAGAGACTGATCGACAGGCTAGATTCGATGCCATTCGACGTGATGAGGAAGAAGCCGAACAAAGAAAGAAAGAACATAAGCCTGAGGAAGCTCCTTCACCTGCAGCTGCTGCCTCAACACCACCTCCACCTCCGCCACCTGCTCCTGCTGCCCCACCTGCTGCCCCACCTGCTCCTCCAGCCCCACCTGCCGCCGCTGCTCCTCCCACTCCTAATGCATCTACTAGCAGCAATAACCCATTTGCAAAGTTCCAACAAGCTAGTGCATCATCCCCTGTTGGCTCTTCTCAGGCAGAAAAGCCCAACGAACCTGCTAATAAGCGTGTCAGTTATAACCCCTTTGCAGCATTTTCTGCATTCTCTGCTACTAAGGGTGCTAAAGACGATACCGATTCCGAAGACGACGGTTGGGACGCTGGACACGATGATTCTGACGATGAAAATGAATTCCCTGCTGCTGGTAGTGCTAAAAATTTAGCTGGTATGTTATTCACTGCTATGAGTAAGAGAGGAAATAACGGTAAGTTTTTTGTTGCTGTTGGTAAATACATTTAAAATGTACTAAAAATATGTACATATTTAGATCCGTTAGAAACCGTTAGAGAAGTACCTTCTCCTAAACCGGATGAAAATGATACTACTGCTTTTGCATCATCAGATATTCCTCCTCCTCCCCCAGCACCACCTGCTAGTAATGTTAGTGGTATTCCTCCCCCGCCTCCCCCTCCTGCTGCACCCGCTGCACCAGCAGCTCCTGCTGCATTCTCTGCTCCCTCTCCCCCTGCCGCTGGTGGCGATATGCGAGGTGCATTGTTAGGCCAAATTCAATCTGGTCTTAAATTGAGAAAGGCAGATACTAATGACCGTAGTGCTTCATCTGTCTCTGGGCACGTTATTGGTGATACGAGTGCACCTGTTCAACCTGCTGCTCCTGCTGCAGAATTTGCTTCTCCTGCTCCTATCTCTGGTGCACTGTCAAGTGGCGGGTTCCTTGCTGAATTACAAGCACGTACTTCGGGAGGTAGTCCTGCTAGTAGTCCTACTGCCGCATCAGAACCGATTGTTGATAATACGTCTAGTCATGATGAATCTTTACCTGAACATGGTAACTAATGTTATTTTATTTTAAAAAAAAATCGTAGTTCTAAATCCTTTTTTTTTTTGTGTAGAATATGTTGCGTTATGGGATTATCCTGGATCTGGTGCAGATGATTTAGTCTTTTCTCAAGATGATATTATTATTGTTCGTGATAATAGTGACTCAGAAGACTGGTGGTTTGGTACACTTGAAAAGAACAAAAAGACAGGTTACTTCCCTAGAAACTATGTTCAATTAAAACCTGAAGGTAAAAAAAAAATTAATTTAACGAAATACTTTTTATTTGTACTGATTTGTTTTTGTTTGTAGCTGATCCCGAATTAAATATCAAGGCAAAAGCTCTTTATGATTTTGAAGGTCCTGAAGGTCAAGGTTGTTTAAGTTTCAAAATGGGTGATACCGTCACTGTTCTTGTTAAAGAAAATGATGATTGGTGGAAGGCTCAATCAGAGGATGGTACTCAGGTTGGATTGGTACCTGCTAATTATCTAGAATTATTCTAAGCACCCGATCAGAAAAAGTACACCCAAATAAAAAATTTTTTTTGATAAAATAGAAAATAAAAAATCCATAGGTTAATCGCTGAAGCATTCCTGCACTGAAATTATTAGTGAAGCGCGTTACTCGGTAGTACACACCAAAAGTATGTCTATAAGTGAGATAATTAGTTATACGGTGTAGTGGCATAACTAAAATTGTATACATTACCCTGTAAGAAGGTGTTGACTAGCTAAAAAAAAGAGGAATCTCTGAAGTCATGATAAATAAGGAGAGATTTTGTTTTAATCTTGTCATACCTGTATTTACATGATAATAAAAAAATCAAAGCATATGGAACTTATTTATTTCATACACTGTGTGTTCCTCTCTATGCACGTGAATATAGACAAACGATCTTGAAAAGTAATACGTACACCGTCGTACTTTTGCTGGGCACGTACCAAGAATTCCCGATGGCGGCATGTGTGGTGCTTCAAGAATTAGGCAATAAAGGAGAACTTAAAATAATTAGGTAACTGTAATACACTGGTACATACATCTATCATAATATGTAGTTTTTTTTTTTTTACTACACTGCATAAAAATTGTTTATTTTTATTCTACAGTGGTTACAATGGTACCCAGCAAAGGCCAGATCACACAATAAGAGTAATTAGACTCTTGGTCTGTCATACAAACATCGGAAAAGGTAATCTTAATAAAAAGCAGAAACGCGAAAACAAGAACAGCTGAAATCTTTCAGAATTGGACTCTAGAAATATGTGGTGTAATCCATTTCCGAGAAATTTGCTGAAATTGTTTCATTGAGTAAAAATGACTTCAATTGGTGCATTTCAAATCTAATAAAGAAGAGGCATTATTTATCAGTTCCGCAATTATCAGTTAAAGCTTTCTTATGTGCTTACATCTGTCTGTAGATTTCATAGAGGCATTGTTCGTTTTCTGAAGCTTCGTAAAGCCTTGCTGTTGGTTTTTTTTCATATTATTTAACAATTGCTTATCCCTCCTACGATGAAGGAGGTGAGTGTTTATACCATTAATGCGATACAAGCCAATATGCATACCATATTTTGTTTGACAGTGTCGACATAGTAATTTGTTAGATGATTATTTGATTTGAACTTTAGCTTTAGTTCATCGTTGTGATCATTTGTAAATTCAGCAAGTTGTTTATTGTCGACGAAGCAATTCAAGACCAATAGATTGTTCATAGTCATCCTAATAAAATTTAAAAACTGGTATTTTTAGAAAATAATGCGAGCTTACGTGGCATAATACGCTTCTTTTTCATCATAGTCATTGAAGTTATGTAAACTGTTGACAGTTTTAGTTTTTAGATAAGAGAATAACGATTTCTCTAATCCAACAACATGGAGATTATCGCCTGCGTCAATCTATTAAAAAAATCATATTAGAGGCTGATCTTTAGACAAAGAACCTTCTTTCATGAAAAACGATATTACAACATTTTCGATACTGTAATTCTCTTTGATCCATCTTGTAGCGTCCCTGTTTGAAGCAGTTGTTCAATGTTAGTTAATATAGCCCTAGAAATACTTTGTGTTAACTTACCAAGAAAATATCGTTTCTGAATTCACTGTATTCATTTTTTGGGGGTACGCGTACCTTTATAGTTACGAGTTTTCTGAATAAGATTCGAAGTAAACATGGTTGGAACATTTGCGGACATACCTTTATCAATTAAAGAAAGAACATAGATATGGCAGCCCATACCCATAATCAGAATAAAAAGGGTATGGGTGTCTTTAGAAGGCAAATACTTGGTGTTTATAATTAAATAGTTCAGATGACATTTTTCTGCTAGAACAGCTTTGCATTTGTCATAAAATAGGTTGCTACAAATTTTACGTGCAAGGTTATCGGATTCAGATTGGAATGACAATTTAGATAATAATATTTGCTTCATTAGCAGCGGCATTTTTTACAAACTGTGCGTTAGAAACAACAGTATTTCTATTGGCATTGGTATAGATTATTCTTAACTAGATCTAGTCGAAAGCCCAAGCCAGCATCTTTACAGGTGATGGGGAGACTGTGTACTTCCTTTTGAAAAGTATTTGTTATTTAAGTAACGCATAGCTGAAAGTATAAAAATATTAATTAATCTTACCACTGTAAAAAAAATGTTGTGTTTAGGGCCAAAGTATTGTTCGAAGAGGTAGCCCCAAAACTTCACTATATGACTAGGCATTTTCTGAGTAAACTTCTAATAGACTCGCCTGAAATATTTGTATACGCATTGACAAGCGTGTTTTGGGTCTTTACAGTCTTTAGTTTTTTTCGATTGCCTTGATGTTAGGATCAAGGGTACCAGTGTTGGGGCGACAATACTTGAATGACTTGGAAAATTTTACTACACAGAAGCCAAGCAGATTGAAGTGCTAGTCCTGTGTAGCGTAGCCACCAATATCGACAATCACATTCCTGCAAAAATAAAAGAAACACTTTGACAGTGTATTTGTGATAGCCAACACGGAGTTTCCCAGAGTTCCGTTCAGTCCAGCAATGGTAATACTATCCGTTGCAGTTAGTTTAGTTCTTTATAAACAGTCTATTAAAAAAGTGTTCCGTATTACTTTCCACTTACTTTTAAGGATAATCATTACTCTAAAAGGAACCATATCGGTTTGTACTAATAAAAAATCAAATAAAACTAGAAACGCGAAAACAAGAGCATAAAAATAACAACTGAAAAAAAAAAGGTGATAAAGGATTGATAAAATAATTATTATAGTTATTATTTACTCAGCATGACGTACTTGTACTACTATTTTGCTTCATATGCTCGTATGTATGCGTTGGTTGAACATTTTTATTATGGTGGAAATTTGGCGCACAATAAAGAGTGCGGATGATGTGATTTTATTCTAAAGCGTATAATAAGGTAATACGAAGAAAATTGAGCACCAGTTTATAAGTATCTAGAGTAAGTCTAGTTGATAATGATTGAAGTAAAAGCACGCTACTTTTACAAATGGAAAGTAAGGTAAAATCTTGTATTATTGTAAATGAGTAAAGTGCTCCAAAATAGCACAATAGTAACATTACACATGGCTCCAAAATGGGATTTTTGAGTCGCCTTTTCTAATAAAAAAGAAGGCATTTTATGTTTCGAAAGGTTTTGACAAACAATGTTACTTTGTAGACTACTAAATGAGGTTTAGCATCGCTCTTATTGAAGTTTTGTAACAGAACTTAATAAGAAAAAGCGAAAGTTTTCTTTTTTTTTGTAAAGTGACAAAGTACAGAAGAAGGTACGGATTTCTTACATGTAGAATTCCCCCTGTTTTTTTTTTGCCAACCGCGTCATGTCAAACAATAAGAGGGTCGGGAAATGATTTTTCTAATTTTAACTTTTTTTTTTTTTATAATTATATTGCAACAAGTTTAATTGAGTTTTTTTTTTTTATAATTGTTTGTATCTCTTACTTCATATTTTTCTTTTTCAAAAAAAAAAAAGGCTATTTGTTTCTATAATAAAAACCATTTTCTCTTTCTTTTTTTTTAAAAAAAAATGTCTTTATTCTCAAAGTTTACAAAGGGGAACCATACCGAAAAATCGATATACCCATGGTCTCAACGTAAATTAGGAGGAACGAGCCATGCACTACCGAGATTTGGACATGGAGCAACTATGCTCGACAATCAACATTTTATTATATATGGAGGTATTCATACGAGAGGAAACACCAAGAAGAATGCATTTATTGTAAACATAAGCAAGTTTTTATTCCGTATTATTTGTATTTTTTTTTTATTAAGCTTATTAACACGTTTTTTTTTTTTTTTTCAAATAGATAATATATCTGCTACTTCACTATCAACATCAGGTGATATTCCTTCACCAAGAAGCTTTACTACCATTAATTCAATGGGAGGATTTGTACTACGTAAAGTATAATAATCCCTTAACAACCTTTCCATGACAACTAATATATATACTATTTTAAAGTTTATGGTGGAGAGCCAATTAATACGGGAGAAATGTGGGATCCATATTTTTATGTTTTACATACCAGTAAGAAAATACTTGTAGAAATTATTTGCTGTCAAACGTTACTAAATCAACGTATTATTTTAGATTCTAGACAATGGTCCAGAGTACGCACCAAAGGAAACTTGCCTTCAGAAAGAGCGAGTCATTCAACATGTATCTCCAGCGACGGTGTTATGTATATTTGGGGTGGACATTATCAACGGAAGTATTTGAATGATCTTTGCGCGTTCAATGTAAAAGAATGTACGAGTTTTTTATATGTATATATATGTGAATATAAAACATAAATCCCAACTTTCTAAACTTTTTTATAAAATAGATCCAGCTAAAGCTGAATGGGAATTTATAGCCTATGAAAATCAAGGACCTTCACCCAGATCAGGGCATGTTTCAATTATTCATGATAACAAGTTATACATGTAAGTTTTTTTTTTATTTTGTTGTGTAATCACTTTTTTTTTAAAACATATAAATATAGTTTCGGTGGTGTTAATGCTAGTCATTTGTACAACGATATTTGGTACTTTGATTTATCCACACGTATTTGGCACCAAATAGCAGCTGTAGGCTATATACCCGCACCGAGAGAAAGCTGTGCAGCTGCTATTGTAGATGATACGATATATATATTTGGGGGTAGAGGATCAAATGGGTGTGATTTAGGTGATTTGTGTGCATACCGTATAAAAAGTAAGCTTTTGTTTTGTTTAGTTTTGTCATGTGTGACTAATCAATTATACAAAAAAGGTAAAAGATGGTTTATGTTTCAAAATATGGGAACACCACCGTCTCCTCGATACGGATCCACATTAACAGTAATTCAAAACAAAATCTATGTATTTGGAGGCGAATGTTTAACAGGAAAGACGGATGATAGTTCTCATGTGTACATTTTAGATTGTTGTAAGTATAGAAAAAAAAACGTGTTTTTTAAAATTCTACATAAATATTTATATATGCATATACATTTTGTAGCCAAAATAAAATACAAGTCTGAATCAGAAGACGAATCGAGTAACGTGGATCGTGTCGACGACCAGCCAGAAATTTTTACTGATAAATTGACTACCTTAAATGACGATATAAATCCTGTATTAAAAGTAGGAGTTTTTTATTATTTTAAAAAAAAACGATACTAAATATTTCCATTTAGTCTCCACGATCAATGACGAGACAATTAGTCGTATCTCCTCTTATGGACCGTAACCGCCCTTTACCAGCCATAATAGACCAAAAGTTAAACTTACCTGCTCACTCTATGGAAACAAACAACCGCCAAATTACTACACACGATGTTGCACCACCTCCACCTCCACCACGACCACCACGTGAAGGTGCAACATTAGGCGAGTCATATCGAACATTGGATTCGTCCTTAAAATTTAAACGAGAATCAACGCAACCCAACAAACCAAAAGTCACACCTCCCACTATACATCACTTGGACGCCGAAGAAAAGAAACGTCTTTCAAGAGAAATTACTGCGCGCGATGTGATTATAAACGAAATGAAGAAAAAAGAACAATGGTGGCGTACGGAAGTATCTATTGCACGACATGTACGAGGCACGTCGTTAGAAGAAGACGCGGACCATGCTTTACTGATGAGCTTTAGTCCTGACCAAAGTGAGGATAATAGCGAAAAACTATTACTGTTTAAACAATTAGTCAATGTCAAGGCAGAGATAAAGAAAATCAAGACAAATGTTTCAAAGCAAACAGAATCTTTATCGCAAAAGATGGAACTTGCAGAACGTATTCGAACTGTAGCATTGGAAGAAGCAGCTTACTATAAAGCAAAATATGTTGCCTTAAAGACAAGAAACTATGACGATTTAGATTTTTTGGAATCTGAGCGAGTACAGGTACTCGAACACAGGTTAACGCAAGTGTACGAAGAAAAGACGACCAAAGAAAAGTCTATATTGCAATCACAGTCACAGTCGACTCACGATAAAGCAGCTAGATTGCTTGCGGAAGAAAGAGCGAGAGACGCACAAATGCAATCTGAAGTAGCCCAGGAGGCTCACCAACAAGCTTTAGAAAATCTCTCGGCGCTTTACGAACAGATCATTAAAGCAGAGGCGAAAGGTCGCAGTGATGCATTAGTGATAGCGGATCTATCCTATAAGGTTGTGCAAAACTTGTCAATTGGAAACAACCGTGCAGACATGTCGCATGCGCATATTGAAATGGGGAGGTTGGAAGCCGCCAATATCAAATCGAGAAATGAAATTGCGGCTCTGGTGCAAAAGTTGGAAGAGTGTAAAGATACTGAAATGAATTTAAGGATATTTTTAAATGAAAGAGAAGAAGCGTATAAGGAATCGGTTCTTGAGCTTGAAAAGGCCTATATTGAATTAGAGTTACTTAAAAACGCTACCAGTCATGGTAAATCACAGACTTCTTTCAAATAAAAATCCCCCATGCTCCCGTTATAATTGGCTTGACCGCACTTTAATCTAGTTTATGATGTTCTCTCTTTTTCTTTTTTTATGTATAAATATATCACTTTTTTATTGCGGTTAGCAAACTACTTGTATCAAGCGTAAAGTTAAGTCTTGCATTTGGTTAATGCACTCCTTAAAAGTTCAGCCCGACCGCATTGTCAAGACCGATATTATTGATATTCCCACTAATAATATTTGACTTCGTAGTAATAACTTGCTACCTATATAAGATATATATATAATAAGGAAGTATAGAATTTATTACTATGTATAAAGTAAGATAGAGAAAGATGTTCTTTATTATTTTTATCATTAACAGATATGTTTATATAACATGAGGCTTAGAATCTGTTGCTCCTGTTCGTTTCTTTTTTTTGGGTGATCGGCTTTAAACTAGGCGTTACAGGTCTTAACCTCATTTTTTTGTTGTAGTTCCTTTTCTTGATGAGTTCTGGCATGTCTACTAACCCTTGCTCGACGACATGTTATGCAAAGAGATGCCCTTTGTATGTTTGATTTGTTTGGCAGATAAAAAAAAAGAGGGAGACCATACTGGTCACGGTTACATTTGGTTAGGTAAGACGGATAGCTGAGATAAGGTTGCGTTAAAAGTAGTTGAAATTTTGAAAGAGGTCTAAACATATGACGAATTTATATCAAAAGTGTAAACTACCATCATATTTATACAACAGGCGTAACGGAAGAAAGTATAGCAAAAAGTGGGATATCATCGAACAGGTGGCACTTTGTATATGTTTGTTTATCTTTGACGAAACAAGAAACGTTTTAATTGTCTATTGGCCATTATATAATCGTTTCCCTTACATTCGAATTCAAATTTCAGAACTGTCGTAGTATAAGAGCATTTTTATATCATACTGTTTTTACATGTAGGTGATTATACGTAATAAAGTACGTTGTGATACGGATACGTAACATGTGGCACCTTTGTTTATTCTCCTTTTGCCGGAACAAAAAACGTTTACGTTTCCGTTTAGGATACTTTGTACACCATAAACGTATAATGATAATGTGTAGGGAGCTAGTTTATGAAGTCCTTAAATAACGTACACATTTACCCCTTTTTTTTATTTTACACTTTTCTTTCTTTTTTTTTTAAAAAAAAAATATCAGTATGGACAATGGCTATGATCTTTATCAACACGCACGCTTTGTTGTATTTCGTAAGTAGCCTTTTTTACTACAAAAAGGATTCGTCTTTACGTTTTTTGTTTTTTTTAAAAAAAAATACTTTTCATCATATAGATTTTGTTGAGTCTAAGCTTTATAGTGATTGTTATACTACTTCAATGAGAGTCGCTACAGAAAATAAAGAGCCTAAGGTGTACGTATATACCTAGCACTCAAATATATTACTTTTGATTAACAGTTTGTAATTTTTTTTTAGAAATGACAGTATTGTCACTTGCGATAAACAGACACGGAAGCTTGTAAACGATGGAAATGAATATCGTAGCCAATTTAGGGAGACAGTAGAAATAGACGTGTCTGGAAAACAACTATACCGACTCTTTAAGAAGGGTAAAGATAACTGGAATCGAAATGATCTGATTTGGTTAAGAGCGCTGTCAGACTTTCTTCGCTTGTGTGTAAAAGAACTAATTGATGATCCGAAAAAAAAAATTAAAGATAATGGTTCACTTCACTACGCGTTTATAGTTCCGTCAGAATGGGAAGAGGATATTAGAGAAGTTCTGATTCGACCAATGTTTGTTAAAGCCAATTTAGTATCAAAGGATGATCACCCAGACAGGCTTTTGTTTTGCACGGATGTAGAATCCATATATTACTATGTGGCAGATCCTAACGGCGGACACCGTCTTACTTTAAAACGCAATACCATTTTAGGTAGAATTGTTCCTGTTGCCTTCAATCGAGTGTTAATCAAGTTGGATTTAATCGTGGCCGGAAACCGGCTGTTTGATTTTTTTGGATCCGTAATGTTTCCGAAAATTATGAATTCGAATTCGCTACTTTTTACTTCCAGCGATATCAGAAATGGTATAAGAGAACTTATAAAAGCAAGATTCTCTTTCGAAGCTCCGGAAGATGTTGTTACGAGTCTTATGAAGTCTGAAGATCTCCATTTCGATTTGAACGTTAGTATCGTAACATAGGATGAATCGAAATATATCAACTAATGGTTTTTTTTATATGTAGAAAAATGGAGACGAAGCTCTTCTTTTAATGAAACCTTTTATCCGTGGAAAAAATCTAAACAAAATAAGTGAACACCAGAAGAAAATTTTACTATCCATTCGACCTTTTGATGTATGTGCTGAAATCAGTAAACAATTAACTAATAGCTTGAAAGACTTACTTCCAAGCGCTCTTATAAAAGAGTACTCCTTTTTACGAATTATTTACGACGACACTTCGCAAGTATACAGTAGCAATATTGTATTAAATTGGTCAAGGCTTATGCTTGAGTACAGTAGAATCTCTCTCAGGTCCAATTATATTATACCTAAATCTCTTCGGGAATCTAGTATGAACAGTCCAAAATTAATCCATGGAGCCGCAAATTGCACGTTTAATGCAATCCAGAATTCGGTCGTACATAGTAAACCGCGTATACTATCTAAAAATAAATCGGCAGCCGTTTCTTCGATATTCCTAGAATCAGAACCTGATGCTATTATGAATATAGGTATATGGAACTATGGGTTTATCATTCCGGTACTAACATATTTTTTTACAACTAGAAATTTCTCTCGCGTCAACAGTGTTATCATTTTCGCATTTAGATGAAAACGGTTTAATAAAAGAAATTTGGAACCATGACTACTTTGTACATGATATCCGGTAAGATGGAGGAATGACACACTGAATATGGTTATATATACTAAAACAACACTAGCTTGCGCTCTCTTGGCTCGTTCTTTAGTTTTTCAGAAGTAGTAACATTAAACGTCCAAAATTCGTAAGCCTGTTCATTTTGCATAGTTAAGGTATTTATTTACTAATAAAAAATTAACAACTTTGTTAGGTTTATCACGTTTGTTGACAAGCACCTCTCTCAAAATCTACCTTTTTTTTTAAGCGAAGATGATGAAGTCTTCAATAAGAATAAGGTTACTTATATAGAAAATATATTAACCGCTGAGAGTCGTAATAAGGATTTATTGGTATCAACACAACAGCAAATATATATCCAAACGTTTGTATCGATTTACTGGATATATATAAATGAAATTGTGTCAAGAAAGTTGCCAACAACTACAGCACTAAATGAAGATACAAAAATTGGATACGCTATCAACATAAATAGTATGTTGCTAAAGAGGTTATTTGGCTCTGAAGACGATTTAAGAAATATAATTTATGCAAGTAACCTGATGACAAAAGATGACAGCTCTAAAAGGCTCAGAATCGCTACACAAGGAGAAGGGCTCTTTTCTACAATTCAACAATCTTTCGAGTTACTATTTCCGCTCAAATCTTTCTTTTTAGTAGCCCAATTATATGAAGATTACGTGCAACTAACGTTGAATCAAGTAGTAACCGAGGCTGGTTTGGATCATGAAGATCAGGAAGCAATTATCGTTCGAGATCAAACGTTCGCTATTTCGAATATATATGAGTCCTTGTGCTTTAACATGTGGAACAACATTGCAGAAGATAATAGTCTCATTCATTTATGCGACGCACACAAATGGTGTAAAGACGACGAATTATTAGAAATGTTCTCCCTAGAAAACCAATCAAAATTTATGAGCAATCTTACGGAGTATATTTCTAACAATGTAAAGTAATCTAAAAATAGTGTCAGCAATTATCCTTAAAATTTTAATTCATGCTTTGTATATATAGATCCTTCACAAGAATGTAACTACAGAAAAAACAGATACAGCCACTATATATCTTAGCAATTCGTGTGGCTGTAGAGTTTGTTTAACTGTCAATGACATTACAGAGATTTCTTTCCGACCAGTTCTACAGGACATTATTTCGCTCGTATCTACTTCCTTGATAAATAGTCAGTTCTTTGGAAACTATGGAGATATCCAATTTATGTTTCACCTGATAGACTTCAACCATAATCCACAATTTCAAGATATCCTTATAAAAATAATAGATGATGAAACCGACTATTTTTTGTATGACAGAAAAACCAGCATGCCTCAGTATACGATACGGAAATTATCTAATCAACTGTTGCAGCCTATCCTTCAGCAAAAATCATGTTTCTATGATGCATTTCGAAAGGGTGTGTTATATCACGTACATAGTGAAAATTATGGGTTTCACCTGTCCGGAAAACCTGATGATTTACATCTTAATTTTAAAAACGAGATATCAGACGCAAAAAGCGTCTCAATCCGGGAGAAGACAGTGCTTCCACTTTTTAAAAAGGGCAGTAAAATAAACAACAGTCAAACAAAC
The DNA here is from genome assembly GCA_025677825.1 of Helicostylum pulchrum. NCBI lineage: Eukaryota > Fungi > Mucoromycota > Mucoromycetes > Mucorales > Mucoraceae > Helicostylum > Helicostylum pulchrum. The sequence continues at coordinate 201,779 of JAIXMO010000045.1, forward strand.
CGAGTATTTTATTTGAATCAGAGTGAATTCTCTTTTACAAATAGTCTTTGCGTGCGTAAGTAAGTAATACGAATAGATTGCTTTATAACTTACATATATATTTTATATATTAGATTACGTTAAGCACAAAAAGACGCATATTTTAAGGTGTGGCAAAATTGTTGACGTGAAAGGCGAGTCGGAAAGGATTAGTAACTCTTCTATCACTAAAGTTGTTATTGGATCGAGTGATTTTACGCCTTTCGTACTTTCTTCGGAATACCAAGGGTATTTATCCTCTTTTTCTTTAGCAATGAGACGTGGTGGTAATGAGATAAAAAGGAAAAATATTGCTCTAATAGCTGAACCAATGACTTTGGCTCGCCTTTAAACGGAGCAAAAGAAATAAAATACGTGCCTTACTACAAAACTAACTCTATTATTTGATGTAACTGTATATGATACAAAGTATTGGTGTCGAATATAGTTTTTTTTAAGACCGCGTAGTGCTAAAATTCGTAAGGTTATTGTGTACGGACCAAATTCATCTCTGTACTAGACTTTTTTTTTCGCTTGAATCCTTCGTATAAGTACCTTTTTTTTGATACGGAAACTATCTAATACTTGGAATAATAAATTAAGAGCAAGGTGCTTCTCCAAAGTGTCTTTGTTTGTTCCACGTTGTCCAAAAAGTAAGAATGGATCATATAATTTTTTTTTTGTACGGGAAAAGAAATTCCGTTTTTATTTAAAGTCCTTTGAATGTCATATTGAGGGGAAATAAAAGACTGGGTATTTTTTTGAAAGTTGTAAAAGAAAAGAAAAGGTGAAAAGAGGAAGAAGAAATTAAGTATAAAATAAAGGAAATATAGAAAAGATAGAGAATAAAATAAAATAAAAGAGACTTCATACAAACCTCCAATACTTTTACTATTCTTCAAGAAGTTGCATTTCTGAGCTAAGTCGGTTGATGTGCTTGGTAATTGAGACAATAATATTTTGTTGGACGAATGGCGTATTGTCAAACATAAATCACCAGTGGGCTTGCCATATACTAAGTAATGATAATGATAAAAGGATGAGGAAAAATGCGGATATGATTGAGGGGCTACCCGTGGGGTGTCCATATGGATATTTTGCTGGGGCATTATAATAAAAAATGATCCGCAGCAAGAGAGGATCATGTAAAAAAAATAGGCTCTGGAAAACAGCGTGACTGCTACAGTAGTTGGTTGGATATGAAGGCCAAAAGGCCGTTTTTTTTTTTCCTCCATTAAAACGCGAGCTCTTTTTTTTCTTATTATTATTCTCCCTATTGTAATCAGCGCATTCCTTCTTTTTACGAATGAATTCTAATTCAGAAATTCCAAAAGAGCTTTATTACCTTGGTAAATATAAAAACTTATGTAGGACGCAAAATATATACTTATATAAAAATATTAGATGAGCGCTTTTCAGTACGTTCATTGAGGAAATACCAACTTAAAGAAATCTTAAATTCTCATGATATTCCATACCTTTCGAGTCTCAGCCGTGTTGATCTCATTGACTTGTTCAGAAAGAATATTGAATCAAGACGCGAGGAAATACTGCGTGAATACGCACAACAACACGAACCAGTTGAGGAAAAGGAAGAATATGGCCGCGGAAGAAGAGTAAGTAGCAAACCAAAAAGGTATCAAGATACCGTCTCAAACTTTTTGGACACTATTAAGAGTACCAAAGTATGTTTTTTTTGGGAGTATCATTATTTCTCACCTTACTAATATACACACATAGGATGCCGACGGATTTAAAATCCCTAGTTTACCAAAGAGAAGAGAAGATGACCAACCTCTTAATCAAAAAAATATGCTTGCAAAAGCTGTAAATAACATCAGAACAAGGTTTAGTCCTCCTCCTTTTAACGAGGAAGATTCGGTCGCTTCGTCTGGTGAAGATAACGAGGATGAATATCAACCAACTCCAGTAGAAGGATACGAGTCAGATACCGCAGCAGATAATACCTATGTAAACGGTAACGGTCGAACCGTTTTCTATGTTGAAGACGAGGATGAAGACGATACAGATTACTATGATGATAGTGATCTCGACGATGAGGACTATGAAGAAGATGATGACGAAGAACTTGGTTCTATCGATAAAGATGAGCTTGTTCAATTATACAAAGACCAATCGGCACCACCCACTGCTCTCATCTCTCCAAGAGCCAATACCAGCAATAATAAAAATCGAAATATTACTACCAGAAGTAAGAAATTAGCGGAAGCCAAAAGACGCTTGTCTATTTGGAAAGCAAGATCTAAGCAAGCTTTATTTATCTTTTGTGCTTTATATATGATGATTGGTATGATTGGTTTATTTATTACAACTTATGCACGTCAAAAGAACGGATACTGTCCAACCTACACTCAAGATATTACCAACACCACCACCGGGGCCGCACCTTCTACATTGACATCGATGTTACCATCGTCGTGCATCCCTTGTCCTGACCATGGTATTTGCTCCAACGGAGAATTAGAATGCGATGCATTGTATCAACGAAAGACACCACTTTATAATATTGGGCATATTTTCCCTATTGCTGATGACTGCGTTCATAACTCTGTATTGGGCAGATATGTTCATAAAGTGGAACGAAAGATTAAAAACTATTTGGCAGTACGTCAAGGCGAAGCCTACTGCAATCAGTTGTTGCAAAATCCTGACTTGAATATGCAAGATGTGCTTATAAGTCGTACGCATGTAGAGGAAGTTATGATTGATTTGAAAACTCATTTGGAAGATCATTTACCTGCTGATAAACTTGATCAGATTCTATTAATTGCTTTCTCTACTATATTGGAAGATGCCGAAATTCATTACTGGGAAATGTAAGTATAATCTTGTTTACTTGAGTTTTTTTTTTTTTTTTCTTTTTTTTTTTCTTTTTTTTTTTTTTAGCTGACGTTTTCTCCTTTTTATATAAATATATATAGTGATAACGAACGTTTCTTGGGTACGAGTCGATACAAGTTTTCTATGGCTTGTCAGGTAAAACGACTTTATCTTGCTGTGCCCAATCAGATCAAACTATATATTATCGGTAAAGTTTTTTTTTTTTTAATTGGTGCGCGTTTAAACTAATATATCATTATAAAAATAGCTTTTATTTCTGTTTTAACAGCATTGTACGGAGCAACCAAAGACTACAGAAATAAAAAAGCTTACCAACAAAAGATTAATAAAATGCTCGAAAGCATTGTAGATCAATTAAAACAACAGGTAACACAGCATATACATATACAGCTTAAATAGAAACTAATTTAAAAAAATATAGTATGACAATCATATTACGAACGCTTCACAGTACCCTTCACCAAGGCTCCTTGCTTCTCAATTGAGATCATCTGTTGTCGATCTTAATAACTCAAAAACCATTGCAGATTGGCAGTGTGTTGTTCAAAAGGCCGAGTCACATCCACATATCAAAAAATCTATTGAAGAAGTTAATGGTGACATCGTCGAATATTGGGAGCTAGCTCCATAAAAAAGAACTCTACAAAAACCTAAACCCATGAGTTACTTTTGTTCAAAAAAATCAAAAAATCAAATCCAACTTGGTTTCGTAAGAAACATATCTTTGATTCCCCAATCACACACACACATACTTGCACACATACATATTATAAATAAAATACCAGTAATGAATAACATATACATATATATAAAAAAAAATATAGTTATTTATTTATAAAATAATACAGTAAAAATATTTAGCAAATAAGAGGAAGGGGGGAAAAAAGGTAAAGTTATGTATAATTTTCTTTCGCGGATATGGATATAGTGAAGAAGAGGGGAGGAGGGGAGGAAAAAAAAGTCTTTTTTTTTTTATTTATTGTACACGCTTCCATCCACCACCACGAGGATGACGTTCACTCCAACCTCTATAGTTGCTAGAATCGCGTCTGATCATACACCATTGAATCAAGGCACCAACAATAGCAAGACCTAAACAACCACCCAACATACCGCGTAAAGTGCTTGAAGCATTGACGAGTACGTTTAAGCTCTTTGCGTGTAAGAACTGATCTACTAATTCCAAGAAGCCAGACTTTATATAGACATCGATACCACAGAAGATAGCGAATGAACCGATAAATGCAGAAGCGATAATAAACATGGGACGTTCCAAGAAGGCCATCAAGACGATACCGGCAATGACGAAACAGATAATTAAAATGGCACGACCCCAATTAGATTCAATTAAACCGTTTGAGTCCCAAGATAATAACCAAAGTGCAAGCACGTAACCGAGTAAAGCACCTAATAAATAGACAGCTAAAAAGAAGCAGCAGCATAATAGACCACCTGTTAATATACCAGCACCGATACTAACACAAAGTAAAATAGTCTGTGAGTTTTCACCAAAGTCGGACTTAGCGTTTGTCATAATAATATAAGCAATATTGGATCCAACATAAAAACCGACAATAAACATGGTAAAGTTTTGAAATACACCTACGAAAAATGTTATTAAATAATCTATAAATATTTTCTCTCTTTCTCTCTTTTTTACCTCCGAGGAAACAAAGGTAGCCACCAGTAAGGAATAATAGGACACTGAATACGATGCCTTGAACAGTAACTGTATGCCCAGCAACTAATAATAGAAAAAAAGTGTCGTCAGTAAATAAATAAAAAAGTGTGTTTGCGATCAAAAAGTATCTAAAAAAAAAAACTTACAGGTAATTGTAGCAGAGCTATCATCAATACTGCCAATAGGTGCAGCAGTGACAAAGTCACCCATAAAGGTGACTAATAATGCAAGTAACGCAAATAAGAATAAAGTTGAATTCTTTTTACTGGTAAGCATATCGTTACAATTAAAAAAAGAAAGTTAAAGTAAAGAAAAAGAAGAGGAAATAATAGTAAAAAAAATTTTAGGGTGGTATTTTATATAGTTTTTTTTTTTTTCCTTTCCAAATAGGGATCCAATTTATAAATACATATTTCTTGGCGTTACGAATTCCTATTTGTTGTGCAACTTGTTATCAGCCACATTAGTGTAACGGGAAACCTGAGCTCATGATACAATGACGAGGCTTTGGTGCGCTTGTAAATTTGTTTATTTTTAATAAAATGAGAAAAAAGAGCAGAATATTATGTTTATTCTTCTGCGTTACGTTCAGGATCCGCTAAACGATGAACAGTGACAAATTTTCCAGGAGTCATACCACTTGAGTCTTAAAAAGAAATAGGTTAATAGGCTATTTTTGATAAATCAGTTATATTTTACCTTGAGGTGTAATTAAAATGTACTGTGAAGAGTTATCACTAGCTGCGTTCATCTATTTGGTTTCAAGTAGGACTTTAGAATATATTTATAAGTACAAAAAAATACAATAGATACTTACAATCATACTCATCGTCTGTCTACGATTTACTGCATCCATAAATACATCAAACTCATCTAGGCTGTGCAAATAAAGTAAAAAAAAAAATTAGTAAAGCCCCACTTTGTAACCCATAACTCTCTTTCCCTCTCTTACGTACCAAATAATAGGTGAAGATATACTTTGCCACAATGATAGTAATAAACTGATTTGGGAGAAAGATTTTTCACCACCAGATAAAGACCTTGAATCCTTTTGACGAGAACCTTTACTGTACTGATCACCAGTAGAAACTCTAATATCAAGCTTCTTTGTTTGATGGTTAAACTTAAGAGTACCTTCATCACCTCTTAAATGAAGATAATAACTGAAATAAGCTTTGGCAGAAAGAGACATATAATCACGGAATTGTCCCCACTTGCGAATACGTTTCTCAAGTGTCTTTTTCAAGGAACGTGATAAAGTTTCCATTTCGTGAACAGTCTTTTTTGCTTCATTCCATTCGTTTAATATACCTATTGTCACCCCTTCCAACTCTTCAAGTGACATACCCATTTCATTTTCCTTATCTGTACCAAGCTTTTCTAAGCGTTTAATCTCCTTTTCAATTTGATGAGGGGTTCGCTCCGTATCAACGCGGTCAGGGTAATCCTCTGCAGCTTGCTGTATCCATTGTTGAACCAAGTTGTTTGCTTCTGCCAAGTGTGTCTTTCTACTTTCATATCTTGCCTTTAATGTTTGTTTCTCTGAATTCAAGGTATCCAATGTTTCATTTAGTTTCTTTTTGATCTCATGAAGTTTGCCTACGCGAACACGGTATTCATCTAATGCTTCATCTCTGCCTAATTCCTTTTGACTGATGATTTTAAGTTTCTTGATTATCTCCTTCGCTTCTTCAAGTATTTGAATACGTTGACTGTTAATACTTGTAAATTGTTGGACGTAGTTTTTAATCTTTTCTACGCAGGATTTAATATCTTCTTCAAAGATGGTTAAATCAACTGGATCATCTTCTTTCAGTGCATCTTCCTTTCCTTCAATATATCTTTCAATGTTTTTAATTTCCTTTTCGGCGTTGTTTTCATTGCTTCGACATGCTCTTTGGCGTTTTTCAAGTTCGGCGATGGTTTCTGTGATTTCTTTAGCGACTATACCGAGATCTCGAAGAGCCTTTTCAAAATCGTGTATATTATCTTTGATTTGTCTGATCTTTCCTTCTACATCGGTTTGGAATCGAGGAGGACCACGGTACGCATCTAAAGATTCAGTATTCATACCAGTTCTACTACCAACTTTATGTCCGCCACTAGTAAAGCACAAGTGAATGTTCCTTGGTTGCGTCAACATGACTTCATCAGCTCTGGCACGATCTTCCATCAACAATGTCTTTTCAATCTTGCTTGAAATGATCAATTGACGTTTGACAAATTCATCTTCAAATCGTAAAGCACGAAGAATAGTCAAATACTTTTCATCGGGTTCACCAGCAGAATAATCAAACATATCGCGTTCAGCTACAATAATAGGAGTGCTACCCATGTTGTGACGACTCAAGATACTAAACAATAAATGTTTATCTTCAAAGCATTCAACGACAAAGGCATTTAATGTCTTTTTAAAGAACATTTCAAGTGTATCGGCATACTGAGGCTTTAATAAAGTGAGAGTAGCACCTAAAGGACCAACTGGTTTTCTTGTCTTCCATCGGCTCTCACGATTAATATGGTCCAATACCTGAGGCATGTTTCTTCCATAGGCCCGCATACGATCACCACGTTGTGCTTCCAGATTAGACACCAAATTGATGAGTTCTTCCTTCTTGTTTCTAATTTCATTTAATTCCCTCACGATACGTTGACGTTTTTCCTTTGTTTGAGAGATTTCTTTACCAATTTCATCATGATCAATACGAAACTGTTTTGCCTTCTTAATTCTTTCTTCCATTTTGGCTTGAGCCTTTTCGATTTGCTCTACGATTTCATCGCGTTTTACTTTGGTGGTGGCCTCTAATTTATCAGTTTCGGCCTTCAAGTTTCGTTCATGACTTTCTTTCGTTACCTTTGTATTTTTAATCAGGTTATTGATTTCGGTAAGTTCAACCTTAAAGTCCCTTAATTGAATATCTAAAGTCACTTTCTTTTGAGTAAGAGCGGCTTTTTCTTCAGCGTCAGGGTCGGGTGTGTTTTTATGAATATCCCATTCGTTATTGACAGCTTCAATGTTTCTGACAACTTGATCAATCTTTTCTTTTTGTTGGTCGTACAACTCCTTCATTTCTTCCAGTTTGTTTTCGGCGGTAGCTACATCGTACTTGAACTTTTCAGCTTCTTTTTCCTTTGAAATGATTTGTGACCAGACCAACTCGTTGCTCAGTTCATCAATCTTTTGTGAGATGTCTCGTACTTCTTCGGCTTCTTCGTACCTACGTTGAGCCTCACCGGCTTTTTCTTCCAAGATGGGTAAACCTTCCTTTTTTCTTTGAAGTGTGATATGAGCAGTATCAAGACTCTCGCGGACGTTTTCAAAATCAGTACGAAGTTGAGTTAATTGAGTACCGTGCATAAACAATTTGTATTTGTCTTCAGATGTACTATCACTAAGAAACTTTCGGGCCATGTCTTGGGTTAACATGGTCAAAGGGTTGTTGACCAAGATACCAAAGTGATCCAAGACGGCTACCAAGTCTTCTTTTTTGTTAGAGACGATTCGGTTGGATGCGTTTTTAAGTTTGTATGGCGATGGGCCTTCTTTGTTTAATCTACGTTCGACAATTATGATACCTGGGTATAAATCAGGTCGGTAGGCGTTGGATCCACTGTTGGTAAGGTGAATGGTGATATTTGAAGCACTAGGTAGATTTAACATGTAAGATAAACGTATATAAAGTGATATATGTATATAACGTGATATATGTATATATAAAGTGATATATGTATATTTACTTTGTTCCTTCTTTGATAAAAGTTCCCAAGTTTCTACCACGATTGGTTGAACTGGCATTAGCACCAAGAGCAAGTGTAATGGCTGTTAAAATGGCACTTTTTCCACTACCATTATGACCAATTACAAAATTAATTTTTGGGCCTAAATCGACTTTCAAGTATTTATGACACATGAAATTAACTACTTCAACTCTAGCAATGGTACCGGATTCATTGAACGACTTGAGAAAAAAAAATATACTTTTTTGTTAAAATAAAGATAAAGCTTTTTTTATTTTTTATTTTATTTTTTTGACTTACCATGTTTTCGAAATCAACATTGGCAGTTAAATCCTCAGCTTCTTCATTGTCGCCCTCTTCTTCTTCTTCTTCTTCTTCAGACTGTTCTTGTTCCGATTCAGATTCATTTCTTATTTTTCTTGTTTTTTTAGGTCCTTCTTCTTCCTGTATTCATAAAGTTAAGTTTCTACTTTTTTTTTTTAATAAGAAAATCTTTTTTGTACCTCAAATTCATGACTATCACGAATACTATTTGTTCTTTTTAATGAAGCAGAAGGCATATTTTCTTTTTATTGAAAAAAAGGGAAGAAAGAAAAAGAGTCAAAAAAAAAGGGCGTTTTTCAAGTTGCGATGAAAAAAATATCTCCCCCAATTTGACAGTTTTGTATCTTGTTGATGGTACACACGCACAGGAAAAAAAAAGTGTGATGTATTTTTATTTTATGCGTCCAACTTGGTCTCGCTTGTACGAATCAAGTTGGAGCAACAAAGTATCTACTATTAACAAATACTAGTATAATACGACATAATGAGTAAATATGTTACACGAGTAAGCTTTATTCTATCAATTATTATATCTTTTTTTTTTTTTTGTGAGTCTTTTTCTTTTTTATTTCCTTACTAACTTAGACGGGCCCTCCTTCTTAGATAAATTGGTATCTGTAAGGATACTAGTAATTCAGCTATTACCACTAGCACTAGTGAAAATCGTGCTACTGCTAAGTCAGTTAACACTGGTATACTAAAGACATGGTATTAAAGAGCATCACTACTTAAAATTTGAGGAACACTTTGAGAAGTTACTTTCTAGAAAGATCTCATTATTGGATCAAGGATTACAATTTTTATCTGCGATAATATTGTAATTAGCCAACGGATTAAAGTATACTTGATATGGAATCATCAATTCATGCTAGTATATACTCACGTAATGATATGATTAAAGATATTAACAAGTGGTTAAATAAATATCTATTATATTGCTTATAAATCTTGGTGAGCAACGTGGGTTTACTAAGCTAGTCATATCTACAAGTAAAATAGATCAAGCTGTAAAATACCATTATAATACGAATAGTAGTACTTGGTCATTATCAATCAATCCTTCAATACAACTGCACTAACAGTCGTTTTACTCTAATTCTATTTATGAAACAATAAGCCATTTGTTGTCTTGCTATAAGGTCAGACTTTCAAAAGATCTATTATTCTAAAAAAAATTTAGTGAGACACCGTTTTGAAAAAAGACGGACAAGGTATTTTATGTTTAAGTAGTATTATTTTTTATTTTATAAGAAACAAAAAAAAGTGGGTTTTTTCTTTTGTGTGTAGTTGTATAAAAGAGAACTATAAAGAGAAAGACTTTGAGGGGAGGTACGGAGTACAGTAGTAAGGTGGGAATAATAGTGAGTTTTTAAAAAAATTAAAAGAATTGAGAAGCAATAGCGACGACGACACCAGCAGCAATAACAGATTGACCAGCGGTTTGCTTGATACCCGCTGAAGTGCTGGAGGCATTAGCGTTATGGGCAGATGTACCAGAGCTAGGAGCGCTAGCAGCGGGAGTAGAACCACCAGCGGGAGAAGCAGGAGCAGCAGCAGCAGCGTTACCACTAGGGGGACTGGCGGGAGAAGCGGGAGAAGCAGCAGGTACAGCGTTAGGTGTAGCATCAGCGCCAGTACCAGCAGGGTTACCGCCAGTACCGCCTTCAATTGTGAAAGGACCAGCAAATGCAAGATCGGGAGAAGTTCCGAGTTCAAAAGCATCTAAGAATAATGATGTAAGTATTTTATGCCCGTATGAAAATCCCACATTTTAAAAATAAATAAAAAAAAAAGCTTACAGTCATCGGCATTATCGATTTCTACGGGAATCTTCCAAACGTACTTTCCACCAGCAGTCTCTACATTGGTAGCAATGACACGAAGAGGCTGAAGAGCGTTAGATTTACCTTTTGCCAATACGATTTGAGAAATGGTAGGTACGCTAGGGTTCACCCAAGCGATAATGACTTCAGAACCAGCCTTTAAACGAGTATTGGCTAATGGTGCGGTGATAGATATAATTGGGTCTGCGGAAACGAGAGATGCGAGGAAAGCAGCAGAAACAAAAAGAATAGTACCAGTGAATTTCATTTTAAATGTAAATATAGTGTGATAAAACTAAAAGAGGATGATTATTGTTTTACTTTTTTGATTTAAATAATAAAAAGAAAAAAAGAAAAAGATTAAATCAAACTTGTATATATACCTTTTTTTCTTTGGCCCTTATTTTTTTTTTTTTTTAAGGAGAATACAAACAGGCGAAACTTAAGGGGTTGTAAACTATTGGTGATAAAAAAGGGTTACAGAAGGAGAGAGAGAGAGAGATAGTATTACAAGCTTAAACAAAATAGAATATTAGGGGTCTCTCTTTAGACTAAACTATACATATAGAAACGTCGTAAACATTATTCTAGTCCTCCTTGGAATCATTATTATTTGTAATTCTGGTCCACCCCCTTTTTTATTATATATGATTTGTATCACAGCACAAAAAAAAGCACTGATTACAATGGTGATGTTAATATACAATTGATTTATATATATATGATAAACTCCTGATACACGCGCCCTCATATCTGTATACACTATTTATTTATTTTCTCTCCTCTTCTCTTATACTCCTCTTTACAAAAAAAAAAGCACACTTTTTGTTATAAGCTCCCTAAGGTATAATAAATATGTAAGAATAAAAAAAAAATATATGTATACTTTTTTTTTTGTTTGCTTTGAGTTACACGTAAAAGAAAAGAAAATGCTTTAAAATGATGTAATTGACATTTTAACAATAGAAAATAATAATCGCGTAATAATACAGAAACTGTTATTATTTTATATAATAAGAAGATTGAATATAAAACTGATCAAGGAGTAAAATCATTAACATTTTCAATTATATAAATTATATTATATTTTTTTATTTTTGCTGTCATATATCAAGTCTCTTTTGATCTTTTCTTGACTGCATAGTAGATCTTTTTCTTTTTGTTTTTTTTTTTTGCATTCCTTGGTATAACATTTTATCAATCCCTTTATTTTTTCCATTAATAACTACTTTATACAAAAAATTATTCTATCAAAATTTCATAATTCCAGAATAAAAAAGAAACCCTCATTGTAAACAAAACTAGTCTAAATTACAGATTGAAATTTATTTATTTTGTTCAGTGCTTAAATAGAGTGAGAAGAGGGACAATGCTATATATACTTTGTCACGCTGTTGTCGCCACTCCCCATTTAACTTTATAGTATAAATAAATGTGCTACATAAAAAAAAAATACGAAGAGCTTGTTTTTTTTTAAGCAGGAGCTCTTTTTTTTAGAGAGAAAGAGAGAGGGGTCAGAACTTTCCAACAAGATAATTCTTCTCCTTCCAATTTCCCTCTTTTTTTTTCGCTTTTTTTTTTCCACTGAGATCAAGTACGTTTATATAATCTGTAGGAGAAGAATATTTATATAAATAGTGTTGTCTTGCATCTCCCTTCTTTTTCTATTATAGTTACTGAGTTATCATTTTACAGCAACATAAGTGTCAAAAAAAAAAAAAAGCTACTTTACTCCTTTTTTTTAAAAAAAAATAAAATAGTAAAGTTTTATCTCGGTAACTACACCAAAAAAAAAAAAAAAAAACTTGGTCAAGTACCACCTTTTTTTTTAAAACAAAAAAATACACGTGTAGTTGTGAACTCAATCATATATAAAAAAGTGGCCAACCTTAATACGTTTGTTTTTTCTTTTTTTTTACGCTACCCAAATATTTATCAAAACAAAACGTTCATCTTTTTCTAATTCTTTTTTTAAAAAAAAAGTGATAAAGTAGCATGGTACATGAAGACTAAACCTCATTTTATAAAAAGTACTGAAACAAACAAATAAAAAGCGCAACCACGAGGATTCTGAAAAAGTTGGATATTTCAAGAGTTAACACTTTTCTGGCTAAATTAACCCTCTTAACTTTTTCTCTTTTTATCTATAAAAAAGTGATTAAATCGTTAGATATTTTGTTCTGTACGAATCTATTTGACTTTTTTTGTTTTGTTTCTGTAGGCTTTGTCTATATATACATTTTTATTCAAAGGAGTAAAAATATTAAATTTTAACGTTAAAAGCTGTATAGTGCTCAAAAAAAATATTGAATTCTGTAAAAAAAAAAAAAAAGAGTATTCCAAATATAAGAAAATATACCGAGCCCCCCCCCCCCCCCTCCTTCATGTCGAATTGGCTCGCATACGCGCAGTTTTTCTAAGCTTTCGATTCACTCGCTAATAAAAACATTTTGTCTGCTCATTGTTGCACAAAGTTTAAAAAAGCTTCCATTGCTAAATACTCACCACTTTATTGACTGTTAAAATTAGCTGTACTTACGTAAAAATGATCAAATAGATCATGACGCCCTATTTCATCATAAATCCTTGTTTCAAAATAAATAAATCACATTTTCTTCCTTTTATCATTTCTTGTTTATGTATACCAGTAAGTCTTTATTTAATAATATGTCTAAAGAGCTTCAATATATCTTACATTCCTCATTAGTATTCTGTTTTTTTTAGCGTTTTTGATGTCCTTACAAACCGATACGGTTCAAAGCAACTGTCTTGCATAAGAGCACTCACTACGAGACGTTCAAATGGGGTCCACTGGAATGGAATAAAGCTATCAAGAAACGCGAAAAAAAGAAACACGTCACACTTTCTTTTCTGGGCGTGTAAATAGAGCGCGTATCAAGAAGACGCCATTGAATGAAATAACGAGTTCTGACACAGTCAATAATGATCAAGTAAGTGATCCCTATTCTATTATGCCCCTAGTTCTTATTCTTTTCTTTCTTTCTTTTTTATAAGAAAACAAGCGTGGCCTTAACCGAAGGTCAAAAGAGGTATACTTTAACCCCTGACAACAAATCTGACGCCCTACACCGTCCAAAATAAGAAAATGTCATTTAGAATCCTTGAACGGTATGGTACACTTTGGAACTTCCTTCACGGCTTATGATTCTATCCCTACTAATCTTTTTAAACTATACCAGCAGGAATAAACAGAAAATAGATCCCTTAGAAATAATGGATTACTTGATTAAGTGGTTCAGCTTCTAAATGACAACGACGTATCATTTATTAAGAAAGTTTGGAATACAGAACCCGAAGGCTTAAAAGACAAAGGAGCTTGTTTCTTGGAAATAATTAGACATACCACAACAGTGTTCCGTATTGTATTTAGAACAGCCTCATTACAAACAGGAAACCACGAACGAACGCCATTCGTGGAAAATATTGTAACTTCTCTACTTGCATTGTCTAAAGTTACAGGCTTTGCGAATTTTAAATGGTAAAACAAACAAGCAAAAAAGAAAACTGCTGCTAAAACAAATACTTTTTTGTTCTAGGTATGAGACTGAGTTTATGTCAAGCAAACAATTAAATTCAAGTGATAATAACTTCAAGCAGACCTCAAGCAAGTATATTGACGCATTTGGATTCTTGACGGCTTCAAACAACACCGAGATCGTGGTCGTGAAGTCCTCGAGGTAATAAGTAATTAATAAAAACATGATATCTTTCTCAAGCTAGTATATCTCTTTATTTCTTAACTAGTGGGGTTCAAAAAGAACGAACTGTACATATCATAGAAGACACATTAAAATTACTTGAGTGTGGTATTATGTCTCTTAAAAAGGAAGACTCAATACTTGGGTCTTCAGGTCTGGCTTCATCAGTAGTCGCGTTTTGACTACGGTTTGTTGTAGTTTCAGTTTGGCAGGAATTTATTTGGCATGGCAATTTAAGCCAGAAAGTTGAAGTAAAATATAGTTAGCGAATAAAATCAAGGTCTGCAAAGATGTCTTGTCTTACATCAAGATCCTCCAAGATAAGTTCGATGTACCTCTTCAACATCCTTTGTGCTTCTTTAAATATAATCAAATTTGATTTCATTTTCTCCACAAGTTCAAGAAAAATATAGTCTGTGCAGTTTTGGTTATAAATTTTTAAAGCGCCCAATACGTTCCAATCTTTTGGTTTTGTTTGTGGAAAGTAATACATGATTGAAGAAAGAGACTGGAGGTTTTTTGTTTGTATTCCAAAAAAAAAAGGGGTGGGGGGAATTCTAGATGCACGGGCACTTTACACGGTCGGTTAAAAAGTGTTCCATAGAACTTTTCACTTACCTTTACGGACGACCATTACTCCAAGAAGAACCATATCGGTTTGTACAAACAGAAAAGAGAAACATGAAAACAAAAACATAATAACAAAAACATAATAACAAAATAAATTAACAACTGAAGAAAAAGGAAAAAAACTTCTAATAAATATATATACGTGATATTAAAAAAAAGGATGATAAAATAGGTCTATCTACTCATTATGGCGTACTATTTTGCTTCATATACTCGTATTTTTGCGTTTATTGATCATTTTATTATACATGAGCGAATCCTGTTGTTCCAACTTGATTCACGCAAGATTCCTTTTTACGCAGATAAAACCAAGAAAAAGTAACACTTTTTTGGATTGACCGTGCATATAGAACCGTGTAATGTTTATTAATAAAATAAAGCATATAGCATAATTTGAAATAAAGCTTTAACCATGTAATTTTTTGTACTTCATATTTATACAGTTAAAATATTCACAATGCCTATAAATTCTACTTTAAGAAGCAATAAAGCTTTGGCCTTCGAAGCTTAAGTTACATATATCCTTTGTTTTTTGCTAAAAGAGCTATGGACAGTTTTCTGTGGTTTCTGATTCACTCGCGCGTTGTCGCACAAAGCTCTGTACCATTTTTTTAAAGAAGCTAATAAAAAGGAAGCTATTCTTTAGTAAGTTTACACAAACTAGCCTTTCCTTTTTGTTCTTACCATTTTACTTCTTTCGCGCCCTCAAGAAGATAAATTTGATTTTATAAGCTTGCCGAGATTATATATTTTCTCTTTCAAGTAAAATAGGGAAAGTCAAAACTTCAAAATGAAAAGTAATATTTTTTTAAAGCAGCTCCATCATTTATTATGTACGCCCGCTGAGAATTTATAGAACCCCGCCTTACAAAAAAAAAAAAAAAAGAGACTTTCCAGTGCTTCGTAAAAATGAAGATAAAACAAGTTTTTGTTAGGCTTAGGAGTAAAAAAAAATTCCTTTCTTACAAATGCGTTTCTTTTTTGTACCACCACATAGGACTTGTACCCGCCTTTTTTAATTTAAAGAGAGCCCCCCATTCCTTTGAATTTTTTTTTCCTCTTTTTTTTATCCGTTTTTTTTATACATGTACACGAAAAGAATGTCTTTTTTTAATAAGAACTCTAACGACTTTAAACTTCGTATATCGATTGAAGGAGCTCAAAATTTAGCAGTAGCGTAAGAATTAAATAATAGGCAAATACAAAATTTAAATCAGAACTGATGAATTTTCGCCCCCACCCCCTTTATTTTATGTAGTGATGTAAATGGACTTTCTGATCCCTATGCTGTTTTACTTATCGAGTAAGTTTTTTTTTTTTTTTAAAAAAAAAAAAGAAGGGTTTATGCATATATTGTGTACTAAACAAACCTTTAGTAATAAAAAGTATGGTAAAACAGTAGTGAATAAAAAGACATTACACCCAGTTTGGAACTTACACACCAATATTCCATTACACTTTGATAAACCTCACCACTTGATTGAGATTTTTGTATGGGATAAAGATAGATTAAGAGACGCTAAATTCAAAGATATTATTAAAGTAAATAAGGAAGCGATCGGTGATGATTTTTTGGGTAAGATCTCAATTCCTGTAGGACAATTATTTGATTTAGTCAATCCTTCAGGGAAAGCCCTGGAATATGATTCACCTCAAAATGAAGATGTTATCATCACTTTAGAAAAGAGAAATCATCAAGATAATGTCTCTGGTGAACTTCTTTTAAGATTTGGAATTATTAAAGGTCCTGATAGTGAAAATAGAGAGTAAGTTTTTTATTTCATTGTAGTTGACTATTTTTTTTAGAAAAAGTAAACTGATCAAGTTCCTTATGTTAGTGTTGCTAAATTCTGGGAAGACTATATCAACCAATAAGCCACCCTTCTTTTTATATTATTTTGCAATACCTTCCTAATTTATCGAACAAAAGACATGTACTATCATTCTTTATATATAAAAAAAGCTTCATTTTTTTAAACCTTTTTTCTTTTTATAATTACTTTAATCATTCGAAAAAAATGATACCTATAATAAAAAATAATTATAAAGTATTTGGTTTAGAAAATGGTCCAACTGCAGCACTAATTTGGTTAATTCACGGAGCAGGTGGAGACATGCTTCATTTTGAAACAGTTGTACCTACATTAACACAAGCAGGATACTGCGTTTTACTAAATGATGTTCGATTTCACGGAAAATCACAGCCTAAATCATCAGGAGAATATCCATTCTCATTTAACGACATTGGACAAGATATGGACTTGATTTTACAAGAGGTTAAACAACAACACTACGCGAATAACCGAATTCAATTGTTTTTAGGCGGATTATCAATGGGCAGTATGATATCTTTAATTTACGCAGGTGATAAAACGCGTCAACAGGTATGGGATCAAGATCAAATTGACTTAAAGGGTATCATTTTGTTAGCTGCTGGAATACCTTATTTAGAAGTATACCGAAATGGTTGGGATCTATTTAGAACTCGTCAAGTAAGTAAAGAAGATTTTGAATTCGCTCGATCTTCCATCACCGTATCTTCTATTACAGAGTATGGTAAACATCATGCAAAGCGAGCCATCGATCAAGTCTCGGATCATGCGTTGTACGAATGTCTAGTAGCTATTTCAGAACTTTTACCTTCCCCCTCTGTTCTCCCGGTCAAACCGTACATTCCTTTAACCACAGTTCCTATCTTATTAATTATACCCGATCAAGACCCCTACACACGTATTGAAATGGAAGAATTACACAAGATCAATTTGGAGCGTGGTATTCGATCTCACTTAAATATCATTGAAAATTCAGGTCATTTAGTTACATTAGATCAAGGATTACAAGTGGGTATACAAACAAGAGACTTTTGTCAATCTTGCTTATAAGGTTTTCTTTTTATTTTTATTAAGTTCTTCCAGTTTCTTTTGAGATTGGGATAATAAAATTGTTCCTGCTAAAATAAAACTTGCTCCTATCCACCATCGTAATGCCAATGGTTCATTAAATACAAGATATCCTAAAATAGCCTACATAAAATTGTGTTTGTGTGTGTAAGGGTTCAGTTCAATAAATATCTCCTTTTTTTTTGTAACTTACAGAAGCACTAAAGTTGACAGCACCATTGACAATAGATACTTGTACAGAAGAAGGTGCAGCATTTAATGCCTTTGTAAACGTAGTCCACATAATTGAATTACACGCAAAGATAAGAGCAAAGCATATACTTCTTGTCACCATTAATGATGTCTATGATATATATAAATTATTATTACACTTCTAGTACGGCTTTTTCTTTTTTCAAACCTTTTCAGGTACAAGGTTTAGTTGACCAACAAAGTAAGTATGAAATAACTCTGTACGTTCATCTGAAAACAATTTTGCAAATACAGATGATAAAGCTGCAAAAAACCCAGAGATGATGGCAAAAGGAATAAAGGAAGAAGATGTCATTCGTTTAGCAAAAAGGTTAAAAGAGTGTGTACTTGAATTCCCACATAACTCTTGTTTTCAACAAGTGTCGTTTTGTGACCGGATATTTATTTAACAAAAAAAAAAAATATTGCTAAATAAAACGCGTTTTTTTTTTGCTTCCTTTGCTGTTATTGTTCATATTTTCCTTTTAATTACATATACATAAAAAATGAACGGACAGTCATCATTTGGATTTGGTTCTACAGGTATATATGCCTCTTTTTTTTTTTATAAAAAACAAACCAATTTTAAAACTAAAAATTAAAATGTAGCAAACACAACATCACAAGCAGGTACTTTATTTGGTGCCGCTAATACCAACAACACATCTGCTGGAACTTTATTCGGTGCCAACACAAGTAATTCCTCAGCTGCTGGAACTTTATTTGGAGGCGCTGCTTCATCAAACACAGGTAAAGTACGCAACTGAAAAAAAAAAACCCTCCTTTAGATTTTAAAAAGAATACCTTAATTTAGGTTTTGGAGGTTTCTCAAAGCCAGCAACAACAAGTGCATTTGGCGCACCCGCAACTACTCAACCTGCAACACCTGGATTTGGTGGTTTTGGTGCACCTGCTGCGTCTACAGCACCTGCTGCAACTGGATTTGGTGGTTTTGGTGCGCCCGCTACGTCTACAGCACCTGCTGCAACAGGATTTGGTGGATTTGGTCAACAACAAGCGCCTGCTGCTGCAACTGGATTTGGTGGGTTCGGTGCTCCTGCCACTTCTACTGCTCCTGCCGCTACTGGATTTGGAGGATTTGGTCAAGCAGCAAACGCAGGATTTGGACAACAACAACAGCAGCAGCAGCAGCAACCAGCAACAGGATTTGGACAGCAACAACCAGCAACAGGTTTTGGACAGCAACCGGCAGCCGCAGGGTTTGGACAACAAGGAGGATTTGGACAACCTGCATCAAATAATTTATTTGGTAACAATAATAATCAACAACAACAACAACAACAAATGGGTGCAGCTCCTGTACAAGATAAAGTTTGGCAAGAGCTTGCGTTAATTAGAGCACACTTCGATCCTACTTCACCACTTTGTCAATTCCGAGTAAGTTTATAAATATAAACACTCGTACGAAATGCTAACATTATAGTTGTAGCATTATTTTTATAATATGGTACCAGCAAATGAAGTACATTTATATGCTCGTCCTCAAAACCAGGATGAACATTTATGGAATGAAGCAGTTCGTAAAAATCCTGATCCCACATGGTAAAGTATTATATTTACTTACAAAAAAGGAGAGAGAAAATTAAATGGAAATCATGCATATTTTTAGTTTGGTTCCTGTTTTGGCTGTTGGATTTGACGATATCTTAAAGCGTATGGAAATTCAATCTAAACAAGTAGACTTACACCAAGAAAAATTAAAAGAAACTCGCGAGAGATTAAATACCGTACAACGACAATATACTCTTGGAACCCTCGTTAAATTAGAAGAACATAAACGTCGTCATACATATTTAGCTCAAAGATTATTAAGAGTAAGTGTTTTTTAGCGGCAGCAACAACAACAAAAAAATTATATGCTAAAAAAAATACATGTAGCTTCTTCGATACAGTCAAGTACTTCGTTATAAGGGTTTCCCATTAAACGCAGATGAAGAAAAATCAATGAGTCAATTACACGAACTTGCTGCTAGTCCTAATAACCCCGAAAATATTCAACAAAATATGACTATTTTATGGAACCAACTTCAAGCTATCAAGGCACAAAGAAGTAAAGAAAGTGGAAAGGCTGAAGTATGGCGTACAGTACGTGAACATGATACCGCAATGATTGCCAAGGTAAACTATATTTTGTTTTTTGTTTTTTCTAGCGGTAGTATTATTATTAAAACAATTATATCAAATAGATTTTGGAAGATGAACAAAAGGGTATTATGCATGTTGCTAGTATATTGAAATCAGATGCAAAGGAACTTGAAGTAATAGAAGTTGGATTAAAAAATAACCGTAATAATAGAATGAATTAATCTCTTTTTTTCAAACTCAAATAAAAATGTGTGTATGTATTTGGATTGAAACTAAAAACGTTTGTTCATTTTGGGATTGAAGGGGGCCAAACTTACACACACCCAATAAATGGTTTACCGTCACAATCTGATAATTCAAGCCACCCACAGAAATTTCTCTTTCTTTTTTTTTTTCGGAAAGCATATTTTTTTTTTTATCTTTTTATTTTGACGTAAAGCATGGCTGGAGCAATTGTTGAAACAAAGAAGCGTAAGCGTTCTCACGCAGATAAGAGAGTCAATAAGAAGAAGCAAGAGGTTGCAAAGGGAGAAGCTAAACCTGTTGTCGAAGCTGAACCTGTTCAACAACCTGAAGAAGAAGAAACAGCTGCTCCTGTTGAACAAGGTAAGAATTTTATATACATAAAAAAAAATAGATCTAGATCTTAAATTATTTTTTTATTCTTCTAGTTGAAGAGCCTTTAAACCTCGATTTCGATAGTCTTGACTGTAATGAAGGAACCAAGAAAGCTGTCAAAGATATGGGTTTTACTCAAATGACCGAAGTACAAGCCAAGACTATTCCTCCTCTTTTACAAGGTCGTGATGTTTTAGGTGCTGCCAAAACTGGCTCTGGTAAAACAGTTGCATTTATGATTCCTGCTATTGAGTTATTACTTCGCAAGAACTTTAAGCCTAGAAACGGTACTGGTGTTATCATTGTTTCTCCTACACGTGAATTAGCTATTCAAATTTACGGTGTTGCTGAAGAATTATGTAAATATCATGCTATCACACATGGTTTGGTTATTGGAGGTTCTAACCGTAAGGCCGAGACTGAAAAGTTGGTTAAAGGTGTTAATTTGTTAGTTGCTACACCTGGTAGACTTTTAGATCACTTGCAGGTTAGTTGATATATATATATATATATATAATATACAACGAAACAATGTGGTAGTAACAATATATACATGTAGAACACTCAAGGTTTTATCTTTAAAAACTTACAATCACTTGTGATCGATGAAGCAGACCGTATTTTAGAAATTGGTTTCGAGGAAGAGATAAAGCAAATTGTGAAGATCTTACCTAGCGAACGTCAAAGCATGTTGTTTTCAGCCACGCAAACCACTAAAGTATCTGATCTTGCTCGTATTTCATTAAAGGCAGGACCACTTTACATTAATGTTGATGAAAAGAAGGATACCGCAACTGCTGATGGATTAGAACAAGGTTTTGTAGTTGTTGAAGCTGATAAAAGATTTTTGTTGCTGTTTACCTTTTTGCGCAAGAACCAAAAGAAGAAGGTTATTGTATTCTTTTCCAACTGTAATGCAGTTAAATATTACGCAGAACTTTTGAATTATATTGATGTACCAGTGATGGAATTACATGGTCGTCAAAAGCAACAAAAGCGTACTTCTACTTTCTTTGAATTCTCTGAAGCTTCAAAGGGTATCTTATTATGTACTGATGTTGCTGCAAGAGGTTTAGATATTCCTTCTGTTGATTGGATCGTTCAATTTGATCCCCCAGATGATCCTCGTGATTACATTCATCGTGTAGGTAGAACTGCTCGTGCTGGTGGAAAAGGTAAAAGTTTACTCTTCTTACTGCCTAGTGAAATCGGTTTCTTGAAATACTTGAAGGACGCCAAGGTCCCTTTGAATGAATATCAATTCCCCGACAATAAGATTACCAACGTACAAAGTCAAGTAAGTATTATTATTCGTATTGTATATGTGCCGTGGGTATTAAAGACTAATAATCACTATATAATAGCTCGAAAAGTTGATCGAAAAGAACTTTTATCTTAACCAATCTGCTCGTGACGCTTTCAGATCATACTTGCAAGCTTACGCTACATATCACCACAAGAAAATCTTTGATGTTGACAACCTTGATCTTGCAAAGGTAGCTAAATCGTTTGGTTTTGCTGTTCCTCCCAAGGTTAACTTGGCCATCACTAGTTCTAAATAATTATTTGCATCTCTCTTTTATTTTCATTAAAAAATATATACACTAGATTTTGGATAAAGTTGAAATTAGTTTTGAGGCATGTTGATGATGGGATCAAATCATTTTTTAACTTATAATATCTTTGTCTTTCGCCAAAACGCGAAAAAAAACAACCGCGTTCTATGTAGCGCTTTCTCTATTTTGACCCTACATTTAGAAATTAGTTTTTTGTAGATGCTTTATTTTTTCCAGACTCACCTTATCAGTTCGATCCAATTAATCGACAAAACCTTTGTAGTGTTTTAAATTGTATTTTATTACCTCCCCGATTCGATTTCGCGACTCGCTGCTTTCTTCATTTTTCAAAAAGTTTTCGCGCCTTTTTCTTGTCCTTAAAATATTATTCATCTGTAGTTTAATAATGTTCTTAATGAATATACCAAGTTTAAAGAGGATTGAATCATCCGAAAAAAAGATGAACATATTTTAAAAAATAAAAGCTGTTTAGGCGGTTGGAGGCGTTTCTTTTTGTATGAAACAAGGTAGTGCAACAACTGTACATACAAATTTAGCTTGTAGTTTAAATTTAATAATCCATATCCGCATACTTTCTCCAAGTTGGTAAGGAGTGACATAATGGACGCTTTCCAAAACTCCTGCATAAATTATAACCCGGATTTGAAGAGTTTGGGAGATTGTGCGACGTGTATAAACAATTAAAATAATAAAAGATGGCGATCACCCCCCCCCCCTTATCTCAAAAAAAATATGTCCGTTAAAAAAATCGATTATAGTCTTTACTTGGTTACAGACCGTTCGTTAGTTCCTTCTCAAAAGACATTTCTTGGTCAAATTGAACGCGCATTAGAAGGAGGAGTCACACTAGTCCAATTACGCGAAAAGGATACCGAGACAGGTTCATTTATCCAATTAGCATTTGAAGTTAAAGAATTAACCCGCAAGTACGGTGTCCCATTGTTAATTAACGATCGTCTCGATGTTGCCTTAGCTATTGATGCAGAAGGCGTACATATCGGTCAAGACGATATGCCGTTAAAGCAAGCACGACTCCTCTTGGGACCTAAAAAAATCATTGGTGTTTCTTGTAATACGGAACAAGAAGCAGAAATAGCTATTCGAGATGGTGCTGATTACCTTGGTATTGGTGCTATTTGGTTTACTTCTACAAAGAAAAATATCAAGACACCTTTAGGTATTGAAGGGCTTCAACGTATCCTTAAATCTATGCAAGAAAATCCTATTCCTACTGTTGCTATTGGAGGTATCAGTGCTAAAAACGCTTGTGAATTAATCACTGGTTCAAACACAGGTAAAATCCACGTGGATGGTCTTGCTATTGTTTCTGCTATTATGGCTGCTGAAGACCCTAAAACCGCCTGTCAAGAATTATCTCGATTGATTTCAAGTAGTTTATCATCATTGGGTGTCAAATTAAATACAACTGTAGATGATGCACTTGCTTTTGCTGTTGAAGGATGCAAGAAAATTAAATCTACTACGCCCATGGTTCATCATATCACCAGTAAGTCTCTTTTTTTTTTGCAGTCGAAGTAATTAAAGACACCTCCATGATTATATATATATCTAACTATACATAAAACACAGACTACGTTGTCATTAATGATAACGCCAATGCAACTCTTGCTGTAGGAGCGTCTCCAATTATGTCCACGAACCGTCAAGAATTGGATCAACTTGCTGCAGTCAATGGTGCCATGTTACTCAATATGGGTACCTTAAACGACGTTGATATGATGATTTTAGCTGCACAAGTCAATGCACGCAACAAAAACCCAGTTGTATTAGACCCAGTAGGATGTGGTGCAACCACCTTCCGCAAAGAAACACTTGCTCGATTTTTAAACGAATGCGATTTAACTGTGATCAAAGGAAACGCAGGAGAGATTTTATCCATGGCAGGCCTTGGAGGTAAATCCAGAGGTGTAGATTCAGTTGGAGAAAATGAGGAACAAGTGATGGTAAATGCAGTCAAGTTACTTGCCAGACAAAATAACTGTGTGATTGGGTTAACAGGTCCTACGGATTATATTTCTGATGGTGATCGCGTATTTGCTATTGATAACGGACACGCTTATTTACCTTTGATTACGGGTAGTGGATGTATGGTTTCTTCAATCGTTGCTTGCTTTGCCGCAGCGAACAAAGACGATTATTTGTTAGCTACGGTCGCCGGTATTCTTACAGTTACTGTGGCGTCTGAAATTGCAGCTGCTCGTGATTACGTCAATGGACCTGGTACTTTCCGTGCTGCGTTAATTGATGAATTATACAACGTTTCTAACTCTCCGGATCTTATTAAGCGTTATGCTAAACTTCGCTGTATTGAATAAATGTGTTTTATTATGTATAAATAAAACCTAAATTTTGACGTTATTTATTTATATGTATAGCGAAACAGAAACATACTTTTGTATATAATATAATTAAAACAGATGCATTTTTCTGTATTGTATTGTTAGTAAAAATGCAAAAAGAAATAGGCTCAGTAATAGACGAGCATGCTTTTCTTACATTGCAGATATAAAAAAAACCCCATTTTTATGGCCTATCAATTTTTCAGCTCTATTGACCCCCTTAATCCTCTTTTAACACAAGAAACCCTGCTATTGATGTATAGCCTATTTTTGAATGTATTATATTTTGTTTTTTTTTTCAGGTTTTCGGGTTGGTAAACTTGCTTGAGCTGCCGGTTGCATAATTTGTCTTATGGGGTACTTGTAGATATATCATACATGATTTTTTTATATTGATAAATACTACATCTGTAGTGACTATACTGGCTTTAGAGGCTTATTATATATCATAATTAAATGGTGTTTTCACTATGTAAACTCAAAAGGGTAACAAGTGAAGAAGCAGATCTAATATGGGTCAAAATTATCCACTTGTGGCATCTATTGTTCTTCTATCTTTGTAAGTTCAAAACCTGATGCTATTATGAATATAGATATAACGAAAACCTGTCGCTGAATTGAAATTATATACACCTCAGTAATAGTTAACTTTTTTTTTAAACATCAACAACATCAGAATAAGTGTCAATGATATATATGTTAAAAAGAAGACAATAAGGTTCTTTGAAAGTCTTACAAAATGAAAGATGATTGATTTTATTATTTGAAATGAAGTAGTTTTATATTAAAAGAAATGGTTAAATGACAGATGAAACTTAAAGAGTGTGCAGTCCTTTTGAGTAATATAAAGATAGTCTGTTACGATATAAATCTGGTTTAAAACGTAATGTATAACCCTTTGTTTGTAGTCTCTCGGGACGATGTCTGTGTTGCTTTATTTATTATTTATATTGGTGAAAAGGGTTTCACGTTGAATAAATAATAGAATAAATAATAAATCTTTTGGGATATTGTCAGATTGTTTTTAATAAATAGTAACACAATCGGTTATAATATAAATTGGCAGGTCGCTAACTTAGGTATGAGAATAACAAGTTAGCAATTGTCATTTAAATACAAAGTAATAAGTAAATAGTAATCAAAAAGGCGTGAATATATAGCTTGTATATATCAGTTTCTCAAAAAAAATAACCTTTCTTTTTTACCAGGTAACTGTTGTTTTTAGGTGTTAAATACTCTAATTTATTTTTCTGTATCATACTATTTTTTAAACGTTAGTTTCATTCGAAAGCTGAGACTCTTGGCTTTCGTATTATAATTTAAATTGTATATGTTTGGTTTCTACAGCATGAGTAGTATATGTTTGAAAACAACTATTATTGTTTGTCCGAGTTTGAAATAAAAAAAAAATTTAAAAAAAATGTTTTTCGTACCGATCATTTTAAAAATTTGGTATCAAATCAGGAAAAACTCGTAGCTTCCAAGTTCTTTAAGTAAATATGTTCAAAAGATGTTTTCTGTAATAAAAAAAATGTAGCTTTTGTAGTGGATATAGCTGTATTTGGTTCGCGTAGCTAATGTAGTGTTTGTAGTGATGGTGGTGTATATAGTCAAATACTTTGAATATCAATTGCACGCGATACAGTGTAAATCAAAACTGGTTCTTAGTATCGTTGAAAAGCTTGAGTTTGTGGCTTTAGAATGATTATTTGGATGTATCTGTAACTAACTTATTGCGTGAATTAGAAAAAAAAATTTCCTGAATTTTTTATTCAAGTTTTGGGTGCTAAAATTAGACCATTTTCGTGTAACGAAGGGGTTGTAGCTCAAATGGTAGAGCGCTCGCTTAGCATGTGAGAGGCACTGGGATCGACGCCCAGCTACTCCAATATTTTTTTTGCCGTTTTATTTCGTGGGACGTTCAGACGTTATTACAATCTAATTTTTCCGAGAGCACTGTTACCAATGGATTGGTATTTATTTATATTCAAAGGTGTCAGTCAGAACATCCTTTGAATCTTGTAAATATCTATAATATTTGGCATAACATTGTTCCTTTTGATTCTAGACTAAATGTGTTGTTTTTGTTCTAATTGAAATAAATTGATGTTTTTACAATCAGAAAGGACTAAACTTAAAAAAAAAGATAATAAGAAGATGGATAACTGATAATAAAGTTAAGTGTATAGAAAGTGTAACAGAAACAGAGGCTTGAAATAAAACTTATTCAGATAAAAATGTAATATAGGGCTTTAAACCAGTACGATATTCTTCGATTCGTAACACTAGTTTTTGGTTATTATTTTCCCTTTTTACCACAACACCAGTATTGACAAGCGTGTTTTTTTTGTTTTTACTTTTTATTCCGTTTTTTATCTTTGTCTTCTTATTTTCCTTATATTTTACTCTACTGATATCGATGCAATAACAAAATTTACACCGAAAACAGATATTTTTATTTATCGTATTACTAGTTTTTTTTTTTAACACGGCAATGTTGATATCTTAAATAATAAAAATTCAGAATATGTAAGGTATGATAATTTTTTTTTTGGTTTGTTTTTTTTTAAAGAAAAGGGGATGGGAGCGACATACTTTTCTTATTCTTTAGAGGACGTCCCTTTGTACTATTTTATTAAAAAAGATAAAAAAAATTTCTCCAAGGACTTTTTTATATCCCCTTTTTTTTAACAACTTTTTTTTTCTAGGCGATGCTGCAAGGTATAATTGAAAATTCTGGTGTAAAAATAAGATTACCTGACTTATTTAGCTTTTTTTTTAACATATTTTCTAACTATTGTGTGTGACTGTACGGTAGTCCAGTACATGACACTATTACGTATATCTTATATATTTTATAATTAGATAACATAAATATTTATTTATCCATAATACTATGAATATTAAATGGTAAAAACATTGAAATGGTTTCTGCGACTTATGTGAATTAGGAAATCATTATAATTTTTCTTTTTCGAGGTATCATCTTTTTTTAAGATGCCCTTTTTATAATGCTTTCTCTAGTTATAATTTATTTCTCTTCATATTCTGTCACACTTTCGCTTACACGTAAGTTTTTTTTATTGATATATTTTATCTTTTTTTTAAAAAAAAACTTGAAAAGCAGCTAAGGGCTTCCAGTTAAACAATTCGTTTGAATAAAAGAAACACGTTCATGAAATTAAAGACACTACATATATATTTTTTTAATAGAACACTGATGATCTAGAGCTTTCTAAAAATTTAAATCAGCGGCTGAACCAAGAATCTAAAATTATATAAGGATTGAGATCGATTTGATAGCATCTATACGCGACAAAAAAAAAGCGCGTGGCTTTATTGGGGTAAAACAGTAATATAGCATCAAAATATATCTTTGAAAGAGAACAAAGTTTACATTAAACAATTCAATATACAGATGAGGAGAGGGAGTTTTTAAATACAAATATTAATTTCGTGTAAGTTTTTCTGAATTCAGTTTGTCATTATTTTTTTTAGAAAAAAAAAAGAAATCTTGGAAAATTAATAAATAGACCTCGGTAAAGGTGTAAAAAAGTAAAGAAAAGAAAGACAAAGTACAAACGGCAACAGTTTGAAAATAACTTAAATCTTTCCCTTTTAAGTAAAGAAAAAGAAAAATGTAATAAAAAAAGGGCATTCACTAGCTTTATATTATATTTATCGCTTACAAGAATTTTTTTGTATTAAGTGTAAACTTTATTGAGTCATTAAATGAGGAGAAGATTAAATAAATATACTAGTTGGGCAAGAAAAGTCGGATGATTGAGCTCCATAGCTTACAAGATGCATGGTATTGACATAAGCGAAAAGAGATAAATGACACGTACATGTATGTAACTTCATCATACATCAAGGTAAATAATTTATTACGTTCACAGAAGCACTTAGCTACACCCTCCATTATTACCATTCTTATAGGGTCTTCTATTTTCTACTCTTACAAGTTACATTATTTGTTACAAACTTTTTTATTTAGTTTTCGGGATAACTGTTATATGTTGTATAATAGCGCACACTAGATACATTTATAGTATCTACTAGTACTGGAATTGTTTTGCTTCACTGATAACTTTTATATTAATAAATAATCGATTAAAATATCTACTTGATTTTTGTATAAAGATATAGCAAATATATAATAAACGCGTTTGGATATTTAATGCTACAAAAGTATAATATTTTATAATTGAAAAAATGTTTTCAATTACAAAATGTTTTCTTTTATTGTTGTAATGTAAATTGTAATTCTTTTTTTAAAAAAATAATCAAATATATATAAAAAAGGAGGTGTAGCATTTAAATATATAAGTGATGTTTAAATATAATAATTTAATGATAAATAAATAATCCAGTTATTGAAAGATGAATGATAGGAAATAAATTAAAGAGTGAGAATGTTTACTGAAGGGGTTCCTTTAGTTCTTGGTACATTCACCACTACGGCAGTCTCCAATACAATCTCTTTGGGTTCTGCAACAGGCACCTTGGGGACCCTTACCGTTCTTCTTACCAAAGTACTTCTTAACGGTACAAGACTTGGAGGGGTTGTGATCAGCATCACAAGCACCGTTGATACAGCTACCGGTACAATCGGCTTGAGTTTCACAACAGTCACCTAAGACACCCCAACCTTCCTTCTTGGCGAAGATAGAATCGTGGTTGGCACAAGAACCGGGGGCAGTAGTGGGACAGGCGTTGACAGTAACGGTGACAGTGACAGTGGCACCACCGGTGGGGGCAGTGGTAGTGGTGGTGACAGGAGCATCAGTGGTGACGGGAGCATCAGTGGTGACAGGCTTATCGGTGGTAACAGGCTTATCGGTGGTAACAGGCTTATCGGTGGTAACAGGCTTATCAGTGGTGACGGGAGCATCAGTGGTGGTGACAGGCTTAGTGGTAGTGGTGGTGGTAACGGGCTTGGTGGTGGTGGTAACGGGAGCATCACACTTATCGTTCTTGTGGGTGCCCCACCAGGCACAAGCATTAGCGAATTCCTTGTTGAACAACTCTGGGTCATCACCGGCACAGCCAATCATACACATACCAGCAGTGGCCATGAAGCTACCGTAGTTAGCACTCTTCTTATCACACATAACAGTGAGAGAAGCAATGAACTTCTCAGACTTGGAATCCATAGTCCAACCGGGAACGAAAGTTTGACCAGCTTTCTATAAAATCATTAAGAAAAAGAATTTGTTTAATAAAAAATTATTTAATGATATGAGTGTTTTAAGAAATACTTACAACATTACAGGCAAGGAAACAAGGAGTGGAGGGGGCAACATCGTAAGAAGGGTTACAGTTGGTGGCAGCAAGAGCAGAGCTAGCTAAAGTAGCAATGGCAGCAGTAATGGCAATAGTAGTACGCATAATGAATGTTTTTAAGCTGTGTTGATTTGTTAATGAAAAAAAAAGAAGGGAATAGGACAGTAATCAGATCCTTTTTATATGAAAATCCAACCCTTGTATTTTTTTTAATGTAACATTTCTTTTCTTTCTCAACCGCGTTAAAGTAAAAGAAATTACAGGCGGATAAAAACGGAAAACGTTACTCGTTCCATTTGTCAAAATCAGTTTGATTCTCAGTATAGCTCTTACAAAAAGAATTCAACTTTTTAAGAAGGTTACACTAAATGTGTGTAATGAAACTTTTATCAGATTTCCCTATTGTTTCACTCAATCAGATATCTTTTTTATATATCACCATCTCAATCTATTAGATCGCTGATCTTTTTTTTTCTTTCTCGGCAATGCATAATATATATTTATGTATTATATTATAGATAATTCAACTTTTTTTTTATCTTTTTTTTTTCAATTTTTTTTTTACACATAATATGTAATCTAGTTCATGTATACAATTGAAAAAAAAATACATAAAGTTCTTTTTTTAGTCGATAGAATTACGCGTAATAGATCTCCGCGTAACTACACGAGTTTCTTTACCATTCTCAAGGTAAAGAATTGTAAGAAAGATTCATGGTGTCACCAAAAATACATAGCATCTGATAAGATTTACATCGGAATTTACATCAGATAAAAAAAACATCCTGGCGGCAAAGAAAAATATATCCAATTAGACCAAGGAGCCCCAGTAAGTAATAATTGATAGTATTTTATTTTTGCGGGGACCAATTGCGGGAAACTAGAATTCTTTTTTTTTATTGCAGGGTAGGGATAAAAGTACTGAAAAATACTATCAATGGGCTGTTACGTGTGTAGTCTTTGATAACCTGCTCTTTTTTTTCAGTCCAAAGTATTTAACTCATAGTTTATCTATTTATTTAAAAAAAATACCAATGCAAATATTTGTTGATATCAGGGTCAGTTGTCTGTATATAAATATATAAAGTAAACATTGGCAAAAGGAAAATATTCTACGGCAAATAGGTGTCCTGTAGTACACCCTTTTTCCGTAACTCAATAAAAAAAAAAATTCTCGTTTTTTTATTTCCTTTATTGAGAAGGTTTAAGGTTGAAATAGGTTTCAAAAATTGAATTGGTACAATATACAGAAACAGTCAGGTTTTTGAAGTACATAGTGTGAATAGATAGGTCAAGCGACCTTTTTTTGTTTTGAGTGAAAGGGAAAAGAGAAAGACTGCTTTTAGACGACACGAGTTTTTTTTTGTCTCTCCAGTCTCTCCCTCTCTATTAATTTTTGTAAGACTTGATAGACAAGTAAATATTCACACTTTGTAAATAAAAAGGATTTTTATATATGTATAGAAAAGTCAAATCTGAAGCTAAAAGATCCATCTTTTTTTCTCTCTCTTTTTCTGTGACGATAATGTTCGATCAGATAGTATATAAATCCAATATATAGTATATATAGAGTGATTATAAGTAAAAGTATATATTATAAAAGAACAAAAATATATTACAGCTGTGACTAAAATAATAAAATCATACCACCATTGGGTTTTTTTTTCATAAAAAAAGGTAGTACTGTATTAATAAGATGATCGTAATACATGCTACAAAGATGCGCAGAACTTTTTATATAGAATTCTTTTAGAATACCTTTAATTTATATATGTACGTAAATATTTTAAATTTTATCGACTAAACTTCAATGAGTTATACTATATAATTTACGGCTTGGTTTTTGATTCAATGTAATACGTATTTAAACCAAGGGAGTAAAGTAAGAGTATGGTACCTTTATATTTTGTCAAAACAATGCTGAAAGCAGACTAGTTTGCAATATAAAGATTAGTCTAGAATTTTTTATATTTTTAAACCAGAAGTAATAGTAATTCGTAATCGCAAACTGTAGCACCTTCTCTTATGTCATGCCAAATGTTTCATACTGATAATAATGCCTCTCTTTTTTTTTTTAAAAAAAAAGTTGTTGTCTATTAATAGCGTATGCAGTGATAAAAATAATCTTTCTTGTTGAAGGAGGATAAACGTCCTTAAGAATTTACTTACAAGATTGGGTAACTGTACCACAGTTATAATTTTTATATCCAGTAGTACTATTTAATGAGGTGAGGTGATTTATCACAAACGTCATAATGGCAAGTATACACAAACAAAGTGGCGGTAAAAGAAGAAACTATCGCTTATAAAAAAAACATTTAAAGGCGTAACGAAATCAAATTATAAATGACACAAGTGAAAAAAGTGAAACGAATTTTAATTTGTTGGATTTTTTTTTTTTTTTTTTTTGGTTTCCGTTCAATTGTGATTCCCGTAGAGTCGCATTAGGGCGGGTCCGGTACTCGGTGGTCTCGATTATTATTTTTATAGAGAGGTTTTTTTTGGGTTTTTTTGATTTTTTTTTCTACTTTTTTATAAAAATAATCGGTATTTATATATGATTTTATATATGCAATCCTAAACCGTTAGTATTACATGAAGCAAACTAGAGGGGTTTCTTTTTTATATGTAAATTACTTGTGAAAATATACGAAGTAAAAAAAAAAACTTTTGTACGATTAGCATATGATCACAAGCGGTGTAACGAAAGGTTTCAAATTAATATTTTGAGAAAACCGAAATGACTCAGGTTCAATAAATACAAAATTTGATTCCCAACCTTGATAAAAAACAACAGTAAGAAAAAATACTCATTAAACCACCGTCTTCTTTTTTGGAGTACAGTGATCCCTTTTTTTAGTAAAGGCACAAAAAGGGGATTTTCTTTCTAGATCAGCTATGTTTTTGTAGACCAGCTGGGTTTTTTTTTCAAGTTGATTGCAATAGTTTTTTTTGTCCTATTCTAGATTAGAACAGGTCTTTTTTTGTAGAAAAAAACAACCGGCATAAACGTTTTATCTTGGATTTTTTGAAAGAATTTTTAGAAAACTGTATAACCATCAGAATCTAATGTTTATTTTAAAGAGTTCAATTCTATCAGGTATCAATATTTTATATACTTTTATACGTTATTTCGCACTAATAATACTTTTTTTCTATAGATAGTTATCACTGTTTTTTTAAAAATGTTTACAAGTACTTTTTTTTTAAAAAGAACACGTAAAGAATTAACTTATATAAAAAAATACTTATTGGCCTCAGAGTGATATTTTTTAACTTGTACAGTTTTTATTAAGTTTTTGGGACTTTTTGTCTGTATGTATTTTTTTAAAAAAATCCAGTCTATAGTACGGTTTATGTTTGAACGAAGGTCTTTTTAACATTGTTATTACTATTTGAGATAAACTAAATAATACATGCCTTTTAATTTTTTTTTAAGACGAAATTATGACAGCTGTTCGCGTCAGTGTATTTTAATTGAGACTAATTGACCAACTTTTTTTTTTTAAAAAAAAATATAGTACCTCTTCTACTTATTCATAAGGAAGTTTCCAGCTATGATATTCTAAGAAAGAAAATCTTTGGTAAGATCGTGATACTTTTTTTTGGAGTACCGTCTTGTGTTCCCATAATATTAATCAGACACCGTCGTAGTACTGATTTATCAGATTTTTTTATCAAAAAATCAATTGTAACACAAGTATTGATTCGCTACTCGCTACGTCTATAACATTTCAGAATCTTAAAATAATACAGCAAGTGCTTCAAAAAAAAAAAGATTAACTTTGTTTTGGTTAATTCGGGGGATAAGACTGAAAATTATTCGAGACGCGTTTTTTTTTCCTTCGCGACTTGATTCAAGTTTTTTCTCTTCCCTCTTCTTCTTGAAAAAACTTCTGGCCTTTGTGATTATATCCTTAAGCGGAGTAATTTTTTTCTAAAGTTTAAAACCGCAGCCAAATCTCTGTTCCATAATTTAAATCTGGTGTCCTCTTCTTTATACACCTTGGGTTCTAAACATTTTTGATTTCTGCATCTAAAACATTAACAAAGGCTATATATAAGCTCTTCTATTCATATAATAATATGTAACTTTACCTTAAAGTCCATGGCAATTTACAATGGGATTATTCAAACGTTGATATCGTCTAGGGTTAATATATTCTTTAAAAGTTGCTAGTTTGTTATCACAAGACTGACAGACGCTTGAGATTTAGTGTTAGTCTAGAAGATAAACTTAAAATCTTTCTTTTCTTAACATTTTCCTCATTTCTTTTCCGCAAATTGGTTCTTGAAACTGGACATTTTTATTGTTGTTGTTAGGTAAAGAGGAGATGCACTTTTTTTTTGGGGAAATTCTTGATGCATGATCAATTTACACGATCGATTAAAAAAAGTGCGCCATATCACTTTTCACTTACTTTTACAAATGACCATTACTCTAAGAAGAACCGTATCGGTTTGTACGAACATAAAAGTAAAATAAAAACCAAAATAATAAGAGAAGAAGAAAGAAAAAAGACACCTGTTGAAAACATATACATATAGATATATAAATATAGGCGATAAAAAGAATGATGTGATTTATTTCCTATTTGTTCAATATACGTTAGTTACTCATGAACTTTTCGTTAGCCAACAAGGTACGTATTATGCAAACAGTTATTTTTGAAAAAAATGTACAGTTTTTATTATTTTAATAAGCATTTCAACTTAAACTAATGTCTTGAGAAGATGTAAATAACATTTCTAATTGGAATTGTAAAGCATAAGATTGATTAAGCATTCGTTTCAACTTGTTTGATACAATAAAAGATTTCTTTTAAAAAAAAGTATTAGTACTCTAAACAAAAAAGCAAAAAAAGGTTACATTACCTCTTGTAACTGTTCATGTTCTTGAATAGATTCTTGTAAATCAGGTGAATTAATTGACTCTACTTGTTTTAATTGGTTTGCTTCTAACCAAGTAAGAGTAGTTTTAAGTGAAGACACTAATTGTTCATATTCTTTACGTGTTTTTTGAAGTTGAACAAGATCAGGTTCAACAGTTAATGAAGAAGCTGAAGCATCAGAAACTGTTTGAATTATTTGTAACATGGTTTGCCATAAATTAGAAAGTGTAACAAGTGCTTGATTAGCATTATCGTAGATTTGTGTAGATGACATTATAAAAAATATATATATGGGAATGAGTGAGTGTATATGTAAAAAAAGAGGGCTTTTTGCAAAATTTTGCAAAAGATCGCTTGACACACCTCAAAAAAAAATATTTTTTTATTGATTTACTTTACGAATTAAAGATAACCCATCAAACATAGGAAGCATAACTACTTCCACTCTGTTATCGTTAAATACATGTTTGTTAAAGACATCTAATTTCTTTGCAGTGGTTTTCAAGTTTTTAGTGGCTTCAGGATCATCTTCGTTATTAGCTTGCTTATGAACTTGACCATAGAATAACACTATGTTCAGTAACATTTAGTTTTTATGCATTTACCCAACTTTTGTTGTTATTGCTGTTGTAAACATGATATACATTACCGTTATCAACAACAATGACGCCATTATCAGTTAATAAATCATGTTCCATAATGATATCGTAATATTTACGATAACCACCTTTATCAGCATCTAAACAAGATATTTAGGATATTTATTGCAGTAGTAGTGGGGAATCAATACATTATTACCAAGGAAAATAAAGTCGTATCTTGTTCTAGGAGACTGATTAACCAGATACATTAGACTTGCATAAATTTATTATTAATACGCCATTTTGCTTTATCTCTTTCTGTATTTAGTACCTGTCGCCTGCCGAACCTTGTTTAAATTTTACCTTGTCTTGCAGATTAGCACTTTTAACATGTCTTTCCGCAATAGAAACGTGCTTCGGATCCAATTCAAGCGATAATAAACTGGCATTGGGAGATAAGGCAGAACCCATAGCAATAGCAGATGAACCAGTAAACCCACCAATTTCAAGTACTTTATTGGGTCGTAACAAACCAACCAATTGGCGAAGTAATTTGCCTTGTACTTTACTAACCATCATATGCGCGTTATCAAAATCCCTTTGAGTTTCGTTAGTAATAGTTTCAATAACGGTTAGATAAGGTTGCTTGAAGGGAGTACTGAGTTGGTCACAATAAGCTTCTTCACCTGATCTTAGTCTGCCATTAGCATTACCAATTGGAATGGGATCGTTGACAGAGAACGAAGGGTAAAAACGTTTCGAGATATCTCCTGGTAAATGAATTTTTGTTAAGGAAGGTAAAAGCGTCTTAGAGAGCAGTCTATTCACGGCAAGCATTTTTTTTGTTTTATATGTCAAGCAAAAACAAAAAAGTGCTTGTTTGCAACAATCTTGTTTATAAGTTTTTTTTTATTAAAAAAAAACTGGGTTTTAATAAGGTACCTGCTGCCTACTGTTATCTTGGGACAACAGGAACTTTTTTTTTATTTCATTTTAGTGTAAATGGTTTCAAACACACATATGCGCATGTACATAATAGATGAGATTACGAACTAAAACGGTTTCAGATGATATTATTAGAGAAATAATGACTGTAATAAATAAAATCTACGCGAATCGCATTTTTTGTTGTTGTTGTAAACAAACTTTATTACATAACGATTCAAATCTTTTTATACAACAAATACGCGAAAACCAAGTAAACAGTTATGCCCCCTTCTCTTGCCTTTCTTTACGCTCAGCTCTCCATCTGGAACCATGCTTTAGTTCGATTAATAATAAAGGAGTAGTTAAAAGTAAAAATACCGAAAATGCAGTAAAGAACCAACCTACACCCATATACTTTATGCCAGGTTGAACAATTAGTATACAACCTGCGCCTAATAGGCATCTATATTTACGATTTGTTAAAAAAATAAATATACAAATGACTGGTCATGATTATAAACTAACCTGGTAAGGTTATTTGATGCAATGATCGCGGCGGAATTGTCTGGAAATAGATCAACAAGTAATGTACTGGTACCATTGAAAGTCATCGCGCACACGCCTGATACTAGAAAAAAAAATGCACCATGCAGTTTTAACAATACGTATATAAATTATTTTATTTTACCTTACATATAAATGTCAATATAATAGGAATTGCCACAGGCAATTTAAAATGAAAACACCATCCGTAACCAATCATTGATAAACTAAATATTAAACCACAAATCCATGCTGTGCCCATTCTAGCTTTTTCAATTGGAAATGCTAAATCGATATTATGTCTGAATTAAATTATTAATGATACTAATAATATTAATAATAAATCTCTGTATATTTACCTATTCACTTGCATTTCAAAATTACCAAACGATTTTGCAGTACTCCTGAACTGTCTATCCAAAAGTTTTCCAGAAATAAAAGATCCAATAATAGCACCAAACCCATTCGGTAGATAACACATACCTACTTGAAACGAGTTGAGCCCATATGTACTCGTTAACAATTCAGTAAAACTAGTTACTATGCAATACACGCCTACATATTGAAACGCATTATAAGCCAATAATACTGCAACATCCTTTTCCTTTAGAAATATTAAAGACTGTAATGGATTTGGAAATGAAAGAAATCTGTTTCTTGTAGGAGCTAGTTTAGGTTGACATAAAGTGGTTTGAAGGCTTATTTTTGATTGTTGTTGTGCACTAGTCTCATTTTTTTCTTCATCTTGCTGTTGTTGCAGAGTAGATTTAATTTCTCTTGATCGTCTCCAAAATTGTAAAGGGGTTGGGTTAACGTAACCGGATCCGTCGCCTACTAATGATCGTAGAGTCTCTGGTAAAATAAATACGTGAACCAACCATAGTGGTAATGCGATAATTGCCAGAACCCAAAATATCCATCTATTTTTAAAAAGTAGCACTGTTAATAAAATTATATCAGTTTTTAATTTTTTTTTTACCTCCATCCTTGATTATAACTTATAATACCTCCTATAAAACCAAGAGTTAGTCTAAAAAAATAAAAATAAGATGGGCTTGTTCTATATACCTAATGTTGGACCTACTAAAGGACCTAGCGTAGTTCCCATAGAAGTGATACCAATATATCCGCCTCTTTCCGAAGGCAATGTTATATCCCCTAATAGATATATAACAGATATATAAATAACATTTGCATAATACACAACTTTTTTGTTTACCAATGGACCCAGCACTAACAGCTGCGGCGGAGCCTGATCCAAAGGCTTGGATCATTCTTAACGTAAGTAACATGGGATAGTTTTGGGTACACGCCAGTCCAATGCACGAGCACATATATATAAAAAAAGTTGTAATATATATAGGACGTCTTCCCCAACTATCTGCTAGACTTCCCCAAAAAGATGGAGATATACCTTGAAATATCATAAATACGGTGATGGTTAGATTAACCATAGTTTCATCAATATGTAGATCCTATTTAATGACATTTTTTTTAGGGACTTATAATATATAGTAAACAAAAAAAAAAAAAAACGTACGTCTTCAATATTTTTTAATGCTGGGTAGTATATATTAGATGAAAAGGAGCTAAAAAAACTGGATAGAGATACAGTAGTGATAATCACTATTTTCATGCCGGACGAGAAAACAGAGTACGGGATTTGGGTCGACTGAGTGTCACTTTGATTTTCTACAATAGTAATAGATGAAAACTGATTTTGGTTTCCCATAGAGGTATTTGTATCAGACAGCTTAGCTTCAGAAATTTGTTCTTTCATTGTTCTTTACGTGGAAGAAAAGATCAACTTCATTTTTTTTAAATAAAGAAAGTGAAAAATAATACATGTGCATATATGTGTACATACGTCACTTGTCTGGTTAAACGTGGATTAAGGGGGTCGATAGAGCAAAAAAGCTAAAAAATGATAGGCCGTAAAAATAGTTTTTTTTATCTGCAATGTAAGAAAAGCATGTTTGTCCTTTTTATTACCGAACCCATTTCGTTTGCATTTTTACTAACAATACAATACATCCGTTTTAATCATATCATATACAAAAGGAGCATTTTTTTAGTACGTTTCTGTTTGTAGAATCTGAGCTATGAAATAGAAAAGATTCAAATATTAAATAAAAACAAACGATACAAGAAAGTGAACTTTTTACAGTTCCGTTTTTAAAAGGGTTAAGGTTTTTGGCCCTCTCTCCAAGCCTACGGTTGGAAAAAGGTAATTTAGCCAATAAACGACAAGTATCGAGGAACTGAGAGTTATTTTACACATTACATGTGCTATAAGGTGAAAATATCCACTGATACCAATTTGCTTTTTTGTTAACTACACACTCTATTTTTTTTGCATGAAACAAGTGTACGTAAAAAGATGAAATATAACACATGAATAAAAGTGATCATCCATTTTATCAGCCCAAGGCGTATTTATTTGCTTTTTTTAGAGTAGTTGGATAAATCACTTTTTCTTCCTCTTTATCTTTATTACATACCACCATCAGTAAGTTTTTTTATATTATATGTGTACTTTTTAATAGAGTTTATATCGTATATTCATTATGCTGCCTTTTTTTTTAGAGCTGAAAAAAAAAAAAAGCAAATTTAGCGGAACTCATGGTCTTGTGCAAGCTTATGCACGGAGGTTGCTTTAAGAAGAACCGCATCTTTTTGTTCTTTATTTTTCGCTCAAAAAGACGCTATAATAAAGGTACGTGTACTCCGCAATAAATATCACAGGCTTGCTTTTTATCTCATTCTAATCCACGTATTTTTTTTCTAAATCTAGAAACCAAACCGTAGGTACGGGAATGGGGGCTAGTCAGTCTAAGCCGATACTTGCTCAAGTCAAATCGATTAGTAAGACGTATAATCTTGCATTGTCCAGTATACCGCTGTATCAGGTACCTTTCCCCTTAGGGAACCTTAAAAAAATATGCAAGTGACTAACAGGCTTTTAAAAGCCTCAACCAATACCAAAACTTACTTCGGATTTTAAAGAAGTTGCTAGATGACGATGTTGATGAGCCCATATTCCCCAGTATCGTATGGAACTTTCAAGCCGAAGAAAGAACTTGGATTGCAGATAAAAGCATGTAGTTTTCTGTTATAGGTATTGTAATGACCGATTCATGGGGCCTTTTCCAAAGGCGTAACTTTGTCCAAGACCACGAGCATACGTTTTGGATAGAGTATGCTGTACCGATCTTCAGACATTTCTCCTTGATAAATAAAAATATCTCGTTTAGCTGGTAAATAATAAAATATAGTATAATAAGAGTACACTAACATTTATTTCTGACAAAAAAAAGGTGTGAGTCTGTAGTTTCATCCCATACTCATAGTCAAACTGTGTCTGATGTATGGAGCAATGCTTCCGAAAAACTATTCTCTGACGGTGTGGCGAGGACTAGCGAAGCAAAAGTTATTGTTAGGAGTCGCCTGGTCCATATGCTCGTGAAAACGTTGTTCATTCGTTAGGCGATACTGAGAAACTGATAGCCTTGATGATCAATTCGTTACAATCAGAGAGTCTACGTTACCAAAATGCATCAATCTCGACAATTACCAATTCAGCCGTCTTTGGTGTTCAGTGGATTCGTAATAAGATCACGTTCTTGAAGACAAGTCTTTGTGATGCTTATAAATGGGAAGTTGTTGAGTTGAGAAGTGCAACAATCCCTGTAACCTGGGATTCGAAGGTCGATTTATTACTTGTCTTTGAGTTGGTGGCAACGATACAGGTAGATAATTTGCAGAGTAAATTGTTGACAATTTTCGCTAATTTCTGCAATAGCACAAAGAGTGAATAACACAATTTGATGAGATTTAGGGCTACATTGATTAGGTGTTGAGTCCTTTCCATACTATAAAATAAAAATATATTAAGTATTAGTAGAAAAAAAAGGGGGTTTTTTTTTGTATATACCTTTTTAGAGTCATTATAGTCTACATCTAGATGCTTTTCTGTAATGTCATCAGACTCGGCACGTCTTTGTCTCAGCTTAGTCGACATTCAACAAAACCCCCCAAAAAAAAGTGAGGGAGAAAGAGGTAAAGAAGCTATAAATAAATGTAGAACCTTTTTATTTACAGTGTCCTTTTCGCGACTTGGAAAATATGATTGGCTAGTTTAAAAATTGTACTTTTTTTCATAATTGACTTTTATCCTAACTCAAAAAACCTTTTTTAAGTAAACCCTTTCCTTTTATCATCGCGATACTTGCAACGTCAAAACTTGTGTGAATTGTTTGAACAGCACTAAAACAACAGACTTAACGCTAACGAAAATACGTTAGGCGGTATCTCCCCCCCCCCCCCCCTCAGAAATTACTTGAAATGGAAAACTGTAAATAAGCTGTTGCTTACGATAAATTTCGTTTTTGGTGATTCCACGTATCACTAAAATATAATAAAACTGTTGCTTGACTTTGTGTGGCTCTTGTATTATTGATTTAGTTCAGCTTGTTAAGTAGTCTTAGCAGTCAAAACGTGTTTGACAGATGAGATACAATAACATTTAAAGAAAGCAAAAAAAAAAAAAAACCGCAAAGGTGAAAGAAGCGAAAGAAAGAAGCCCAAAGTGAGGTTTAGGTGACAGGTTCTGTGATTATATATTATAGAAACACCACAAGACACGCAGTGTACAAATCTTCAGGAACGAACCAACAATAGAGAAAAAACAATTAAACCCTGTTGGTGGTACTTTTTACCTTAATCGGCATAAAAAAATAAATTAAGCGAGCTTCTGTATTTACGGTTTTTTTTACAATAACCAAAGAAAAAAAAATATATCTATTTTAGTGCAATAGTACAAATTTGGGTTTACCCTTCAAGGAGGCATTAAATTGGATCGAAGTAATTCAAAAAATTTCCCTTTGCTTCTGTACATTGACAAATCGAGGGTGGCAGAGGTAGAGCAATGACGATTGAAAATTTGCCAATTATCCTTTTCTCAAGTATAGAGCTAGAGGTTCAATAACTAAGTCGTTCTATACTCTTAAGCCTTAGGGTAGATCTCACATATAAGCGTGCCTCTCTCTAAGAAATATAACTGATGGGCGTCCACGTTACGGTTTATGGTAGACTGATGTATTTCGTTGTCAAAGGACCTTTGCAGGATGCTTCAAAGCTTTGGCTGTTGTAGTTCACGCCTTTTATGCAGTGTGCAGTTGAGGCTTTGAATGGATGAAAAAAGTCAGTATACGCACTTGTAAAGACAAAAATAAAGATCGACTTAAATTAAAGAACCTATACAAGAACGGTAAAGCTTACATCTCAATTAACTAGAACGGCGCTGGCAGTTCTGAAATTGGAAGACGCACAAGGTGTAGAAAATGGAAGCTAGAAGTTATTTATCTCATCTGAAAGCCTTTACATTACTTCTGTGAGGAGAACGTGTTGTTAATAAATGAGAAGCATTTTAAATAAATGACACTTGTACATTTGCTGTTGACTTTATGGTGTTTTAATTATATCTCTTATATTGATTGTATGATATACATGATCATCTGTTCTAACTCTTTAGGGTTGATATATCATAGCATGCTATGTATTAATAGAGCTTAAAAAGAATAGAGAGCATAAAAGAAGGGAATCCGTGATGTACGGACTATTTACATGTAAGCTTCAACAAAAAAACTCACTTTAGCGGTATAACTTTTTAAGCTACTGATCTTGAGAATTGCATGCCTTTAATATAACTAAAATATAAAAAGTGGGCTTTCTCTTTGATTACTCTTAATCTTTTACTACTATTATATTCCCTATTGTTTGTTTTAACACATAGTTTGGTTCCCTTGAATTGTTTAAATTCATTGTATCTTTTTTACTTTTATTAAAAACTTTACCACAACTTTTAAGTCGTTCTACTTATAAAACAGGAACTGGCGCTCACTATTTATACTACAACTTCCAAACCCCAGATTTCTAACACTTATCAAGGCCTATTTGAAGGAAGTGTCTTTGATGATCAAATTGAAGAATCCGGTATGACTATGTCATTAGCCATGAATGTTGATGGCCTTTTGCCTTTCAAAATGTGATTTTTTCTGCTTTCTTTATCCTACGTTGAAAGATTTGATCACGTTAGAAAAGGCTGGCATAACTGTAGGAGCTAGTACGTACAAAGCCAGCTTGATTCATGTCGTAGGTGATATTCTTGGAATGGTCGATATTTGTTTCCATTCCGGGCACATCGCATTCACAGGGTGTCGTATATGTTTGATTCGAGGT
The DNA here is from genome assembly GCA_025677825.1 of Helicostylum pulchrum. Taxonomy (NCBI): domain Eukaryota; kingdom Fungi; phylum Mucoromycota; class Mucoromycetes; order Mucorales; family Mucoraceae; genus Helicostylum; species Helicostylum pulchrum. Next base: position 244,835 of record JAIXMO010000045.1, read on the forward strand.
ATATACTTGAAGAAGAAGCGAGCCGTTGTTTTTTCAGAAACAATCCCTGCAACAGTGAACGCAAATGTCTTTGTTTACCACACTTATCGAAGCAGTGAAGACTATCGCTTGGGAAGCATGGTATGAAATAGAGATAGACAAATAAGCATTATTAACAAAAACAGACACGGCTAATCGAGCTGGAAATGCGTGTTGTGTCGACAACATTGATTTCATGCAATACATTGTTCCTACATTGGTAGTCGAAGCTATTAAAATGAAAGCATTTGATGTAGCTGCAACTGAAGAAGCACGTAGTAGACGGAAGAGAGGCAAGAAAGACCCGCTTGTTGAGGCCCAGTCGTTGAAAGAAGATGCTTCGGGGGTGATAAACGAGTCTTGTAATGCATCACAGTGCCTATCAAAAACATGCCGCTTGACTGAACGGTATTGTATATCAAATGAGGATCTTGTGGAGATTGACAGGTATATATACATCGCCCATATATTATAACGTATTATTTTACATGATATACTCATCATTTTACGGTATTGTTCAATAGATTAATCGATGCCTGGCGTGCTTATCTGAAGTACTTTGGCGAAAAGACCTTCACAACCAATCAACATTATTTAAGTCATGCTACAAGTATAATTGCTTTAATTGAACCTCTTCTCCTGATAAGCGCGCGAGCCTTAGAACGAATGATCAGGCAGGTCAAATGCTTGATCAAATCCCGGTCAAAGCCTACCGAAAACACTGTAACTGTGATGAAAGAGCGTCACTCTCTTGCATGTAGAGCTTGAAATGGACAAGATGCTTTAATAACGAGTGAGAATAAAGCTATCACAGTCCATAATTTTTATGATAATGATGATGTAGTAACGGTAGCGTCAGCTTTCCCTTTGCTTCGTGATGGAGATATCATACAGTACTACTTAGAATATTGTATTCCTCAAACCGGGCAGATATTAAACTTGAAGAGAGGAAATAAAATGTCTGTTGTGATCGTAATGAATAAGGAACCTATTCAGTATGCATCGGGAAGCGCGAGAGTGATCTTTGGCGTGAACGACAGTAGAGTTCAAGCCCTAGTCAATATCGAAGCTTGTTTATTGTATAACGGCTTTAATCATTGCTTCAAGTCGTCAGATTTACAGCTATCCTCCCAAGTAGTCGAAGCCAGAGATATTGTTGGTCTGGCCATCCTGATTCTTCAATCATCAACGATTACACTTCGCATGTAATGTGTAAAGGATTAGAATAAACATGTTTAA